>CM043697.1:16730000-17102500 GCA_023935145.1 Bretschneidera sinensis
TGGGTTCAAATTTCGGTATTAAGAAGTTTGATGGAAAGGGAGATTTTTCCCTATGGAAGCGGAAGATCAAGGAGGTTCTTGTGCAACAAAAAGTGGAATTGGCTATTGGAGAAGATGATGCTTTTTCAGCAAGTGTCACGGAGGACCAGCGGACCGAGATGAAGAAGATGGCTTACAGCACCATTTTCTTGCACATGTCGGATAATGTCACAAGGGAGTGCGAAGACTCGGAAGATCCAGCTGCATTATGGAAGAAACTAGATGAATTGTTTCTTGCCAAGACTCTCCCACATAAGAGGTATCTTCGGAAACGAATCTTTGCTTTTAAATTTGATCCTAAGAAAGAGTTGCAAGATAATCTTGATGCCAAGAAAAGGAGTGCATCAAGTGGTAAAGGGCTGTTCTTTAAAAGAAGGCCAGTAACTTGGTATGGCAGCAACTATGGCTACTACCGGGACAGAGGTAGAGCAGAGAGCCATGGGAGAGTGCACAGCAGCATGCATGGCTACTACCGGGACAGAGGTAGAGGAGAGAGCCATGGGAGAGTGCACAGCAGCATGCATGGCTACTACCGGGACAGAGGTAGAGGAGAAAGCCATGGGGGAATGCATTCCAAACTGAGATTTGGAGGGAAGAGCTACTACTACTGCCATAAGGAGGGTCATGTCAAGAAATATTGCAAGAAGATGACAAGGGATAGAGGAGGAAGCCATACCAAGAATGGAGAGGCTTCGGTTGCCAAAACAGAACAGCAAGATGATGATGTTCTTGTTGTGTGCTCAAGTGTGAGCAAGGTGCAAGAAGACAGCGGGAAATGGATCTTGGATACCGGGTGCACTCATCATATGAGCCCATAATTCTTGCCAAGTGAGAGGGATTGGAGATATCCAATTGAGGATGTTTGATGGAGTCACAAGGCTGCTGGAAAATGTGAGGTATGTTCCAGATTTGAAGAGGTACTTGATCTCATTGGGGCAGCTGGATTCCATGGGCTATACATGCAAGATAGAGGGAGGAAAGATCATGGTGGCCAAGGGATCTTTGGTAGTGATCAAGGCAGCAAGAAACGATGGACTCTATGAGATGATCGGAGAAACAGAAACCAATGATCAAGCAGCAAGCTTGATGGCTGAGCTGGACAAGGCAGCCCTTTAGCACACTCGCTTGGGACACATGAGCAAAAAGGGCCTGCAAGTGCTTAGCAAGGAAGGTCTACTTGGTGGTGACAAAGTAGAAGAACTGGATTTCTGTAAGAGCTGTGTTTTTGGGCAGCAACATCGGGTCAGCTTCAACACCGGAGTGCACAAGTCTAAGGGCATTCTTGACTACAATCATGCGGACCTTTGGGGACCAGCAAGGACACCAACACAGGGAGGTAACATTTACTTTCTATCTTTAATTGATGATTATTCAAGAAAAGTATTGGTTTATTTGGTTAAGAATAAATTAGATGCCTTGAATAAATTAGTGGTGTGGAAAGGGCTGGTTGAGACTCAAATGGGTAGAGTAGTTAAGGGGATAAGAACCGATAATGGCTTAGAAATTTTTAACCAAGAACTTGATCAATTCTTTAGGTTAAATGGCATTCTAAGACATAGGACGGTTGTGGAAAATCCTCAGCAAAATGGAGTTGCTGAGTTGATGAATAAGACCCTTATGGAAAAGGTTAGGTGCATGTTAGATGGATCCGGGTTACCAAAATATTTTTGGGGAGAAGCTGTAGCTACAGCCTCATATTTGATTAATAGATCACCCTCTAGGATTGTGTTCCAAAAGACTCCCATGGAGATGTGGAGTGGAAAACCCCCTGAGTTGGACAACCTTAGGACTTTTGGGTGTGCTGCATATGCACTCCAAAAGGAGGATAAGCTTCGCCCAGGATCTAGAAAATATGTGTTTCTAGGATATGGGGAAGGGGCTAAGGGGTACAGATTGTGGTCCTTAGAAAAAGAAGGATTTAAACTCATAATAAGTAGGGATGTTGTCTTTAATGAATTATTATTTCCCTACTTGGAGAAAACTAACCCTGCAGGGGTTAGTGAGCAAACCAATTCAGAAATTGTTGAGCATAGCATCAAGGGAGATTCTGTTCAGGTAGAGCAAAGGAGGCAAGAGGGGTCGGACCAGGTAGAGCCCTTGGATGATTGCCAAGCTCAAGAAACTCAAGAAGAGACTGAACACGAAAAGGATGCTGCAGCAAGTCAGAAGGACTTTCAGCTCATAAGAGACCGGGAAAGAAGGCTGGTCGGACCACCTTCAAGATGTGGGTTTGCGGATGCAGCAGCTCCTTGGACAGAAGGAGAGGTGAGTGAACAAGAAACTTACACGGATGCCATGGAGTGTAAGGATTCGTCAAAGTGGCAGCTAGCTATAGAGGAAGAAATGGATTCTTTGAGGAAGAACAACTTCTGGGAATTGGTGAAAATTCCAGGAAATCAAAAAGTTGTGGAATGTAAGTGCACTTACAAGATCAAAGAAGGGTGCCCTCCAAGAGATGAAGTCTGGAACAAGGCTAGGCTGGTGGCGAATGGGTTCACGAGAAGAGAAGACATAGGTTTCACAGAAACTTTCTCACCTGGACACAAGGTGGAGAAGATGGTGAGTATCCTCACCTATGTCATTGATGGGCTGTTAGTTTGGAACAGCAGGAAGAGGATGGAAAGGTTTACATCTCAACTCAGTGAGGAGTTCGAGAGGAAGGATCTCAGCCTTGCAAAAAAGATCCTTGGGATGAGGAGAATCATCCGGGAAAGGAAGAGAAACAGGTCAAGTGTTTCTTGGGCAATGGATGTTTTCAGCAAATGTGTGAGTAATCCCGGAAAAGAGCGTTGTCTTGGGATGAAGTGGTTGCTGAGGTACATGGAGGCTCAGTGGCAGCCAGTTGTAGCACTCATAACATCCAGGGCAGAATGCATAGCGGCTACGGAAGCCATAAAGGAGGCTATGGGGTGCAAGGGGTTGTTGGACGAGTGGGAGGTCCTAAAAGAGCAGGTGGTGGTATCTTTGGATAGCTAAAGTGCGGGGCACTTGTGGAGGTATCCGGTGTTCCATGAGAGGACGGAGCATATGGATGTTCGGTATCATTACATTCTGGAAAATGGTACAGAAGGAAGCATTCATGTTGACAAGAAGACCACGGAGAAAAGTCCTGCAGATTTAGGCACCAAGTTTCTACCTCTAAGTAAGTTCAATCATTGCCTTGAATTACTTAGGATTGGAGTTAGTTGATTGATGACTCAAGATGAGTTTGGATCCCGAAGGTCTCTGCACAAATGGTTCGGGTTTAAACGCTTAGACAAAGGTAGAGATTGTTGGTTTTTTGTCTAAGGTTTAAACATGGTTCAAACATGGTCAAGGTTTGAGCAGGTCCAAACATGGTTCAAAGGTTGGTTAATGTCCAAACCAATTATGGGATATCAAATTTCAGCAAGTTATAAGGTTGCACACATGTGTGTGCTTCAATTTTGAGCATGGGAAGGTCAGGCACACTGCTGTGGAAGTTTCTGCCCACAGGCAGGAGGTGTGCGCACAGCATCAGGAGGCTGCTGCATCAGGTCACGCTGCAGCACACAGCACCACACCAAAATGCACAGCATCACTTGGAGAGTGATGAAGGGCTGAAATTAAAGGAAGAACATGATCAAAGGGTCAAGAATGATTCACAAGATTGTCCAAGAATTAAGAGGCTATAAAAAGGGTTTCCTAGCCTCATTTCAAGTGGTGGAAAAGGTGTGTGAGAGAACCACACAGGTTGTGACATTGTGAGATCATTGTAAACACAAGAGAGAATTGTGTGAGAGACATAAACACAAGAGAGACTCTTGTAGTGAGGCTGGTTGTAAAGAAGAGAGGTTAGTAGAGAATTGATAGAAAGCATGGTAATAGGTCTATCACTTTCTCGTTCTCTTCTTGGTTCTTCAAGAACTTTGATTCTTGAAGGGGATTGCTGTAACTTTGTAAGAACCATTGAGATAGTCCAGAGAGTTCGGAGGAACTCACGGGGACATCGGCATATTGCCGAACCTCAACAACAAATTACTTGTCTTCTTTCTTTCTTTGATTTTCTGTTCTTGTGTTCGATTGCTGAAATTCTTTCTACAAGTCATTCAAGACTTGGGTGTTTGGAAGATCACCACCTGGGCATCTTGTCAAGGTGATTTCCAACAGGCTCCACCAGGTGAGCACCGCGGCACAGGGTGGTGTACACCATGGCACTAGGTGGCACAGGGCTGAGATTGACTTCAAGATTGGTTCAAGAAGTGGTTACACTATATAAAGGATCATCTAGTAGCAATATCAAGCATGATGTGTGAGAGTGCAAAGAGACTAAACACAAGAGAGACACAAGAAGGGGTCTCATTCCAAGAGTGGCTAGTGTTGAGAGAGATAGACTCTCAAATCGACAGAGGTGTCTCAAGTGAGAGAGAGCATACAAGAAGTGGGGTTCAAGGGCTTTATAATTGGAATTTTCTTAGGGAAAATTCCAGAGAAACACGTAGTTCTTATCTTTTTCTTTTCTCTTCTTTCATATATCAAGAACAAGAGGGTTCTTGAGGAGGTGTTGCTGTAATTGTAAGAACTCATTGATTTAGTGCAGAGAGCTTGGAGGAGCTCACGGGGACATAGGCAAATTACCGAACCTCGATAACAATTGCTTGTGTTCTATCTTTGATTGGTTTGATTCTATTCATTACAAGTCATTCTAGACTTGGGTGTTTGAAGGTCACCACCTGGGCATCTTGATGTGATTTTCAACAGAGGCAAACACTCACACATGCACGCGCGCGCACACACACACGCACATGAACACAAACAAAGTTAGAATTATCGATGGTGAAATAAGTATATTGAACGACTGTAATGTATCCGATGCAAATAAATAATGCTTGTATAGAGTACAAGCAAAAAATTAACAGTAGATTGAGAGTAAGGCATTGTAAAGCAAAATATAGTGAGAAATACATGGAGAGTTTGGGAATAACGTTGATAAACACACATCGAAACATACTAATGTGCATTTTTTTTCTTTCTAGGACTCCATATTAGAGGTTTCACACAAAACCAGCTAAGCAATGTCATATTGTGCATAACATTTCTTCTTTACTCTAAAAACTATTAGTAGGAAAAAATAAGTTACTACCATATTTTTATATACTACTTTCTAAAATAGATTATGTGATAAATCTAGTTTTTTTATTTTTGGTTAAAATATATATGGGCAACTAGTCCTCATAATTGTCTCGCTCGTGCAAAACTAGTTCATAATTGAAATTTAATTTTTAATCGTGACACCATATTTTCTTTTTTTTTTCTTTTGTCTTCGAGGTTTGAAGAGTTTAAAAATGAATCAAACACTAAAAAATAAAGATCACATAAAAAAAGATGTTTTATTTTATTACAATGACACTTTACATAATGATAAATTATCATATCAAATATATTGTCACTGCCCAAAAAAAAAAGTTTAATGGATGGATAACTTTTAATAACGACAAGAGAAATTGTCGTTGCCAAACAAACTTTCGCAATGACTACGTCGTCTTGTATTTCAATGTAAAACTCGTTTGTGAGAAGCCTTATTAATTAAATAAACATGTGTATGCCATTTATTTGAGATCAAGGCCTAATGATAACTAATTTAGAGTTTTTATTTAGCAATGAGAGAACCATGAAAATATTGCATTTACTTTCAATGGGTTTAAGTTGATTTATGGTTTCTTCTAAATTAAGATTAATTAATTAATTGTTAAAAAAATGAGAACCCTAAAACAACTGATCATTTTATGACAATTAAAAACAACTTATCTCACAAAAATTGAATTTCAAACTTCTTCCTAAAATGCATATATTTTAATGATATTCTGGGTAGTCACGGTATACTACTAGGTGTCAATCATGACTTGTACAAGTCCTTAATAATTAATTGTAATTAATTCTTAATCAGAAGGAGAATTAAAAAGAGATTTAATTCGAATTAAAATTAAAATGAGTTTTAATTAATTGGATGGGATCCAGTTATTACGTAAAAGTTACGACCTACTGCAAGCGCGATATTGAACCTAACGGGTCAGACACAATAAGTCAATTGCATGAATAGCGAAACCGGGGGCCAATGGTTTGATTTTAGGAATTAAATTAAACCAGAGGCTTAATTACAATTTTAAAATCATATAGCCTTTAGGAGTAAAGGTTCAATATAAATAAGGGTTCTATTTGATGCAAACCCTAATAGTCATTATTATATATTAAAATTAGATCTTAAGCTCTCTCTCCAAAAAAAACAACCAGTAAAAGATCACAAGGAGCTAGCACTCCATAATTTTCGGTCACCTTAATTGGAGATCACTATTCGCGTTGCTCTTGTGGAATTGCTTAGAGTTCGAGCATTTGAACGACTTGTGGACTCGTGTCCAAAGATTCAACCAGAATTTTCATTGGGGTATAAACCTTAACCTTGTATGGAGATTAATTGTCTATCATTTTGGTGTATTCATACTAAACTCTGAGGAGATAGTCCCGAGCTACTTCTTTCCTCAGACCTACTTCACATAAACTCCGAGGAGATAGCCCCGAGCAATTTCTCTTCTTAGACCTATTTCACACAAAACTCTGAGGAGATAATCCCAAGTTATTTCTCTCATTGGACTTACTTCACATAAACTCCGAGGAGATAGCACCGAGCTATTTCTCTCCTTGGACCTACTTCACATAAACTCAGAGGAGATAGCACCGAGTTATTTCTCTCCTCATACCTACTTCACATAAACTCCAAGGATATAGCCCCGAGTTATTTCCCTCCTCGGACCTATTTCACACAAAACTCCGAGAAGATAGTCTCAAGCTATTTCTCTCCTCATACCTATTTCACATAAACTCCGAGGAGATAGCCCCGAGCTATTCTCCTCCTCGGACTCACCTTGTACAAACTTCCATTTTCGACTCAAATTTTGAACTTTATTTTTCGACCCTTTTAGTACCCGAGTACCTCGAGAATCTTAGACCTGATCTGAGCTACCCAAGAACATAAAAGACTTACTCTTGTTCATTTCGACAATCTATTTCCTTAACTGCATAACTGCACTAATGGAAGTGGGGGGCTTCTAATGTAAGGAAAAATTCACTGACCAGTAACATAATGACACGTTGCACCTTGCAGGAGCAAAAACAATAATTTAACAAACTAGACAGATTAACTAGTCAAACAGCCACACAAGGTCAATACGGTAATTCTACACCGAAAAACTTAGTTCTGCCAAAATATTCCAGTCTATGGAAACCATAGTCAAATCCTAGTCCAATTAGGACATTCCAACCCATGGAACCCTAATCGTACTGTGATACTCCACATTAATTACTTTTCTAATTGAGTTCAACCTGTAAGCACTATATAAGGGTGCTCTCATTATTAAAGGTACACACTCTCAATTCTCTAAAAAACTCTTCAACTCTTTTGCTCTTTAAAGCTTCATACTAACTTAGGCATCGGAGAGTCCCCTCGGCGACACAACCCATCCGATCCTTCGGCGACTCTTTAGGTTTTCTTCTGTATTTGCATGCACAGGTATCGCTTCCCGGTTGTTCAGTTACTTGACAAATTTTCAGCATCAATAGAAGGATTGAATAGCGTGGTCCTTATTATTCATGTTTTAAGCTATAGAATTCTTTTTATACACTACTTAAGTTTTTGTTTTCTTTTAACTTGTTTGAACTTGTTCAAGAATCAATTGTTTTTTTCCTCTTACTTATATTGTTTTATGATTTAAAACAAATAAGAGAGTACTACATGTGATCACTTCTATATATATATAAGCTTTTTCTTTCATTGATCTTATAACTAAGTTCTACCCAACAAAAACAAAGGTGCACATGCATTTCTTTATTTCTTTATTGGTATAAAAGAGAAGTATTGTTAGATTGGTAGAGAAAAAAAAGTGTTGATTGGTATAGAATAAAAGTGAAAGGAAAGAAAGAGGGAGGAAAAAAGAATTAAAAACACTTTTATGCTATTGGTAAGAGAGAAACGTGGGAGGAAACAACAAAGAAGGTGTAACGACCCATCCCGGGTTGGCCACCCCCAAGACGGTGTTGTCACATTTTGAAAATCCCAACATAATACATATATGCAACAATAAAAATAATCCCAACAGAAATTTTTATATCAATCCTCAACCCTCAACAGGGGAGATACATCATTCTGATCTTGACTTAAACATTTTATACAACGTAATATGCATGAATATTTACAATAAATTTTTATTTTATTTTCTCATTAGTCTTGAGATGTGGACACGCACGTGGCTTATAGATAATGACTTTGTCTGAATCTCAACTCACCAAACTATCTATCCTACCTGCTACCTGAAATCATTGTACAATGAGGAATGAGCTTCCCAAGCTCAGTGAATTAAATTTGCTAGAAGTATTCAATTTTATACTCCTAGTTACATCTTATAATTCAATTACTTCTAAAAATCTTCTGATATTCATTCACCTTTTTCCTCAAATAATTCAATAACAATATTATGTAATCACTACTCAATTTCATAATTCCTCTATTACACAATCTCTTCTTAAGTTACTCATCAGAGATATTTCCATATTTCTTCCTTAGCATATTTGTCTCTCTGTGAGACTCATTCCTCTATCAATAGATTTACAATTATAAATAGCACTTTAACATATCAAGCAATAATAATCAATATTTAAAGCAACTGCAATGTATGAAGTTAAATGTTATTATTATTGGGAACATCTTCCCACATGTCGACATGTTTTTATCTTAAATCGACTGCCTTCCCGGTTCTTTCATTCTCATTTAGACCAGTCGCCTTCCCGGTTATTTTATTTTCATTTAGACTGGCTGCTCTCCCGGTTCTTTTATTTTATTTTATGCATATGAATAATGATATGAATATGCATATGAATAATAAAATAAAAACAAGCATGTATTCAGACATTTAAACTAGCTATCTTGATTATTCTAAAAATTCCACTAAATTCTTCTCCTCATAAATCATATCAAATCATCAACCATAGTTCGTCAAGAATTTCATTTATCACCTTTAATATTAAATCGACTCATTATTCTAATAATATTACTCCTCATATAATAATTTTCTACACATCCATTATTCCTATCATACCTATCAACCAATTTTTCATCTACCGCCAAAGTATAAGTTAATAATGTTTTCTAATATTTTCACTATATATTTTATATTTATCTTGATTACTTAAAGTAAATGTAACTCATCACGTAGCACTTAGAGCTATCCGTGAATCACCTCCTTGCCTTTCCTGCTTTTCTTAGCAATTTCCCCCGGTTGCTGATCGTCAACCCTTGACATAATATTTCCATTAAATTTCTAATTTATTCTTCAATTCTTCCATAATTCACACCTTTAGAAAATTTCCACTTTGAATTGCGGGAAATTTCATGCATGCTAAAATTTCAAAAATAAAATTCATATTATTAACTTCTGTTTTTCTTAGAGCTTCCCGTGATTCTCTATAAAATTCTCCTGTAAACCCCTTCAAAATCTTACTCTTTCAACCTTTCTTTCGATCCCCAAGTGTTTAAAGAAATAGAGTAATTTGAATCGTAGTTGAAGGAAAACCAAACAAGATTTGGTAAGTAATAAAATAAACTATATATATATACACGTGTGACACATCAAATTTTGCAACAAATACTCAGCATCCCCCCCCCCCCCAAATATGCTGCCACGAAATTTGTAATGTTGTCTTACGTGCAGCATTACAATTCTCCTCACCTGTTGCCACTTTTTTTTTTACTTTTACTTTTTTGTTTCTTTTTCTTTTTTTCCTGTCCACGAATTTTTTTTTCAAAAAAATTAGTTCTTTCTCATATATATATATATATATATATTATTTTAACTCTATGTCATATTTATTAAAGTACTTATTTACCCTTACTTTACAAATACGGGTATTACAATTCTATCCACATTACAAAAATTTCGTCTCTAAAATTTTCTTACCTAATTCATGAAAGAGTTAAGGGAATTCTTTCCTCATTCTTGCTTCATGCTCCCAAGTAAATTCTTCGACATCTTTGTTCCTCCATAATATTTGAATCAAATGAATGACTTTATTGTGCAAGACTTGTTCCTTTCTATCTAGAATTTTGATCGGTACTTGCATAATAGTCAAATCTTCTTGAAGTTCTATCACCTGATTTGAGATACGGTGTGATTCATCGTGTAAGTACTTTCTCAATAGTGACACATGAAACACATTATGTAATTGCTTTAACGCTGAGGGAAAATCCAATCGATATGCTACTGGTCCAATTCTCTCAATCACCTCATATGGCCTCACAAATCTTGGGCTCAACTTTCCCTTTTTTTTTTTTAAATCCCAACACACCCTTCCATAGAGATATCTTCAAAAATACTCAATCACCAACTTGAAACTCGAGAGGTAGTCTTCTTTTATCAGCATATCTCTTCTATCTGTTCTATGCTACTCTAAGGTTCTCTCTAGCCAGTTTGATCATCTCAGTAGTCAAATCTATCATTTCTGGACCAAATATCTTTCTCTCTCCAACTTCTTCCCAGCATACTAGAGTTCTACACCTCCTACCATATAAAGCCTCAAATGGCGCCATCCCAATACTAGTTTGATACTGATTATTGTATACTCAATCAAAGGCAAATAAGCATCCCAACTCACTGAAAAACTTAATACACTTGCCATCAGCATATCTTCTAGTATTCTGATGAATCTCTCCATCTAGCCATTAGTTTGTGGATGGAAAGCTATACTAAACTGAAATTGCGTACCCACAGCTTTTTGAAATCCTCTCCAAAATCTAGAGGTAAATCTAGAATCTCTATCAGATACAATGCTCAAGGGTACTCCATGTAATTTTACTATCTTCGCTACATACAATTTAGCCAACTTTTCAAGACTCCAGGTAGTTTTAATAGGAAAGAAATGTGAAGACTTAGAAAGTCTATCCACTATAACCCACACAGTGTCATCTCCTCTCTAGGTACGGGGAAAACCAGAGACAAAATCCATACTCACATTTTCCAATGGCCACTCAGGTATTAGAAGATGTTGTAATAAACCTGATGGATGTCTATTCTCATACTTCACCTGTTGACAAGTCAAACATCTAGAAAAATATTCCGCTACATCCTTCTTCATCCCTGACCACCAATAATTTTGTCTCAATCCCTTGTACATCTTATTATTACTCGGGTGCATGGAATATACAGAATCATGAGCCTCCCTTAGTATCTCCTTTCTCATCTCCACATTATTGGGAACACAAACTCTATGCCCCAATACCACCACACCATCTTCTCTAATTCTAAACTTAGTTAGGCTCCTACTTAACACTTCCATTTAATCTTCTCTATCCTCTAATCTCTACCCTGAATTTGTAATAAAGGATCAATAATAGAAGATTGTACCACCATATTTTCCATCAATACTCCTCTATCATTGACACTTAACTGCATCCTCATTCGTTTTAATTCTATCATCAAGATAGTATTATGACTCCTAATAGCAGCTATTCTCCCTATAACCTTTCTACTCAGTGCATCAGCTATTACATTAGCCTTTCCTGGATGATAATGAATTTTACAGTCATAATCACTAATCAACTCCATCCACCTCCTCTACCTCAAATTCAACTCCTTTTGGATCGGTAATTGCGTCAAGCTTTTATGATCAGTAAAAATTTCACAATTAGCTCCATATAAGTGATGTCTCCAAATCTTCAAAGCAAAAACTATGGCAGCCAATTCTAAATCATGGGTCGGGTAATTCCTGTCATGGTTCTTCTATTGCCTAGATGCATAAGCTATAACTTTCCCATATTGTATCAACACGCATCCCAACCCCTGATGTGACGCGTCACTATACACCACAAATCCTTCATCACTAGAAGGAAGCACTAATACCGGAGCAGTAGTCAATTTTTCTTTCAACAGCTAGAAACTTCTCTCACATTTCTTTGACCACCTAAACTTCACGTCCTTCGTGGTCAATTTAGTCAATGGTCCAGCAATCATAGAAAAATTTTGGATAAATCTCCTATAATAACCAGCCAACCCCAAAAAGCTTCTAATTTCAATTACACTTGTGGGTCTTTCCCAATTCAACACTGCTTCTACTTTCTGTGGGTCAACTGCTATCCCCTCTTCTGACACAACATGCCCCAAGAAAAATATTTCACTTAACCAAAACTCACACTTAGAAAACCTGATCTCATGTCTATCTTAGAAAACACCCTAGCTCCCTGTAACTGTTCGAACAAATCATCTATCCTTGGCAAAGGATATCTATTCTTGATGGTGATCTTATTCAACTGTCTATAATCAATGCACAATCTCATTGTCCCATCATTCTTTCTGACAAACAACATAGGGGCCCCCCAAGGTGACATACTAGGTCAAATAAAAAATTTATCTAGTAACTTCTGAAGCTGAACATTCAACTCTCTAAATTCAACTGGTGCCATTCTATAAGGTGCTATAAATATGGGTGCTGATCCTGGAATCACTTCAATAGAAAATTCAATCTCTCTATTGGGAGGCAACCTAGACAGCTCCTCAGGGAATACGTCAGAAAAATCTTTCACTACCAAGATTTCCTCTAACTTCCTACTTTCCTTGATAGAATCCACCACATATGCCAAATACCCCTCACAATCCTTCTTCAACCATTTACTAGTAGTTAAGGCAGAAATAAGACAGTTAACAAGTATCTTACGTTCTCCCTGAAAATTAAACTCCTCCTGTCCAGGTATCTTGAACATCACATTTTTCCTAAAACAATATATCCAAGCATGATATGCGGATAACCAATTCATCCCTAAAATTAAATCAAAATCTGTCATATATAAAGGCAATAAATCAACTTCAAATTCTCTATCAGCAACATTAATCATACAACCTTAATAAATTGTCCTAATAATAACCCTATCTCCAGTAGGAGCCTCAACAATAATCGCATGCATCAAAGGACTAGCACTAGCATCAATAGATTTCATATAAATCCTAGATGAAAAAGAATGGGTTGCACCAGGATCAATCAATAATCTAGCAGGCCTACCAATGATAGATATCATACCTATATATATATATATACACACACACATACATACACCAAATTTTGAAACAAATACTCAGCATCCCCCCCCCAAATGCTGCCATGAAATTTGTAATGTTGTCTTACATGCAGCATTTTTTTTTTTACTTTTACTTTTACATTTTTTTCTTTTTCGTCTTTTTCTTTTCTTCATGTTGTCCACGATTTTTTTATTTCTTTTTCTTTTTCTTTTCCTATCCACGAACTTTTTTCAAAAGAATTATTTTGTATAAAAAAATTAGTTTTCGCATATATATATATATATATTATTTTAACTCTATGTCATATTTATTAATGTAATTATTTACCCATACTTTACAAATATGGGTATTACAGAAGGATTCACCTTTTCTTTCCGTATCCAAGTTATACTTGTCGATCCTCTCAAACAGGGAGAATTGGTGTAATACCCGTATTCTTAAAGTAAGGGTAAAGAAGTAATTTGATAGATATTATATGGATTTAAAATAATATAAATGAAAGATTTACTATTGAATGAAATAATTCTTTTGAAGAAAAAAAAAAGGCTGGATGGTTGCTGTCAAAAAGAGAAGGAAAAGAAAAAGGGCAACCACCTGGACGCGAAGTGTCTAGGTGCAGAAGTTATAAGTAATGTGTGTCTTGTATGTCTTGCATGCAAGACACATGAAAAGGAAGAAAAAAAAAAAGAACGGTGGTAAGGCTGGGGAAGCAGTTTGAATATATATAATTAGTTTTTTTTGTTTTATTTTATTTTTCTTACCAAATCCCATTTGGTTTTCTTCTTTCTTCAATTCAAATTCTTAGCAAAAAATTATAAAGAAAATTTCTCCAATATTAGAGATAGTGCAGTCACTCAATTACAATAACAAGACTTCATCATAATTGAGGTGTTGGCAATCAATAATCTCAAGAAATTACTAGAAGGAGCAGGAAAGGCAATGAGGTGATCCACGGGTAGCTTTAAATGCTACATGGTGAGTTAGATTTACTTTTAGTAATCAAAATACTTTTAGTAATCAAAACCAATAAAAATATGAAATTATGATATTTGAATAAATGAGTGGATTACAATGATTTAATGATGTATTTTTTGTTATATATAAAATTGATTGATTTATTGTTTAGGAATTCGAAAGTATGTTGAATATTAATTGTATGAGAATTTATATATTTGATAGGATGGATGAATGAAAAATATACTAAGAAGTTTTATGAAATTTCTAAAAAATATGATTGAAAATTGGATATGATATATGAGGAGATAATTTAATGAATATAATAAAAATAATAATTTTGAGAAAAAACTGGATAGCTAAATTGAATGCTTGAATGTATGCTTGTTTATATATTATTACTCATATGCACGAAATAAAATACCAGGAAGGCAGCTGGTCTGCTTGTTTTCATATTATTGCTCATATGCATAAAATAAAATACCGAGAAGGCAACAGGTCTAGCTGAAAATAAAAGATCGAGAAGGCAGCTGGTCTAGCTGAAAATAAAAGACTGGGAAGGTAGTTGGTCTAGTTGAAAATAAAAGATCGAGAAGGCAGCTGGTTTAGCTGAAAATAAAATACTGGGAAGGCAGCTGGTCTAGCAGAAAATAAAAGACCGAAGGCAGCCGGTCTAGCTGTGTAAAATAATACAAAATACAAAATGTTTGAATGAATTCTGTTTTCTGATATTCCAGGCTTGCGGTTTACAGCAGTATATATAAAAACAATTGTGACCGATTTCTTAAATATTTGCAACATGTGAACATAGTTTAAATGTCTATACAGTTATACAATTATCTCTAAATTTCAGCAAGAATCTCGTGGAATAATTGCTGCATTATCTTCGGTTACATGTAGGTATAGCAGACATGATTTCCTAGTCTTCGGCAGGATCTTTATTGGAATGATTCTCCTGATTTGCAGCAGTGATTTAAGATGAAATCACTTGATCTTCTACACTCCCCTTCAATCTGAAGGGGAGATCACGGACATTCAGATTGTTCTTGGCATCTGTGAATTTCTTTGGTGATAGGGGTTTTGTGAGTGCATCTGCAAGTTGGTCACAGCTTGAAATGAATTGGACTTTCAATTGTTTTTGATTAACTTGATCTCGAACAAAGTGGGAGTCAATCTCTATGTGTTTTGTTCTGGCATGGAATACCGGATTTGATGTAAGATATGTAGCACCAATATTGTCGCACCAAAGATTAGGTGGTTGCCGAAGTGGAATTCCCAGCTCATGTAAAATTGATTTTATCCACATTAGCTCAGCTGCCGTGTTTGATAAAGCTTTGTATTCAGCCTTAGTGCTGCTACGTGCCACTGTTGGTTGTTGCTTACAGCTCCATGAGATCAAGTTTGGTCCTTGAAAAATGCAATGAGCTCCTACTGATCTTCTGTCATCGCGGTTTGCTGCCTAGTCCGAATCGGAGAAAGCATGAAGATCAAGATTTGCAGCTTTTGCAATTAACAAGCCTGTTGAAACAGTATATTTGAGATAGCGAAGTATTCGCTTGACGGCTTGCCAGTGTGTGTCAAGAGGATTATGCATAAACTTGCTAACTTTGTGGACTACAAAGGCTATGTCAGGCCTTGTAAAAGCAAGATATTGCATACTACCAACCATGCTTCTGTAAAGATTTGCATCGGCACATGGTTTGCCATCTGAGGCAGTGAGAGTGCAAGTTGAAGCCATCGGACTAGAGCATGGTTTTGCTTGATCCATGTTGCTCTTTTTGAGCAAATCAACTATGTATTTCCTTTGTGTGAGATAAATACCTTCTTGGCATCTGAGAGCTTCGACACCAAGAAAGTAATTAAGCGGCCCCAATTCTTTGACAGCAAAGTCTGTCTTCAAGCTTTGAATGACTCGGTTGATGACAGCTGAACTCGATCCGGTTATTAATATATCATCGACATAAATTAAAACATAAACAGTGGCAGTGGCAGTTTTAAAAATGAACAATGATGTATCAGCTTTGCTTTCATGAAAATGTAGTGATTTGAGCTTGTCTGAGAGTTTAGAAAACCAAGCTCTTGGAGCTTGCCGCAATCCATACAGTGATTTATGCAACTTACAGACATGATTTGGAAATTGAGGATGAATAAAACCTTGTGGTTGTGTCATGAAGACTTCCTCATGTAGATCACCATGCAAAAATGCATTTTGCACATCAATTTGTTGTATAGGCCAATCTTGAGTGACCGTAATTGAAAGAACCAATCTAATTGTAGCATGCTTGATAATCAGACTAAAGGTTTCTAAAAAATCAATACCTTCTTGTTGGTGAAAACCTTTGGCGACTAGTCGAGCTTTGTGGCGCTCTATAGTTCCATCAGCTTTCCTTTTGACTCGGTAAACCCACCGGCAGCCAACAATATTTGCATTTGGTGATTTTGGAACCAAGGACCAAGTTCCATTTTGAAGTAATGCATTGAATTCTTTGTTCATGGCTTCTCTCCAACAATTTGATTTGGATGCTTCTGTAAAGCAGGTTGGTTCTTTGGCAGTAGAGCTTTCGGCCAGCAATGCTCGAGGTAGAGGATGTCGAATATAGTCATCAGAGTGCTTGCGAGGTTTGTGAATATTGTTCTTAGATCTTGTTGTCATCGGATGGTGATTGGAGATTGCAGGCACATCAGATGGTGAAGATGTTCTGTTTTGTGGCAGATCCGAGAGCAAGTCTGTATGTTGCAGTGCAACAGTGGCATCCTGTTTGGTGATTGCTTCAGCTGGACCTGTAGGAAGAGACAAACAAGGTGTAGAGACAGTTCTAATAGGATAATGGTTAGATTGCAAATCACTAGAACTAAGAGAAGGGGAGATATTGATGTTATGAGGCATTGGAACAGAATGGTGTTGAGAGGGTGGAGAAACATTTTCTTTGGTATAAGGGAAGAGATTCTCATCAAAAATTACATGCCTTGAGACATAGATTTTACCAGTAGATAAATCAAGGCATTTGTAACATTGATGACCAAGACTATAGCCAATGAAAAGACATGTTTTGGAGCGAAAGTTCAGCTTGTTTGAATTATAAGAGCGTAGATTAGGCCAACATGCGCAACCAAAAACACGCATAAAGGAAAAATCTGGTATGCGATTATAAAGAATTTCAAATGGAGATTTTTGCTTTAAAACAGGTGTTGGTAGCCGGTTTATGATGAAGGTTGCAGTTTGGAAGGCTTCTTCCCAGTAAAGCATGGGTATATTTGAGTGGACTAACATGCTTAAGCCAACCTCGACAATATGACGGTGTTTGCGCTCTATAGAACCATTTTGCTGATGAGTGTAAGGGCATGCTAGTCTACGATTTATTCCGGTTTGTTGGAAATAATTGTGCAAACGTCGAAACTCACCTCCCCAATCAGATTGGACAGATTTAATTTTGCGTTCGAAGTGTTTTTCAACATACACTTGAAATTGAAGAAATATTGATTCAACGTCGGATTTGAGTTTCATTGGAAATAACCACACAAACTTGGAATAATCATCAAGAAAACTAACATAATATTTAGCACCGTTAGTAGAAACAATGGATGCTGGTCCCCATACATCGGTAAAAATTAAATCAAGAGGATAAGAAGAAACGTTGGAAGAGGACTTAAATAGCAAGTCATAACTTTTTGCCATTTGACATTCGGGGCATATTGAGTGCTTTTTATTGGACTCGACTGGAACATTGATGAATGAGAGGACTTTATTAACAACTGGTGTTGATGCATGTCCAAGACGACGATGCCAATCACGATGAGAAACACGAACGGTAGAAAAAGCTTGTGGACGGCGAGACTGAGATGTGAATTGGTAGAGTCCATTAATGAGATGGCCTTGATGATGGACCTGCCCCGAGTAATCCTTCACAAGAAAGAATTTGTCATGAAATTCAAAATAGACATGATTATCAATACAAAACTTTTGGACAGATAACAAGTTCTTATGAATTTCAGGAACTAGAAGCACTTGATTAAGAACAAAGGTAGAATTGGATGTAGAAATTTTAGAGGAACCAGTTTTCAAGATTTGCAAACCTTGGCCATTGCCTACTTGAACCTGATCTGTACCTTGATAGTCATCATTCTGAAGGTTCAGATTGTTGAGGTCATTAGTGACGTGATGCGTGGCACCAGTGTCAGCATGCCATTCGGTATCCCAAGTGCCAGTAGGAGCAGCGACCATAGCTTGTTTATTTTCTGGTTTTGGATCTTGGTAAGACAAATCAAACCGAAAATAGCATTTCCGAGGTGAGTGTCCTGGTTTATTACAAACCTGACAGATTACTGAATTGTGATCAGTATGACGTGTGGTATTGTTGTAACCAGCATGATTAAAATGACCCCGTCCCCTAGAGCCGCCTCTGCCACGATTTTGAGAGGGATTGTATTGTCGTTGGGCAACATTGACAGAGGTAGGTTGAGCGGGAGATGACATCTGGTGGTGAGAAAGTCTGGCTTCTGTGGTGAGCAAAAGCGAGTAAATTTCCTCCAGTTTTACCTTGTTAGTGCGAGCCGAGATGGCTGCCACAAAGCTGTCATATTCGTGGCCTAATCTTGTAAGAACATAGGTGATGACATCTTCATAACTCATAGGTTGTCCGGCAACAGCTAATTCATCAGTGAGTTTCTTAATAAAGAGAAAATATTATGTGGCAGACTTGCTGCCTTTGTTGCTGTTGCTAGTTGTGTTCGGATCTGCACAGTTCGTGCACGAGATCGGGATGAAAAATTTTCATCCAGAGCATGCCACACAGCAGACGAAGTGGTATGATTTACTACTTGAGCAAGCACTCCTTCAGTGAGAGACGACATGAGGGTACTAAGGATAAGATTATCCTGGCGTATCCAATAAGAGTAGGCAGGATTGGGTGTTTCAAAGATGACATGAGTTTCTGGATGGGAAACAGAGACAGATTTAGGAGGTTTGGGAATGGTACCATCAAGATATCCAAAGAGGTCTTGGCCAAGAAAATATAGCACCATTTGTGCCTTCCAAAGAATGTAATTATCGGGGCTAAGTTTGACAGTTACTATGTTAGACATAGTAAGAACAGAGGGAGATTGAGAGGGTTGAATATTAACGGTGGTAAAGGAATCAGAAGAAGAGGAAGACATGGCTTGTAGACGTTGGTCTTTTGCTGGCTAATCTGATACCATGTAAAATAATACAAAATGCAAAATGTTTGAATGAATCCTATTTTCTGATATTCCAGGCTTGCGGTTTACAGCAGTATATATAAAAACAATTGTGACCGATTTCTTAAATATTTGCAACATGTGAACATAGTTTAAATGTCTATACAGCTATACAATTATCTCTAAATTTCAGCAAGAATCTCGTGGAATAATTGCTGCATTATCTTCGGTTACATGTAGGTATAGCAGACATGATTTCTTAGTCTTCGGCAGGATCTTTATTGGAATGATCCTCCTGATTTGCAGCAGTGATTTCAGATGAAATCACTTGATCTTCTACAAGCTGAAAATAAAAGACCGGGAAGGCAGCTAGTCTAGCTAAAAATAAATGACTAGGAAGACAGCCGGTCTAACTGAAAATAAAAGACCGGTAAGGCAGTCGGTCTAGCCGAAAAGATCAGGAAGGCAGCTGGTCTGGCTGAAACATGTCGACATGTTGGAAGACGTTCCCAAATGATAATACGAAATGATCTTAGGAATTGGAAAGTGTGTTGAATATTAATTATATGAGAATTTATATTTTAGATAGGATGGATGAATGAAAAATATGCTGAGAAGTTTTATGAAATTTCTGAAAAAATATGATTGAAAGTGGATATGATATATGAGGAGATAATTTAATAAATATGATAAAAATAATAATTTTGAAAAAGAACTGGATAGCTAAATTGAATGCTTGAATGTATGTTTGTTTTCATATTATTGCTCATATGCATGAAATAAAAGACTAGGAAGGCAGTTGGTCTACTTGTTTTTATATTATTGCTCATATGCATAAAATAAACGATCGGGAAGGCAGTCGGTCTAGTTGATAATAAAAGATCGAGAAGGCAGTCGGTCTAGCTGAAAATAAAAGATAGAGAAGGCAGCAGGTCTAGTTGAAAATAAAAGACAGGGAAGGCAACCGGTCTAGCTGAAAATAAAAGACCGGGAAGGCAGTCGATCTAGCAGAAAATAAAAGACCGGAAAGGTAGCCGGTCTAACTGAAAATAAAAGACTGGGAAGGCAATCGATCTAGCTGAAAATAGACGACCAGGAACGCAGTCGGTCTAGCTGAAAATAAATGACTAGGAAGGCAACCAGTCTAACTGAAAATAAAAGACCAAGAAAGCAGCAGGTCTAGCTGAAAAGACAAGGAAGGCAGGTGGTCTGGTTGAAACATGTCGACATGTGGGAAGACATTCCCAAATGATAATACGAAATGATCTTATGAAAAGAAAAAAATAATAATTTAAATTCATGCATTACATTTACTTTAAATATTGATTATTGTTGATTGAGATGCTAAAGTATCATTCTTGATTGTGAAATTATTGATAGACAAATGAGTCTCACATTGAGACAGATATGATGAGAAGGAAATGTGAAAGTATGAAATGACAAAAATTATTTGATTGATTGATTATACATTGTGAACCTCATAATGATGTTAAATTGATAATCTCATGATGATTAAATATATGAGAAGAAAAATTGATATGTTTGATGATTAATTTAATATGAGATTGATAAATGGTTGAAATTATAATAGGATGTTATTATTAATTTATATGAGATAATAGATGAATTAATATAAGAAGATTAATTGAAATATTGAAAGATTATCTGTGAAGAAATAGATGATTTATATTGGTAAATTAGAAAAAATTGAATTGTAAGATGCGACTAGAAGTATATAATCGAGTTACTTCTAGTAAATTTAACTCACTGAGCTTGTGAAGCTCACTCCTCATTGTTAAATAATTTCAGGTAGCGAGCAGGACAGATAGATTGGTGAGCTGAGATTCAGACTGAGTCATTATATGTAAGCCACGTGGTCCATATCCTCAAATTAATGGAAAGAAAAAAAAATTGTAAATATTCATACACAATATGTTGTATATAATGTTTCAGTTGGGATCTTAATAAGGTAACTCCCCTGTTGAGTGTTGATGATTTATGTATGTACATAATTTCAGTTGATATGTTTATATTGTTGCATATATGTGTCGTGCTGGGATTTCAAAATGTGACAGCACCGTCTCGAGAATGGCCAATCCGGGATGGGTCGTTACAATTGGAGTGAAATGAGTTTCTTTTTCTTTTTTCTTTATACTTTTCCATCATTTCTACAAAACATATCGTGCATATTGAATTGCAATGTTAACAAAAAATAATAACATTGTAAATGGTATAATAGTAAAATTATTTTGTCTACACTTTCTTTCATCTCATCTTTTCACTAACTAACAAGAGAGTAAAAGAAGCATCCAAGTTCTTTCTTCCCATTGACGAAAAAGAAGTAACATTTTCTTTTCTATCTTCTCAATTTTCCATCCCCACTTTTCTATCCTCCCTGACAATCATAGATCCTATAAAAATAAGACATAAATTTGATGTAGAAATAAAAACAATCAATATTATGTATGTATTCTAGAGTTTTGTAATTTTTTTATGAATCACAGATCCATATATAGATTTTTCTTTTCATTATTAGCTAGAAAGAAGTAGCTTGCAATATTAATTTAGACCATATGGGAGCACTCTGACCATAGACAAGTCCATATCTCTTAGATTTGTAGAAATTCCATTAAATAAAGAGGTAAGAAGAAAGAAAGTGTTACAAATAAACGATACAAAACAAAGAGAAAAAAGAAAAGAAAAAAAAAAGTGAGGGAGCTGCAGGATTGGATAGAAATTTTAGGATGTAGAAGTAGCACATTCTAAATGAGAGGTAATGTCACATTCTTCACAATAATACAACCAATTCTTTGGATTTCTTGTGACCTCACAAATTTCACAGTAGACCTCATCATCAGGATCTTCATGCGGCAAAGAGAAGGTGAGATTGAGATCGTGCATGTGATATCTGCGCTTGCTGGCCGTGCGTGGTAAAAAGGCACAATTGACATGTATGTGAAAGTTACATTTGGAACATTGATAGCTAACATGATTTCCGGTTTTACCACAGGCATGACATATATAATCATATTTGAAAAAGAAAGGATTGATCAAGTAATGCAAGAGGTGGTCATGACAATCATGTTGAAGAACCGAAGGCAAGAGACCACATCTGAGATTGGTCATGAATACGCATGCCCAACAATCGAAGGAGAAATTGTTATTAGAACTGCAACTATGTGTTTCAGGAAAAGAATATTGATTGGCATCCGGTTGGAGAAAGGAAATCTCATCGTGAAGCAAACGTTTGATGTCAGTGGGTGACTCGGCACATGATTTGTGAAGATAAAACTTACAATCTGTGCATTTATATGCTGTACTAGATATGCTTTGCAGGCAGCCATTGCAATTGATCACCCTTGCTTCAATTTTGTCGTCTTTTGGCTGATCAAAAACTTCGAACTCATGAACATGCCCAATATGATGCATGTCCTTGTCTTCGTCCTTCTCTTTGATCTCATCTTCCTCGGATTTCTTGTAAAGCTCAGGGGATTCCTGTTCCACGAGACGTTTTGAACCGCTGGCTTTCCACTGATGAAAATCCAACTGATAAACACGTTCACTCTCGTAAAGATTAATGACACCTATTGCAAGAGGAAAATAATCGAAGTAGGATGAGGTATCGACAACAAGCTTAGAGATCTCTCCAAGCTCAAAGTCTTCATACTTTTCTAAAAGTGGCTTCGGAAAATTTTCCCATATAGATGGCTTCAATATATTTCGGTAATCACCAGAAGTTTCAGCTCGGAACTGTACCCACCTCTGCCACTCATATATTTGTTGAGGTTTGCACTCAATGATGATGAGCTTGGCCCCTGTTGAACTTGAAAGTTGCAACAACTTTTCGAAATGGGATTTGCGAGAAAGTGAGCAGTCAATCACGACATCCAGCTTTAATTGCAGCAGTGTTGACGCTGTTCGACAAACAGCTTCGTAAGACAAATCTTCGATGATTTCTTCTCTGGGTGCTCTTGAAGTTGGATCTGCAGGAAGTGACTGCTTGAGGCAATCACGGACGTCGTCTACGCTGATAAGAGATGTTTGAAGCATGCCTGCTAGTGATCCAGCAACAGTGGTCTTGCCAGTGCAAGGGGCACCCTTCATTGCTACAATCCTCTGCCGGAGGGCTTCAATTTCTCTCCGTTGCTCTTCTGCCTTCAGTATTTCTGGGTTGGTGCTCTTAAGGGGATTCAGATGCAACTGGAAGAGTGGAGCTTGGTTAAATTGAAACATGATGGCTTCACAAATATAATTTCTCTGTTCCTCTTCCGCCTTTCTTTCTACTCTGGATACCTCTCTTTAAATAAAATGGTGTAGGCTACAGATTGCTCCTAATTAATGGTCAACTCTTAACTAGCCCAGGAGTAGTTGTGCGTTGTGTTTTCATATTTCATTAATTGTTTGGTGATGTGCAAATGTGCAATAAATTGATACTGACACCACAGATTTAGTTTTGAATTTGCCAACATGAGACAAAAGATGGGTAGTATTCTAAATCCACTATCCTTTAGTAATCTTAAAAAAATTCAATAAAGAAACCATTAACATTGGCCTAATTTCTTCATTCCCTATCTAAAAAAATTCAATTATTTTAGCTATTACACCTTCCCAAGAATATATTAGAATTTTGTTTAAAAAAGATGAAACTGATATGTCCAGGGAGGACTTATCTCCGTGGACCTCTAACTTCACTTCTAAGCTTTGTCCTGAAAAATTTATTCGGATACAGGAAATGTCTTCTGATGCCAAAAAAGTCTTAGTCTCCTGTGAAACTTTAATTTTAAATATGTACATTTTTAATAAAAAAAAAAAAAAAAAAGAACTTGGTTGTTGTATTTGTATTATTAAATGACTTGACTTTGAAAGATAAGTTTTTAAATTAAGGACAGCTTTTGTGATAGCATCAATTAATGTTGATTTCGGCCGTAGAAATGAAGAAATGACCGGTCGAAGTGAAAAAATTTGGATGACCTGCCATGCTATTTTGTCTATGTTTTCCTCTATAAAATTAAAAGGGAGAGAAGTAGATGGGGAAATACTTGCATTAACTTGGCGCAAGCATTGTTTACATGCATGATATACTACAAGATAAAAAGTTATCGTCGGCGTTTTTTTTGCATATTTTGATGCTTTAAAGTGCCGAAATATACATTTTCAGCACTTTTTGCAAGCGTCGGATAAAGCATCGGTATGTGTGGTGTCGAAGCGCAAATACCAGCGCTTAGCGAAAGCGCCGCAATATGCATCTAACACCGGCACTTAAAAGCGCCGTTATATACCGGACACTTTATGCATATTGCGGCCCTTTAAAGCCCTTTAAAGCGCCACTAAAATTACGGTTTTAATTGTGTTTTTACATTATTTTGACTTAAAAGCGCCGGTATATACCGGACATTTTATGCATATTGCGGCTAAAATTACGGTTTTAATTGTGTTTTTATATTATTTTGACTTAAATATCAATACTATTCACCCTTCAATAAATAAAATACAAAAAAGTTTATATGTTCTTCGATATATAAAATGTATCAAATATCCATAAAAATTCTTTCAGTCAACACAAAAGTCATCTTATTTACACAAAAAAACAATCATAGTTCACATATAAAATTCATACAAAAACAAAGTAATGAAAATGTAGTATGAAAAATTATTTTAGCATCACGAAATCAATCATGAGATCCTCTATTAACCAAATGTTGTAGTAAAGACTTCAGCTCATCCATTTGGGATTGCATATTATTCATTTGATCATCGTGCCTCGCCGTTATTTGTTGAATTTGTTGCGCATGCTGTTGATTGTTTTCTTCTATTTGTGCTCTCAAACTATTTATCTCTTCAGCATAGGCCTCATGGTATCCCATATCATTTCTCATTTGAGCTGAAAGTCCAAACACAGGAGAGGGTGTAACTCTAAAACCCTGACCTCGGACACGACCGGAACTCTCTTCACCAATAAGCTCGGTGAAGACTTCGTTTTGTATTGCTAAATTATTGCTAGCATCAGAGGTTCCTGAAGCTGCAAAAAGTTCAGCAACACGAGCTTCAGCTGTCACCTACAATTAGGAAACAATAAAGATTAAACTCCTCCGAATATTTAGTAGCTAATTACAGCGAAATTTGCATAAAACAAAATGTGCTTATCATATTTTATAGAAAAAGTGGCAGAATTTCCTCTATTTTTCCATAAAACCTCCTGCAAGAAAAACAAATATGCAATCCAAACAATGTAGCCAATTCACAACCAAATTCTTGAAGCTATGTTTGCCAGAAGAAAATCAAAATCATATTAGTGATATAATGTTTCTAACAAAATATAACTCTTAACAAGATGAAACAAGGTGACGGTGAACTTTAAGAAAGGACAGTGGTAATCTAAAGAAGAAGAAAAAAAACAGCTCTGCAAATGAGCTTCTGAGAGGGGACGTCATAATTTAGAATTACCGGGCTCACAATAATAAAATATGTATAGTACTTTTATATCTCAGAACCTTAGTAATACCTGTACACCAATGTTATCTTTAAAGCCAAGCACACTTATCTGATCACAAGGCAAATGATGCAACACTTATTCTGAAATAATTACTACTATGCTGATAGGGAGTGATTCAACAGAAAATAAGAAAGAAATTAGAAACACAAATATTAATGTGTATACACACACACACACAGAGTACATGATTTAATAAAAAAGTTGAGCCTAAGGTAGAGTATACAACACAACATAACAACCACTAGAGTATACAGTGCAGAATATGATGCCTCCTTACAAACCTCCAGCAGCAATCAGCCACAACATAAGCTAATACAAAAGACAATGAAATTTACAGATTTAGCATAATAAAACACCACACACATTAGAAAATACAAAATACTCATCTCTTCAGGCTGAGAATAAAACAACAGAGGCGCAAAAAATGCCCAAGTATGAAGCATAAACGAAAAGCTCTCAAAAAGCCACTTACAAATCTTTTTGGATTACACCCACTATCTAAACTTAATTTCTGGATCAAACAAATTCAGTGACACAAATAGTACCCGGAAGAAACTTGAGTTATTCGAGCCCTGTCGGATTAACAGGGCGAACTGCTAATTTTCTGATATGAGATAGCCATCCTAGTTACTATGGGTGCATTTTCCCTATTTACACTTAGCCAAACTTTTTGGATTTTAAGCAATTCATGCTAGGATTGGTCATTGGGGTTCTCTATAAAGTCCATTTTAAAAGCAAAAATCATTCCCTCCCAACACATCTGACCCAATGAATTCACAAGAACAAGATCGCAGATTGAAAAAAAAAATCGAAAGACCTAGGTTGGAATTGTTTCATGGAAACCGCAATTGAGCACATTAAGTAGCTTGAACCCTAAGAATTTCAAAAAGATTAATTAAATCAAGCAAAGACAGAAATTGATAGATAAAATCCAATTCTGAATCAACTACCGATTCCTAAACAAGAAACCCTTCCAAGTAACAGGTTAGACTTCCAAACAAATATAATAGTAGCTTCTTAAAACATAATGATATGATTAAATCAGTAATAAATGAACCGAATGGATCACGAATACCAGAAAATGCCAATGAATTGATATCTTAACATTCCATTAAGTATGATTAAAGAAAACTCCAGGCAAGATGTTAAAAAATCAGAAATACGAGTTCAGTACATGCATCAACCATACAAGCCCAAATCTTTCAGAGAAATTATTATAGTAATCAATTTTTAAAACTAAATTTAGAGGAAAACTAAAAATAAACAGTATCTAGAGAAAAATATCCGTTGTATATGTGTACGGTACCTAACCTGAAAATATATACACAAGGGCGCTACATATAAGATGCAAAATCAAGTCAATTAATGACAATACACAGTATACACACACGTTTATATATACCCAATTATTCGAGATAGAGAGTAAAACAAGAAACCCAAGTGAAAAACCAAAATACAAAATACTCATGCTCATCAAGATGGTATTTCAGATTGGCAAAACATAGATCAAAGTTTGATGGGATTAGATTTTAAGCCCAAGAAATAACAATATAGAGACGATTAGTTATTAAAAGAACTGCAACTAAATATTATATGGAGTACATGCAATATAGAGATGCTTAATTAATTAATCAAGAAATAGTAGCTATGATTAGTTATTAAAAGAACAAAGCAAATGTTTAAACTTTTTGGTGTTACTATGAAAGTTAGATTGTGAATAGAAGAAAAATTGAATTGTTTTGAATTTGAAACATAGAAAAGAAGTGTCATTTTTGGATAATGGCTTTATTTTTTATGCATGAAAAATAATGAAGAAAATACTTTCTGTTTTGGATTTGAAAAAGGAGTATAAGAGAGGGAAAATGAGTTGATTTCTTGAATCTAAGAACGAAATCATAACACAGAGAGAGAGATGCATGAATTGATGTCTCTGCATGTAACAAAGATATGCAACAGAAACCCCACAGCCATGTGTATCTACTGATCATGATGATGGAAAAAAGAAAACAAATCAGCATATCAGATATTTTTTGCAGATTTATCAGCATGATCATGATGTTGAAGAGTTAGAGTTTCAGTGTTCTGCAAACTTAATAATGGCATATGCTTCATGGAAAAAGTTTCTAGGATATGATAAAAATATATAATATAGAAATGGATAGTAAAAGATAAACTCAGCTTAACATTTGGCAACCATGACAAATAAATACAATTTTCATCTTTGATCAACCAACAAATGTACGGTGAACTTACCATAAATTTTCGTGATGCATCATCAATAAAAGTCTCATCCTTGCGTTTATGAGTTTCAGCAAAAAACTCTACGTGCCCAGGCTCATTCCCATGTGTCATCTCCTACCATGTATGAAAAGAGTTCAAATTGTGACTCAATACACTACATCTCAAATGAAAGATTGGATGAATGAAGCAAATTAACTCACATATTCATCCCGTCTTCTAGCAAAACTCTTTGAACCAGATGTGTGAGGACATTGTTGTCTTTCACGTGCCGCTGTCCCTATAGTAGAATATTTCTACACTAATAATAAACCAATTGAATAATCAGTCATTGTTAGAAAAATAGAAACAATGAGAATCGAAATGAACATAATTATCTTAAAACAACCTCATTCTGCTCAGAGAACCAGTAGTTCACCAGTTGCTTCCACTGGTCTTGGTCTACTCCTTTTGGGACATCATTTCTCAAAACTTGTTGTTTTGTTTTGTTCCTCACGTGGTCCCTTTTAAGCACATATCAGTAGTCCCTCCATTTTTTCCCTATCATCCTCAACAAAATTTTGTCTATCGCCTCAATAATAAGGTAATGGAACTTCCTCTACCACAAAAAAAAGGAAATCAATGTCAAATAAGCATTATTGGTGTTAGGGATTATGCATGTACAACACCACGAAAACAAAAAACCAAAAAAAAAAAAAAAATTTTGGAGGTAATCAATGGTTATTAAGTTGTTACTTACCCGAATCAATATAACAAGATCCTTCTTGTAGCTAGAAGGTATCTTCTTCCAATCCGTGTAATTAAGTGGAAAAATGTTCCCTCTCTTTGCAACCTTGCCCAACCAGCTACTTAATATTTGGCCACCTTTCTTAATAGGTTGATGACGTGCATTGAAGTGGACCACAATTTTTTCCCCACGTTCAAGGGACCACACTTGCGAGGTTCTCAGGACACATGTTTGGTTCCTCACCCTCCCTTCAGAATCTATACATTGAAAACATAAATTTTATAATTAGTATAACAATGTGGTATCAAACTAGTTATAGAAAGAATGTATTATAATACAAAAATTACCAATTATCTCGAAGTGTTCACTATCATTGTGATCACTTCCCGTTGTTATTGACTCGGTATCAGAATCATTTTGCGAGTCATGATCATCATCAAGGTGATACTCATTCTCATGGTGAATATCTTCTTGATGGTGTGAAGACTCAGCTTCATACTGGTTTGTCATGTTATCTCTAACTGAGGGAGGGATATTTTTTGACCTATACATCTTGCAATATGTATACATAAAAACATTAAAATGATTATATCTCACACTATCAAGAATGCATTAAAAGTTAACAAGAATTAGAAGAACCACACCTGAAAGATAGGAATGGTCAAGAGGTCGCAGCAAATGCAGCAATCAATAACTTCAGAGAACCTAAGAACAAATGAACAAATAAGTGCTTCAAATACAATTTAAAGAACAAGCAATAATCAATGATACAACTAAAACAGAAATTTACAACATTTTCCTGTAGCATTCCACAAACTATACACAAAAAAGTTCAGGACTTTTGTTCTGTGTGATACACAGCAACAATAACCCGATAGATTACAATAAAACCTTACAAAACTCGTTGACACATATGTCCATCACATAAATACACATCCAAATATAATTACACGGAAATGCACATAAAACTAGTTGGTATCTTCATCAATGTCCATCCTAGCCCAAGTTTAGATACAATCTAATTGATCGTCTACCACTACAGTAGTAGGCATGCACTGATTGTAAGTGTCATCATCATCTTCCTGCGTTTTTTCCCCCATTTCATATAGGTCCCTTGGCTTTGTGATCACAACATGATACCATTCCTTTCTTGTTGGGTCTTGCACATAAAACGCTTATTTCGCTTGAGACGAAAGTATGAACGGGTCATCCTTCAATAACTGACCAGTGTGTATTAACCTATTCAAGTTCACGAGAATGCACCCACTTGCATCTTTCTTTAAACCCCTGGGTGAATTAATATCCACTCAATCACAACGGAACAACACAATCTTAAACGTCCCATAGTAATCCAACTCGATGATATCGTTGAGCACACCATAATACATTTTATCATCCGCTTCAACCATAACTCCCGAATTTTGAGATCGTCTACACTTCTCACGTTCCTTTGTGTGAAATTTAAAGCCATTGATGTTGAATCCATTGAATCTCCTAACAACATTATTCGGACCTCGAGCAAAGGCAATTAGTTCATCTGAATAATTGTTATCCACCATCCATGGCACCTAAACATTTTCCAACAATTAATATGAGACAACAACATTCAATGTTTATTTGAAAACACTTATAACTTTTGAAGACTCTTGTTATTATGCCTAACCTGTCTCATAAGCCATGAGGGAAATTTCTCAACCACTTTTGTTCGAGAATTTGTATCAGTCGATTGGAACGGTTGGTTAGCCTTTGAGCAGCCAAAAATTCGCTGCAATAATTGATGTTTTTATGTAACTGTTAGCCATCACAGTGATAACAACAGATAATAAAAACTCAATTTAAACACATGATTACTAATTAAGTTCCTTTATTGATACTAACCTACGAAGGTCTCAAAGTTTATCATTATGTAGCAACACATAACAATGTGCTTGAGCCAATGACATGTCATCGAGCTCAACACTCACAATCTTTCCCATTATCCGTCCACCAGAGGAAAACATGTATTCATCCGAAAAATTTACAGTATCATTGTTCCTTTGAGGGCGGTTGAATCTTGTCTCTACACCTTTGAAGTATTGGGAGCAATATGTTAGACACTCTTCCCCATTGTACCCTTCAGTAATTGACCCCTCGGGTCGACTTCTATTACGTACATAAGATTTCAAGCGCACTAAATACCTTGCAAAGCCAAAAAATTAAAGATAAATTAAGTATCCAATATATAACAAAAAAAAAAAACCAAGTGCACAAAATAGCTTTGAACATCTAACCTCTCAACAGGACACATCCACCTATAGTGTACGGGACCCCCAAGTCTTGCCTCAGAGGCTAAGTGAATGATAAGATGAACCATAATGGTAAAGAAACTCAGGGGGAATATTTTCTCCAAATGGCAGAATGTCAAAGCAACACGCGAGTCCAATAAGTTAAGCTCATGGGGATCAAAGGCTTTAGAGCATAAAGCTTAGAAAAATGATGATAACTCAGACACAACTGCTACAACATGTCTAGGCAAAGATGCTTTTAAAGCAATCGGAAGGATTTCTTGCATCAATATGTGACCGTTATGACTCTTTAAGTTTAACAGCTTACGATCCTTTAGGTTGACACATCTTGAGATGTTTGATGCATACCCATCAGGAACTTTAAGATTTGCCAAAACTGTCAAGAAAATCTGCTTCTCCTTCGTGGACATAGTGTAGCATGCTGGAGACGAGTGATCTTTTCCATTAGGAAGAACAATTAAATGGAGGTCTTTCCTAATACCAATTTCCTCGAGATCGCGGCATGCCTTCTTATTATCTTTAGTCTTACCATCTATATTCAATATTGTTCCAATCAAATTATCATATACATTCTTCTCTATATGCATCACATCTAAATTATAACGCAATAGATTGTCTTTCCAATATGGTAACTCAAAAAAAATACTTCTTTTTTTCCACAACGTATCTACAACTCCCTCATCCATGGGAATATCCTCATTATCAACATTTTCAAGGAAATCGTCCACACCCTCAAAAAGGTTATCAACTTCATCCACTAGCACTTGCCTCGTACAGGTACCAACATCCTCTCTTGCCCTCTTCTTAGAAGGCTTCGAGGTTTTACCATAGCTATAGTTTTCACCCTCTAGTTATCTTAAAACATCGTGCCCAGACGGTGGAACAGGAGCAGATCCCAACTCTATGGTGCCATCAAACTGATCCTTTTGAAAACGAAACTCATGGTTTTCTGCTAACCATCGACGATGACCCATATAGCAAAACTTTCCCCCGTGCTTTAACCATATGGAATGCGTAGATTCCCCACAACATGGACAAGCAACCCGCCCCTTGGTGCTCCAACCAGATCAGTTTGCATAGGCTGGAAAATCATTAATGGTCCAAAGAAGAGAAGCGTACAGCTTAAAGCTTTGATTGGTGGACGCATCAAACGCATCAATGCCATCTCATAATTGTTTCAACTCTTCAATTAGAGGCTGCAAAAAGATATTAATATCATTACCAGGGCTTTTCTCACCAAGAATAACCATTGAAAGGAGGAAGGATGTTTGCTTCATGCAAAGCCACGGTGGCAAGTTGTATGGGACCAAAAGAACAGGCCATGTGCTATAAGTTGAACTCATTGTTCGAAAAGGATTGAACCCGTCACTAGCTAGGTCAAGCCTAACACTCCAAGGATCAGCTGCAAAATCGGGATACAAAGTATCAAATTCATTTCAGGCTAATCCATCCACCGAGTGTCTTAAAATCTCATCCTTTGTCTGATCTTTATCATGCCATCTCAATAACGAAGCTATTTTAGATGACATATATATCCTTTTCAATCTCAATATTAGCGGAAAATAACACAATACTTTAGCTGGCTTTTTCTTTTTAGATTGACAATCCATCTCATTCAACGGATCCTCATCATCAGCATTGTTTTTAACCCACCGTGGCACACCACATGCATGAAAAAATTCATCATTCACATGCTTACCCCAATACAGTGTGCAATCATTAGGACAAACATGAATCTTCTCATAACCAAGACCCAATCCTTTGATAATCTTCATGGCTTCATAATAATTTGATGGCAATGGAGCACACATCAGAAATGCCATGTTGATAAACTCAAGCAACATAGTCAGAGATTTACTAGACCACCCATTCAAACATTTGAGGTGTAGTAGATATAACATGAAATTTAACTTTGTGAAATTCTGACAACCCGGATAAAGTTCATTATCGTAATATTTCATCAAATTGCGATACTGAGTCATCTTATCAATATCAGAACGAACTGGATGTTCGACGTGTGAAGAATCACCACAATTATTGAACTCAAACCCACCATGAGCCTGTTGCTCTTCACCACGCTCATTTGAAGATCCCACTCCAATTCCTAAACTTAACGGTTCATTGTGTGGGTTTTCACAAGTTACCTCGAAGGCACCTCGGAACAAACCCAACGCGTCATCTCATCCCATGAAGCCACCTGGAACACTAGTGGGTTGTGAACTAGTGTGAGTGTGGTCTATACGAGATACTTTCTCCCCATGAAAAACCCACTCGATGTAACCTAGACTAAACCCATTATACAGTAGATGCTCTTGAACAATTTCTGGTTCGAATGAATAACAATTACCACATCTCCTACATGGACAAACAATACTACCACGACCGTAAGATTTCTGACACGCAAATCTAATGAAGTTTGCAACACCATCCATATAGGCTTTACTCGACCCCGGTTTATCTATCCAACTTTTATTCATTTTTAGATGACGCCAATAGACTTTCCTAAAACGATGTTAAGAAAGTCAGAAATGAAATATTTTTGGCAAAATAATGCATAATCACAAACTTGCATTTGATTAGTAAGCGGATGAACTGAAATTGATAACAAAAAATTGAGTTAAAACTATATTTAATATTACATACAAAGTATCCCAATACAAAAACAAGTTATTCATGTACATTACGTGAAAACATTTTTAGTTCTATTTTTAAAAAATAAGAAAAATATTCATTGTATATTTAATATTATATACAAAGTATCCCAATAAAATATTCATTGTATATTTTGCTAAATCATAATGCAACAAATATCAAGCATAAATTAAGTTTGAGGGCTGAAACAAAATAACTTAACATTAAACAGCTATGTGATGAGAGTATTAAAAATAAGGATGTGTAACCCAATACTAGTTGAAACAAAATAGTACCCATCCGGATCTGTGGCATCACAAGAAATTAAAGTAAATGACAATGTTTAAATGGATCAAGGCAATTGTGAGACATCAATAAAGCATGGCTACGTTTAAGCATCACCCATAACCCATAGATTAGCAAAAGTAATTTTTTTTTAAAAAACTTTACCTTTTTGTTTAGTAATTATCTTTAAAATTTTCTTATGGAAAATATGGATTCGATCTTCATTTCCGTTAATGTTTAAAAAAATAAACAATTTCTTGGAAGTATACAGAGGTTGATCTGTTGAAGATAAATATGATTATGACTGTGACTGTGACACAGAACAAACTTCCAAGAATATAAGATAATTATTTGTAGTGTGTTTCTACTTTAGAATGTGATACCATCATCATCATCATTTATGGACAATAAAAGGTCTTGTGATCAAAGAAGCATCATAAATTGTGTTTTGTGATTGTCATGGTGGCGTGGATATTGTGAAAACCATTCCTTCAAATGTAGTTCTTCCTTGCAGCAAACCAACCCTACATTGTCCTAAGAATCTTTGCTCACATCATGCTTCATTTTGTTGACAGAAGTCAAGGAAATTCACAAACGTAACAGGACAAATTGATCTTAATGTCTTTTTATGGCGATAGCTACCACCAGAATTATGATCAAACAGATATGACTAACAAAATTAGTTGAAGCTTATAGTTATCAGCATATATTCTGCATTCTTAATGATTTTCTGTTGAACCCTTTGTATTATTTCACAAAACAGTAGTTTCAATTTATGTTTACAAAATTATTTTTAAAACAGTGAAACAACAATGAGCACAATTTTTTTAATCACACATTCAGTTTCTTAAAATTCATTTTTTCAGCTTTTAATATTTTTCATAAATATGTTTTCAAGTGTGTTTAGCCTACCTCAAAATTGACAGGACCTGTTCAACAAATCAATGGGGGCCAGAAAAGCATAAAATGAAATGAAGTGAAATGAAAGTTACAACACCAGACGGGGCTTTCTTTAAGAAACTTTACATTCTTATCAATCTTTACCTACGGAGGTACTTTATCAATTTGTATCAAAGCAACATTAAAGGGGTTGAAAAATAAAAGAAAGGGGGTGATGTAAAAGGTTGAAGAGGACAAAATTGGGGCCCTTCAATTTTCATAACAAAGGTAATAGAAAAGGACTTCTAACACAGTTCAAGCGTAGTTACTTAATCCTGGGATTTTTGTAGGGAATGGAGGGGTGATTGAAGGCACCTATGGAAAAGAGATGTTTAATTACTTTTAGTACATGTCATGCCTGCTTTAAAGCGTTGGTAAATACATTTCCCTGCCTAGACAGTGGTTCGATGCGTGAGTGGGTTTTAACAATCAATGATAAAAATTGCTTATGGTACATACTTAGCAGTGAAGGAGAAGTTCTAAATCGAAATGAAAGCAGTTGGTGATGAGCTAAATTAAGGCAAACTCAAGCTGAAAAGATGAGCTAATACATGCAAAACATTATGTGCAACCGCAAAACAAACATTGTATTCTTCACATTCTCATAACAAGAGAAACAGAAAATTACTAGCAATGTGTATATAAATACTTGCAGCTATTTTGTACAAGAATTTCATAGAATGGAAGGACATACCAGTCAAAACAATGGGATAGCTGCGCGGAAAAGTCAAGGGATCACTGGAATCGAAGCCTGATGAATACAACTCCACGCCAGCTGGTAGAACACACTGCCATTGTAAAAGCCACCAAAGTCGAAATTCTTACTATAAAATCAGTTTAATACATTCAAAATCTAACTTTTCAAGCATAACTCGCACTGAAAACAGTCACTAATTGTCATCCAAATTAGACCCATCAACCTCAAAAATCAAACAAAAGCAGTTACAACGAAAAATCAAAGAAACTCCTAAAAAATCCATCATTTTGTTGTTGCTGTGTTCAATGGACTTACAGTGGGGAGCTGAGGGCGACAGCCAAAATGAAGCAGCAAGAAGAATTACTGTGGGGGAAACGGCGTGGTGGAGCTAAGGGAAACGGCGCGGTGGAGGTAGAGCCGGAAAAAAATTCCGGGGTTGGCGTGGTGGAGCAGGGAAAAAAATTTGGGGAAAAAATGACAGGGCAAATGGCGGCAAGCTTTATATATGAGAAATTTTTAGCATATTTCGGCGCTTTGAAGCGCCGGAATATGTAATGGATCATACACCAGCACTTTGAAGCGCCGGAATATGCCCACTTCATATTCTGGCGCTTCAAAGCGCCGGTATATTCAAAGAAGCATACTCCGGCGTTCTAAAGCGCTAGTATATGATATGGGTTTGGAGCATATTTCGGTGCTTAGAAGTGCCGGAATATGCTGGAAACCCATTTTATATTCCGGCACTTTGAAGCGCCGGAATAATTAGAGGAGCATATGCGGGTGCTTTAGAGAAACGCTACAAATAAAGCACCGGCGGTTATTATACTGCTGCAAATGTCAATTATTTGAATCTGGTCTTTCTGAATGATTGTGATTGCATCGGGTACTGTGAATACTGTTAATTAAATAAACATGCGTATGCCATTTATGTGAGGTCAAGACTTAATGATAAATTATTTAGCAATGAGAGAACCTCGGAAATATTGCATTTGCTTTCAATGGGTTTAAGTTGATTTAGGGTTTTTTCTATATTACGATTAATTAATTAATTGTTAAAAAAATAAAAACCGAAAAGAAAATATTTATAGTTCAGTCTGTCAAGGTTCAATGGACTTAACACTAAAGTTAAGCTTGAAGTATTGGTAGTTTACATGATTATTTTGGGAGAGGGGGAGAGACTTGACACGAATTGTCGCTAACTACCATAACATGTTTCCAAAATTTACAAAAAAATAATAATAATAATAATAATGTGTATATATATATATATATATCATTATAAAAATCATCATATTCTAACTTTTTGTTCACTTTCAATTTAAATTTAAAATTCAGTTATGAATTGGTGGTTTGCATAATTATTAATCATTAGTTACTTGAGGCGCCAATTAAATACTAAATTTGAAATTTTAACTCAAAACGAGACTTAAAATAATAAAATTGTAATCTTATAACAAACGATTATTATTTTTTATTATGTTCTTCTACTGGTCATTTAATGATAATTCAAAACAACTAATCTCTCAAAAATAATTAAATTTCAAACTTCTTATTAAATTGCATGTGTTTTAATGAAATTCTCGAGAGCACAAAAGATAGAATATTACACTAGACAAATTCTGATTGCTCAAAATTTCCTCACATCACTTTTCTACTTCATAACTTTACAGAAAAGGTAATTTGGTCATGTTGATGTCGAAAATCTGTCGAAATCTTAATAGTCGAGAAGTGGGATCTACACACACGAAACAAGAAAAAAAACCTTAAAGTCATGAAGGGCTCGAGGGGGGTGTGCCTCCAAAGGACTCTCCGATGCCTAAGTTAGATAGTTTTTTTTGAGATAACGAAAGCAGTGTAAGAATAGGAGCTTTATGTTCTCAATTGAAAAGTACACTTTAATTTATGAAGACCACTTTTTTTAGTGTCACAAGTTCAATGTTGAGAAAGGAATAGCATTATTTTGAAATTATCTATAAGTGGTACGAGTTTATTCAAAAATTGGAGTGACGGAATAGCATCATGTCTTTAAGTGCGAAGTTACCATTATGCACCTTACCACTTGTCAGGAGGAGATTGGCTGTTTTGTCGTGGTTATAAAATTACCATCTTTTGCTTTTAAGGTTTTAGTTCAGTTTGAGGCCTTTTATCTGTTGGGAGTATCTTTTTTATTGTAGTATGAGATAATATCAGTAATAAATATCATTTTTTTTGTCTTTCAGAAAAAGAATACCCCATCTGATGCAGAGTAAACCTCTCTTTTGGCTTTTTTTTCCCCACAAATCACTCCTATATATGTTTTTAAGAATAAAAACTACTAGCCAGTGTTACTTAACACATATAGAACCTGTTCTAAAAAAACATGTATTTAAACATACAAATTCAAGGAACCAAGTCAAAACAGTAACTTTTCAAAATAATGTTAGGAGTGACTTGTGATTGTTTTTACCCTGCTTCACAGCTCCATAATTCTTTGGACCAGATTAGAATATTTGGTCTCTTCAAAATTGGTTTTTTGGCCTTTCTTGGCTTGCCTTACGAAGATGAGAGATTCGATGGATCGATTTCCAGTGTTCATTGAGGTGATATTATGACAGAAACTACTTGATATATTGAACTTACCTTTGGATGAATTAATTGATAAAATGATTGCAAATTCGTTCATCAAAGTGTTTTTAGCTTTTTTCTACTGAGAGAAGAAGAAGGAGAAGAAAAGACTTTTTTGTTTCTGAAGAAAGTCCTCCCAAATTCTTAAAAAGGGAGGCATATTTATAGATTTTAAGTTATAGAAGTGTACTAGGATCATGGTTCTGGAGCTTGGACCAACTAGAACACTCTAAGAATGGTCAAATAAACTTGTCGAGGTTCAGAAGGACTCAACCTTGTAGAGAAGTGGGGATAAACCTGAATATCTGATGAGTGGAGTGCCACTCTAGGGCTGGGCTTGCTTTTTCTAAGTCCTTCCAGGGGCTTTTGGTGTCAAATTCCTCTTAGAAGATTGTGTCAAAAATAAATCTTTTTTTAAAATCAAATAAGCGGAGTGAGTGGCACTCAAACTGAAGTATCAACCTAAAATGCATTCCATACCTAGACTCACTATGTTTTTATGACTTTATAGACTTAGCTCTTATATTTAGTGTGAACGTTATCTATGTATTTACTTCTTACCTTTAAGGCTGTTTACCAAGTATTCTAAATCATAATAACCAAAATTGGTCATTGTAATCTATTGTTCGTCCTCGATTATTTGGTTGTTTGTTATTCTCATTGGTAGCTAAGAAGGGGTGATTCTTATTGATTAACACGTGCAAAATGAGGTGTCTACAATTTGCTGAACAAAAAAGAGAAATTTACTGCTAAAGGTAAATGGATTTAGGAGCATCATAGGGGTTTGCTAATTTACCCCACTATAGGGGTAAGTTAGCAATGTATCCCAATCTTTGTGGACCAAAATACCTTCATTACGTAAAATTTTCATAACGCAAACACAAAGGTAATAGGATAATTCAATAAATATAAATATTTAATTTGTTTTTTACCTTTGAGATATTTTGGTGATATTGGGCCAAAATATGGTCAAAAAAGTGCACTCCCACGAGATGAGATATAAAAGCACCACCATCCGACAAGGTAGTTGCCCTCACAAATTGGCACTTACCTTGACAAGGTGTTTTTAAATTTAGCACTTTCCGATATTTTTATCAGAAAATAACACCACCACCAAGTCAAAAATTATTTTTGACCTATTTGCAAAATTTGGCATCTAACCGCCGCTGGAAACAATAAGAGTGAATCACACTCTCCGATGAACTCTAGTACTCACAAGTGGGCTTCGTCCTTGCATTTTGAATTTTTGACTTTTCTAATTATTTTGTAAAATTACAAAATATCCCTATTTTAATCATGTTTTAGTGTATAATTAGGGATGTGTAGTCTACAAAGGTTGGGGCACAATACTAACATGCTCCTATAGTAAGGTAAATTAGCGCTCGCACGTGCACGCACTAACACACACACACACATTGAATGCACATGCGCACACACTGACTACAAAACACACACATGCACGCACACACATAGTTAGAATTATCGAAGGGTGAAATAAGTATATTGCTTTTTCCTTATATCACTTTTCATTTATTATTATTATAATTACCCTCCACATACACATATTTGTATATATTTACTTATTTATTTATTTATCTCATAAATGAAAAACTAGAAATGAGTAATATGTTTAATTCCTCAACTTTTTTCCTTGAATTACTCGGAATTTTTTTATTGATATATTGGGAATTTTTTTATCAATATAATTTTATTTCATAAAATTTATTTGTTTATTTTAGAGATATTATAATTAAAATTGAATCACACATACAGACAGACACACGCACACACACACGTACGCGGACACGCACACATCTGCACACGCACGTGCACACATGCACACACGAGCGTGTGCGCACACAATTTTATTTCATCAAATTTATTTATTTATTTTAGAGATATTATAATTAAAATTAAAGAACACACATGCACGTACGCGCACACACACACAAGCACGCGCGCGCGCAGACACACACGTACACGCACATGCGCACATGTACACACAAAAAAAGCACACGAACACATGCATGCGCACACACACACATGAACACGCACACACATGCACACACACGCATGAACACAGATAGAGTTAGAATTATCGATGGTGAAATAAGTATATTGAACGATTGTAATGTGTCCTATGCAAATAAATAATGCTTGCATCGAGTACAAGCAAAAATTTAATAGTAGATTGAGAGTAAGGCATTGTAAAGCAAAATATAGTGAGAAATACATGCAGAGTTTGGGAATAACGTTGATAAACACACATCGAAACATACTAATGTGCATTTTTTTTTCTTTCTAGGATTCCATATTTGAGGTTTCACACAAAACCAGCTAAGCAATGCCATATTGTGCATAACATTTCTTCTTTATTTTAAAAACTATTAGTAGGAAAAAATAAGTCACTGCCATATTTTTATATACTACTTTCTAAAAGAGATTATGCGATAAATCTAGTTGTTTTTATTTTTGGTTAAAATATATATGGGCAACAAGTCCTCATAATTGTTTGAGGTCAAGACCTAATGATAACTAATTTAGAGTTTTTATTTAGCAATGAGAGAACCACGAAAATATTGCATTTGCTTTCAATGGGTTTAAGTTGATTTATGGTTTCTTCTAAATTAAGATTACTTAATTAATTGTTAAAAAAATGAGAACCTAAAAGGAAAAATTTACAGTTCAGTCTGTCAAGGTTCAATGGACTTAATACTAAAGTTAAACTTAAAGTATTGGTAGTTTACATGATTATTTTGGGAGAAGGGAGAGACTTGACATGAGTTGCCACTAACTACCGTAACGTGTTACCAAAATTTACCCCCAAAAAAAATCATATACTAACACATACACACACATCATATTTTAACTTTATGTCCGCTTCGAACTTAAATTTAAAATTCAGTTATGAATTGGCGGTTTACATAATTATTAATCAACACTGACTTCAGCGACCAATTAAATACGTAATTCAAAATCTTAACTCAAAATGAGACTTAAAACAATAAAATGGCAATCTTATATTAAGCAATTATTATTTTCAATTGTGTTCGTCTACTGATCATTTTACGACAATTAAAAACAACTGATCTCGCAAAAATTGAATTTCAAACTTCTTCTTAAAATGCATATATTTTAATGATATTTTGGGTAGTCATGATATACTACTAGGTGTCAATCATGACTTGTACAAGTCCTTAACAATTAATTGTAATTAATTCTTAATCAGAGGGAGAATTAAAAAGAGATTTAATTCGAATCAAAATTAAAACGAGTTTTAAATAATTGGATGTGATCCCGTTATTACGTAAAAGTTATGACCTACAGCAAGCGCAATATTGAACCTAAGGGGTCAAACATAATAGGTCAATTGTATGAATTGAGAAACCGGGGGCCAATGGTTAGATTTTAGGAATTAAATTAAACCAGAGGCTTAATTACAATTTTGAAATCTTAGAGCCTTTTGGAGTAAAGGTTCAATATAAATAAGGGTTCTATTTTATGCAAACCCTATTTTGTCATTATTATATATTAAAATTAGATCTTAAGCTCTCTCTCCAAAAAGCAACCAGTCAAAAATCACAAGGAGCTAACGCTCCATAATTTTTGGTCACCTTAATTGGAGATCACTATTCGCGTTGCTCTTGTTGATATGCTTAGAGTTCGGGCATTTGAACTACTTGTGGACTCGTCTCCAAAGATTCAACCGAAATTTTCATTGGAGTATAAACCTTAAGCTTGTATGGAGATTAATTGTCTATCATTTTAGTAGATTCATACATAAACTCCGAGGAGATAGCCCCGAGCTATTTCTCTTCTCTGACTTATTTTACACAAAACTCCGAGGAGATAATCCCAAGTTATTTCTCTCCTTGGACCTACTTCACATAAAGTCCAAGGAGATAGCACCAAGCTATTTCTCTCCTCGGACCTACTTCACATAAACTCCAAGATTATCTGATGCAGGAGGATCCGAGTCAGATGATGCTGAGTTGTCAGATAACACATTGTTGGCACTGAGATACCTTGAGTTGGCAGATCAGCGCAAAAATGGCAGGTGGACTACCTAGAACGGTTGACTGTCGTTGATTCTGTTTTAGGCCTTCAAATCTGCAGTTTCCAGTTTTAGGAAACTTTCCATTTGCAATTTCCCTTTTGTATTCAAGTCAGAATTGACTGCCGTTGATTCTGCCTTAATACAGTCGCTTAATTTTAATAATTTCCTTAGTTTTCCCCAGAATTATGTTTTCGGAGATTTTTTCTTTTTTTTGCTTTGACCTTATAAATAAGGAGGCCACATACGGAAAAGACAGATTATCATTATTATTGTATTTGTATAATTTTAAATAAAACATCAGAACTGTTTCTCTGTATTGTTTTGGGTTTTTTTCTTGTGTTACTCCCTGTGAACTATCTGTTCGACTAGCCTATAGAATAATCGCTATTTTGTCCAGTGTCAGTTGGTATAAAAGCCTCAGCAGCTTCCTGGGGTGAGATTTCATCAGTTTCATGGCTGGTGGTCGTGGTTGTCGCGGGCAGGTTTCGAACGAGGAAGTCTCACACCGTGATCGTAACACTCAAACCCTATTTCAGCGACTTCATTCGTTGAGGCAAAGCACGAGATCAGTTGATGATTACATGGAGGAGTTCTATCAATTGATCGCTCGGAATGATTTATCTGAGACGAAAGAGCAGATGGTGGCAAGGTATTTGAGGGAATTACGACAGCCCCTGCAGGATCTCCTTAGCCTTCACTCGCTGTGGACCATTTCTGAAGCATACCAGCGTGCACTTGCGATGGAAAAACAGCAGAACAGGAGGCCAATGAACCGAAGCAGCGATTAAAGCAGTCGGCCAATTCACCCTCAAGAATTCCATCATGCTCAGCAGCCAATCTAAGGTAACCCTAGCTCAAAAATTAGACGTTTCAGATGTGGTGAACAGGGATATAAATCGACTGAGTGCAGGAAGCTTTCTAGTCAGAAAGGCAAAAATCTCCTAATTGAGGACGACATGGTAGACGAAACTGAGAGATTGGAGAGCCTGTTTATGACAATGATGAAGATGGAGATGTGTTGTATGGAGATGGCCATGAGGCTCTGGTCATTCGTAAGAGTCTACTAACCCCCAAGGGCGATACAGGGGACGATTGGTTGAGAACCAATATTTTTCACATGACCTGCACAGTTGCAGATAAAGTCTGCAAGATGATCATTGACAGTGGTAGTTGTGAGAATGTAATGTCTGAAGAGACTGTCCAAAAATTGCAGTTGAAGATAAATCGTCATCCTAAGCCGTATAAATTGTCGTGGCTGAATAAAGGCAGTTAGGTAACAGTAGATAGGCGATGCCTAGTGTCTTTTTCGATTGGTAGGAAATATTTTGATAATGCTTGGTGTGATGTTGTGTCTATGGATGCTTATCATGTATTGTTAGGCAGACCTTGGCAGTATGATCACAGTGTTATTCATGATGGGCAAAAAAATACATATTCCCTTAGCATTAAAGGGAAGAAGATTGTGTTGGCACCTTGTCGAGAAGGAACCACTCCTACTCCAGTTGCCAATAATACTAATCTGCTTTCGATGTCCAGGTTTTTAGCTGAGATTGAGCATGGAGACGTGGTCCATGCTCTGGTGCCTTATGGGAATAGTGCAGTAGACGTGAATCCAGATTTATCCAGATTTAAAGGATCTTCCTCCTACGTTGCCACCTGATGTCTTTAATGTGAAACACCTGAGTCCTTGTTTTGTGGATTCTGATTAAGCTATTGTGAACTCGATGACGAGTTCTTTCCAACCCGAGGCGACTGATGTAGGAGGATCCGAGTCAGATGATGCTGAGTTGTCAGATAACACGTTGTTGGCACTAAGATACCTTGAGTTGGCAGATCAGCACAAAAATGGCAGGTGGACTACCTAGAACTGTTGATTGCCGTTGATTCTATTTTAGGCCTTCAAATTTGCAGTTTCCAGTTTTAGAAAACTTTCCATTTGCAATTTCCTTTTTGTATTCAAGTCAGAATTGACTGCCATTGATTCTGCCTTAATACAGTCGCTTAATTTTAGTAATTTCCTTAGTTTTCCCCAGGATTATATTTTCGGAGATTTTTTCCTTTTTTTTGACCTTATAAATAAAGAGGCCACATACGGAAAAGACAGATTATCATTATTATTGTATTTGCATTATTTTAAATAAAACATCAGAGCTATTTCTCTGTATTGTTTAGGGTTTTTTTCTTGTATTACTCATTGTGAACTATCTGTTCGACTAGCTTGCAGAATAATCGCTATTCTATCCGGTGTCATTATCCCTTGAGCTATTTCCCTCCTCGGACATATTTCACATAAACTCCGATGAGATAGCCCAGAGTTGTTCTCCTCCTCAGACCTTTTTTTATTTAAAAGGCTGAAGAGATAGCCCCGAGCTATTCTCCTCCTCGGACTCACCTCGTACAAACTTCCAAAGGGGCAGCTTCAAGCTACCTCCTCTTTTCCACTCAAATTTCGAACTATGTTTCTCGACCTTTTTAGTACCTAGGTACCTCAAGAATCTTATACCTGATCTGAGCTGCCCAAGAACAGAAAAGACTTGCTCCTATTCATTTCGACAATCTAGTTCCTTAACCGAATAACTGCACTTAAGGAAGTGGGGGGCTTCTAATGTAGGGAAAAATTCACTGACTAGTAACATAATGACACGTTGCACCTTGCAGGAGAAAAAACAATAATTTAACAAACTAGATAGATTAACAAGTCAAACAGCCACACAAGGTTAATATAGTAATTCTACACCGAAAACCTTAATTCTGCCAAAATATTCTAGTCTATGGAAACCATAGTCAAATCCTAGTCCAATTAGGACACTCCAGCCCATGGAACCCTAATCATACTGTGATACTCCACATTAATTACTTTTCTAATTGAGTTCTACCTCTAAACACTATATAAGGGTGCTCTCATTATTAAAGGTACACACTCTCAATTCTCTAACAAACTCTTCAACTCTTTTGCTCTTTAAAGCTTCATACTAACTTCGGCATCGGAGAGTCCCCTCTGCGGCACAACCCATCTGATCCTTCGGTGTCTTTTTAAGTTTTCTTCTATATTTGTGTGCGCAGGTATCGCTTCCCAGTTGTTCAGTTACTTAACAGATTTTCAGCATCAATAGAAGGATTGAATAGCATGGTCCTTATTATTCATGTTTTTAAGCTCAAGAATTCTTTTTATACACTACTTAAGTTTTTGTTTTCCTTTAACTTTTTTGAACTTGTTCAAGAATCAATTGTTTTTTTCCTCTTACTTATATTGTTTTTCGATTTTAAAAAAAATAAGAGAGTACTGCATGTGATCTCTTCTATATATGTAAACTTTTTCTTTCATTGATCTTATAACTAAGTTCTACCTAACAAAAACAAAGGCACACATGCATTTCTTTGTTTCTTGATTGGTATAGAAGAAAGTATTGTTAGATTGGTAGAGGAAAAAAAAAAGTGTTGATTGGTAGAGAATAAAAGTGAAAGGAAAGAAAGAGGGAGGAAAAAAGAAGAGAAAACTTTTTTATGCTATTGGTAAGAGAGAAACGTGGGAGGAAACAACAAAGAAAGATTCATCTTTTCTTTTCGTATCCAAGTTATACTTGTCAATCCTCCCAAACAAGGAGAATTGGTATAATACCCATATTCTTAAAGTAAGGGTAAATAAGTAATTTGGTAGATATTACATGGATTTAAAATAATATAGATGAAATTTACTATTAAATGAAATAATTCTTTTGAAAAAAAAAAAGCTGGATGATTGTTGTCAAAAAGAGAAGGAAAAAAAAAAAGGGCAACCACCAAGACACTAAGCGTCTAAGCGTAGAAGTTATAAGTAATGTGCGTCTTGCATGCAAGACACATTAAAAGAAAAAAAAAAAAAAAAGGAAGAATAGTGGTAAGGGTAGGGAAGCGGTTTGAATATATATAATTAGTTTTTTTGTTTTATTTTATTTTTCTTACAAACATGCAAGATACATGAAAAGAAAAAAAAAAGGGAAGAATGGTGGTAAGGCTGGGGAAGCTGTTTGAATATATATAATTAGTTTTTTTGTTTTATTTTATTTTTCTTACCAAATCCCGTTTGGTTTTCTTCTTTCTTCAATTCAAATTCTTAGCAAAAAGTTATAAAGAAAATTTCTCCAATATTAGAGATAATATAGTCACCCAATTACAATAGCAAGACTTCATCATAATTGAGGTGTTGGCGATCAACAATCTCAAGAAATTACTGAAAGGAGCAAGGAAGGCAATGACGTGATCCACGGGTAGCTTTAAGTGCTACATGGTGAGTTAGATTTACTTTTAGTAATCAAAACCAATAAAAATATGAAATTATGATATTTGAATAAATGGGTGAATTACAATGATTTAATGATGTATTTTCTGTTATATATGAAAATTGATTGATTTATTGATTAGGAATTGGAAAGTGTGTTGAATATTAATTATATGAGAATTTATAGTTTAGATAGGATGGGTGAATGAAAAATATACTAAGAAGTTTTATAAAATTTCTGAAAAATATGATTGAAAAGTGGATATGATATATGAGGAGATAATTTAATGAATATATTAAAATGAAAAATATACTAAGAAGTTTTATAAAATTTCTGAAAAATATGATTGAAAAATGGATATGATATATGAGGAGATAATTTAATGAGTATAATAAAAATAATAATTTTGAGAAAGAACTGGATAGCTAAATTGAATGCTTGAATGTATACTTGTTTATATATTATTGCTCATATGCATGAAATAAAAGACCAGGAAGGCAACTGGTCTGCTTGTTTTCATATTATTGCTCATATGCATAAAATAAAAGACCGGGAAGGCAGCAGGTCTAGCTGAAAATAAAAGACCGGGAAGGCAGGTGGTCTAGCTGAAAATAAAAGACCGAGAAGGTAGTTGGTCTAGTTGAAAATAAAAGACCGGGAAGGCAGCCTGTCTAGCTGAAAATAAAGACCAGGAAGGCAGCCGGTCTAGCAGAAAATAAAAGACCAAAGGTAGTCGGTCTAGCTGAAAATAAAAGACCAGGAAGGCAGCCGATCTAGCTGAAAATAAACTACCAGGAAGACAGCCAGTCTAACTAAAAATAAAATATCGGTAAGGTAGCTGGTTTAGCCGAAAAAACCAGGAAAGCAGCTGGTCTGGCTGAAAAATGTCGACATGTGGGAAGACGTTCCCAAATGATAATATGAAATGATATGATAAAAAAAAAGATAATTTAAATTCATGCATTATATTTGCTTTTAATATTGATTATTATTGATTGAGATGTTAAAGTATCATTCTTGATTGTGAAATTATTCATAGACAAATGAGTATCACATTGAGACAGAAATGATGAGAAAGAAATGTGAAAGTATGATATAACAAAAATTATTTGATTGATTGATTATATACCCTCATAACGAGGTAAATAATGATGTTAAATTGATAATCTCATGATGATTAAATATATGAGAAGAAAATTTGATATGTTTGATGATTAATTTAAGATGAGATTGATAAATGGTTGAAATTATAATAGGATGTTATTATTGATTTATATGGGATAATATATGAATTAATATGGGAAGATTAATTGAAAGATTGAATGATTATCTATGAATAAATATATGATTTATATTGGTAAATTAGAAATGATTGAATTATAATATGCAACTGGAAGTATATAATCGAGTACTTCTAGTAAATTTAACTCACTGAGTTTGTGAAACTCACTCCTCATTGTTAAATAATTTCAGGTAACAAACAAGACAGATAGATTGGTGAACTGAGATTCAGACTAAGTCATTATATGTAAGCCAGGGGTTCCACATGCTCAGACTAATGGGAAGAAAAAAAATATTTGTAAATATTCATGCATAATATGTTGTATATAATGTTTCAGTTGGGATCTTAATAATGCAACTCCCCTGTTGAGTGTTAAGGATTTATGTATATAGATAATTTCAGTTGATGTTTTTATATGGTTGCATATATGTGTCGTGCTGGGATTTCAAAATGTGATGACAACGTCTAAGGGGTGGCCAACCCGGGATGGGCCGTTACAAGTGGAGTGAAATGAGTTTCTTTTTCTTTTTTCTTTATACTTTTCCATCATTTCTACAAAACATGAATGTTAACAAAAAAATAATAATATTGTAAATGGTATAATAGTAAAATTATTTTGTCTACACTTTCTTTCATCTCATCTTTTCACTAACTAACAAGAAAGTAAAAGAAGCATCCAAGTTCTTTCTTCCCATTGACGAAAAAGAAGTAACATTTTCTTTTCTATCCTCACAATTTTCTATCCCCACTTTTCTATCCTCCCTAACAATCATAGATCCTAGAAAAATAAGACATAAATTTGATGTAGAAATAAAAACAATCAATAGTGTGTATGTATTCTAGAGTTTTGTAATTTTTTATGAATCGCATATCCATATATAGATTTTCTTTTCATTATTAGCTAGAAATAAGTAGCTTCCAATATTAATTTAGACCATATGGGAGCACTCTGACCATAGACAAGTCCATATCTCTTAGATTTGTAGAAATTCCATTAAATAAAGAGGTAAGAAGAAAGAAAGAGTTACAAATAAACGATCAAAAAAAAGGCAAGGTAGCTGCAGGATTGGATAGAAATTTTAGGATGTAGAAGTAGCACATTCTAAGTGAGAGGTAATGTCACATTTTTCACAATAATACAACCAATTCTTTGGATTTCTTGTGGCCTCACAAATTTCACAGTAGACCTCATCATCAGGATCTTCATGCAGCAAAGAGAAGGTGAGATTCTGCGCTTGCTGGCCGTGCGTGGTAAAAAGGCACAATTGACATGTATGTGAAAATTACATTTGGAACATTGATAGCTAACATGATTCCCGGTTTCACCACAGGCATGACATATATAATCATATTTGAAAAAGAAGGGATTGCTCTGGTAATGCAAGAGGTGGTCATGACAGTCATGTTGAAGAACCGAAGGCAAGAGACCACATCTGAGATTGGTCATGAATACGCATGACCAACAATCGAAGGAGAAATTGTTATTAGAACTGCAACTATGTGTTTCAGGAAAAGAATATTGGTTGGCATCCGGTTGGAGAAAGGAAATCTCATCGTGAAGCAAACGTTTGATGTCTGTGGGTGACTCTGCACATGATTTGTGAAGATAAAACTTGCAACCTGTGCATTTATATGCTGTACTAGATATGCTTTGCAGGCAGCCATTGCAATTGATCACCCTTGCTTCAATTTTGTCGTCTTTTGGCTGATCAAAAACTTCGAAGTCATGAACATGCCCAATATGATGCATGTCCTTGTCTTCGTCGATCTCATCTTCCTCAGGTTGGTTGTAAAGCTCAGGATATTCCTGTTCCCCGAGTCGTTTTGAACAGCTGGCTTGCCACTGATGAAAATCCAATTGATAAACACGTTCACTCGCGTCAAGACTACTGACACCCATTGCAAGAGTAAAATCATCGAAGTAGGATGAGGTATCGACAACAAGCTTAGAGATCTCTCCAAGCTCAAAGTCTTCATACTTTTCTAAAAGTGGCTTCGGAAAATTTTCCCATAAAGATGGCTTCAACATATTTCGGTAATCACCAGAAGTTTCAGCACGGAACTGTACCCACCTCTGCCACTCATATATTTGTTGAGGTTTGCACTCGAGGATGATGAGCTTGGCCCCTGTTGAACTTGAAAGTTGCAACAACTTTTCGAAATGGGATTTGCGAGAAAGTGAGCAGTCAATCACGACATCCAGATTTAATTGCAGCAATGTTGAAGCTGTTCGACAAACAGCTTCGTAAGACAAATCATCGATGATTTCTTCTCTGGGTGCTCTTGAAGTTGGATTTGCAGGAAGTGACTGCTTGAGGCAATCACGGACGTCGTCTACGCTGAAAAGAGATGTTTGAAGCATGCTTGATAGTGATCCAGCAACAGTGGTCTTGCCAGTGCAAGGGGCACCCTTCATTGCTACAATCATCTTACGGCTGGCTTCAATTTCTCTCTGTTGCTCTTCTGCCATCAGTATTTCTGGGTTGGTGCTCTTAAGGGGATTCAGATGCAACTGGAAGAGTGGAGCTTGGTTAAATCGAAACATGATGGCTTCACAAATACAATTTCTCTGTTCCTCTTCTGCCTTTCTTTCTACTCTGGATACCTCTCTTTAAATAAAATGGTGTAGCCTGTTGCTCCTAATTAATGGCAAACTCTTAACTAGCCCAGGAGTAGTTGTGTGTAGTGTTTTCATATTTCGTTAATTGTTTGGTGAAGTGCAAATGTGCAATAAATTATTGATACTGACACCACAGATTTAGTTTTGAATTTGCCAACATGAGACAAAAGATGGGTAGTATTCTAAATCCACTAGCCTTTAGTAATCTTTAAAAAATTCAATAAAGAAAACATTAACATTGTCCTAATTTCCTCATTCCCTATGTAACAAAATTCAATTATTTTAGTTATTACACCTCCCCAAGAATATATTAGAATTTTGTTTAAAAAAGATGAAACTGATATGTCCAGGGAGGAGTTATCTCCTAGGACCTCTAACTTTATTTCTAAGCTTTGTCTTGAAAAGTTTATTGGGATACAGGAAATGTTTTCTCATGCCCAAAAAGTCTTAGTCTTCTGAAACTATAATTTTGGAAGATAAGTTTTTAAATTAAGTTCAGCTTTTTTTAATGTTTTTAAACTTTTTTTGATAAATAATGTTTTATACTACCATTCCAAGTAAAGAGATAAATTCAGCCCGACGATGCTTGAATAGTTGTTGCATTTATGATATCACTTGATTTTGGTCGTAAAATGAAGAAATGACCTGTCAAAGTGAAAAGAAAATTTGGATGGCTTGCCATGCTATCTCGTTTCTGTTTTCCTCTATAAAATAAAAAGGGAGAGAAGTAGACTGGGAAAATACTTGCATGTACTTAGTGCAACCATTGTTTATTTGCACAGAATGCATGACAAACATTAATTATTTTAATCGGATCTATTTGAACGAGTGTAATGCATCCGATGCAAATAAATAATGCTTGCATAGAGTACAAGCAAAAATTTAGCAGAAGATTGAGAGAGGCATTTTAGAGCAAAATATAGTGAGAAATACATACAGAGTTTAGGAATAACGTTGATAAACACACATCCAAACATACTAATGTGCATTTTTTTCTTTCTAGGATTCCATATTTAGGGTTTCACACAAAACCAGCTAAGCAATTATTAGGAAACTCACTCTAACTTAGCCTCCATCTCAACCCTGACTTGTCTAAATATTGAGGGCCTACCACACCATCTCTGGTCAGTAACTCTAACTCTAGGTCTCCCATTTCCACGTGACATCCTCAGACACCATCTCTGGTCAGCAACTCTAACTCTAGGTCTCCCATGTCCACGTGACATCCTCAGACTATGAATTAAAATATAATTTGTTTTAATCTTCCACTTTCGTTCTTTTTATACAGTCTACAGAATCATAAAACCTAATGCTCTGATACCAAAATTTTAACAACCTATCCCAGGTTGGCCACCCCTGAGACGGTGTTGTCACGTTTTGAAATCCCAGCACGACACATATATGCAACAATATAAAAATATCAACTGAAATTATATATATCTATATATCAATCCTCAACCCTTAACAGATGAGTTATATTATTAAAATTTCAACTCAAATAATATACACAACATATGATGCATGAATATGTACAAATATTTTTTTTTTGTTTCTTTCAATTAGTTTGAGAATGTGGACCACGAGGCTTACAGACAATCACTCAGTCTTAATCACAGCTCAACAATCTATTTGTCCTACCTGAATTATTTAACAATGAGGAGTGAGCTTCACAAGCTCACTGAATTAAATTTACTATAAGTATTCAATTTGTATAATTCCAGTCACATCTTATGATTCAATTGTTCAAATAGTCTTCCAATATTCATTCTATTATCACTACTCATATCATAATCCTCATCATTTATCAATCTCTTCTTAAGTTAATCATCAAATATATCAATCTTTTTTCTCGTATATTTAATCATCTTGAGACTATCATTATTTACCTCATTATGATGTTCACAGCATATAATCAATCACTCAGATAATTCTTATCATATCATACTTTCATATTTCTTACTCATCATATTTATCTCTCTGTGAGACTCATTTATATATCAATAAATTCACAATCAAGATTGACACTTTAGCATCTCAAGCAATAATAATCAATATTTAAAACAAATGCAATGCATGAATTTAAATTTTCATATCATTTCATATTATCATTTGGGAACATCTTCCCACATGTAGACATGTTTTAGCTTAGACTAGATGCCTTCCCGATTCTTTTATTTCATGCATATGAACAATAATATGAAATATGCATATGAGCAATAAATAAAACAAGCATACATTCAAGCATTCAATTTAGCTATCCAGCTCTTTTCTCAAAATTATTATTTTTATCATCTTCATTAAATTATCTCCTCATATATCATATCAAATTATCAATCATAGCTTATAAAGAATTTCATTTATCCTTTCATTATATATTTCAACTCACTACTTTTAATAATATTACTTCTCATATAATAAATTTTAAAATATCAATTATTCCTATAATATCCATCAACCAACTTTCATATATCATCCAATTATAGTTTAATAATTAATTCAAATATCATCACTTTATATTTCATATTTATCTCGATTAATAAAAATAAATCTAACTCAGCACGTAGTACTTAAAACTACCCGTGGATCACCTTCTTGCCTTTCCTGCTCCTTTCAGCAATTTCAGCCTATTGTTAATCGTCAACACTTGACATAATATTTATATTAAAATTTATAATTTATTCTTCGATTCTTCCATAATTCACACCCTTTAATTTCTACATCAAATTTCGAGTAATTTCATGTTTGCAAAAATTTCAAAAATAAAATTCACATTATTACCTTTTGTTTTTCTTAAAGCTTCCCTTGAATCTCTTTAAAAATTTTCCCGTAAACTTCTTCAAAATTTCAATCTTTCAACTTTTCTTTGAGTCCCCAGGTGTTTGTAGAAAGAGAGTAATTTAAATTGAAGAAAGAAGGAAATCAAACGGGATTTGGTAAGAAATAAAACAAAATAATAAAAACCGTTTTTATCTTCCAAACCGTCCTGCCACCCTTTTTTCTATGGTTGCTTAGTGTTTACTACATGCACACTTGCATGTAAGTTGTAACCTACACCTGCACTAAGCGTCCAGGTGTATCATCCTTTTTTTTCAAAAGGATTATTTTATTCAATAATAGATCTTTCATGTACATATTATTTTAATTCCATGTCATATTTATCAAATTACTTATTTACCCTTACTTTAAGAATACAGATATTACAATTCTACCCACCTTATAAAAATTTTGTTCCCAAAATTTTCTTACCTAACTCATAATAAAGCTGGGGGTACTTTTTCCTCATTCTTGCCTCATATTCCCAAGTAATTTCTTCAACGTCTTTGTCAAACGAATAACTTTATTACGCAAGAATTGTTCCTTTCTGTCTAGAATTCTGACTAGTAGTTGCACAAAGGTCAAATCTTCCTGAATTTCTACAGCCTAATTCAAAATACTATGGGATTCATTATGTTAACACTTTCTCAAAAGTGAAACATGAAACACATTGTTTAACTGCTTCAACTTTGGAGGTAATTCCAGGCTATACACAACTAGCCCAACTTTTCAGGTATCTAGGTAGTTTTAATAGAAAGAAATAGAGAAGACTTGGAAAGTCTATCTACTATCACTTACACTGTATCGTGACCTCTCTGTGTATGGGAAAATACAGAAACAAATTTCATACTCAAATTTTTCTATGGTCATTCAAGCACAAGAAGAGGCTGTAGTAAGCCTCTCGAATGTTTATTTTTTGACTTCACTTGCTGATAAACCAAACATCTAGAAATATATTCAGCTACATCCCTCTTCAATCCCGACCACCAGTAATTCTGTCTCAATCCTCTATACATCTTATTGTTACTCGGGTGCATCGAATATACATCATCATTTGTCTTTCTCAATTCAGCATCATTGGAACACAAATCCTATGTTCCAATACCAAAATACCATCATTTCTAATTTTGAACTCATATTACTTTCTACTAAGCACTTCCTGCTTAATCTTCTCTATCTTGTATTTCTAATAAGCGTTCTACAATGGATGACTGTACAACTATGTTTTCCAATAATACTCATCTATAACTAATATTCAAGTTCATTATCATCTCTCTCAACTCTACTATCAGATTGACATCATGGCTCTCTATAACAACTAATCTTCCTGTAGATTTTCTACTCAATGCATTAGCTACCACATTCACTTACCCTAGATGGTAATGTATCGTACAATCATAATCACTAATCAACTTGATAGGTGCTTAAATATGTAATCACCAATCAACTTGATAGGTGCTTAAATATTCATATTTAAGCCCCCTTATTTACATTTGTTAGGTCCTTAGTTATGTTAATTTAGTTCATTTTACTTCATTTGTATGTTTCACATGTTTTTATAGGGTCTTGAAAGAAAAGAAGCAGTTTTGGCACTTAAGGGAAGAAGCCTGGAAATCCTAGAGCAGCATCTGGTCAAATTGCGATCGATCGCACTACTACATGCGATCGAGTGCACATGCGATCGTTCGCACACATGAAGGATCGAGCGCAGCAATGCGATCGAGCGCAAGACGCATGCGATCGAGCACACATGTACGGGCGTGAACAGTAAACTGCAGAACCCTATTTTGGAAATAACCCTATTTTGGAAATAACCTTATTTTGGAAATAACCCTATTTTGGAAATAAAGGAGTTTTGTGTTTTAGGAAAGTTTAAGAACTCATGAGCCTTCTAGGACTACTCAAGCCCTATAAATACACCTGTAAAGCACACACAAATAATCACTTCTTAGAATCCTTTCTTTTATCTTTTGCTTTAGCTTGGAGAAGGAAACTGTGGAGGAGAATTGACGACTCTTCTCTCAGGTTTCTTCTTTCCTTTATTTTTATTATGTGTACTTAACTTTTAGTAAGGGCTTAGTTGAAGCCCTAATTATGTTTATTCAATAATTAGTATTGGCGCCTTTGCGATATTTATATTGTGTTGCTTAACTTGATTAATACTTGCTTTTATTTAAATTCCTCATATGTATATGTCTGATTAATATGTGCATGTGATATGGACTTGATGAGAGCCATAAAATGCATCGTAATCGTACTTATTTGTTAGCACTTTAGGGTTGATTTAGGTTTTAATTGCATTTTTATTTGTTAACAACACTAAAGTGGTATTCTTGGAGCATTAACTTATTTCGGTGCATTTTCAGGTATCTTGAGTGATCATCATTTTAAACACGAAGCTTCAATGAATACTCAAGTGAGAGAGTGGTCGCAGAAGAGCCAAGATGAAGAGAAACTAAGAAAGGAGTTTTCACTAAGTCGTTAGAATTGCCATACAAATCAATCATCTTTGCAAATTAAACTGTATTGATGTAGGAAGAACCAGGAGATGATCATATACGGTTAGAAAGATCTGGAAGTCTAGTTTCTGGAGGATTTTACAATTCATCAAAAAGATTTTTCTAGAGAAAGTTATGACGGTTTTAGCGGACAGAGGTCAGATCTCCTAAATCAGCATCAGGGAGAGGCGCACCTTGCAGAAAGAAGGCCAAAAGACGCTGGAAGAAGCATCAGGGAGAGGCACACCCTGGATTATTTGAGGTGCACCTCACAGCAACACACAAGAAGCTTTACAAAGCCAAGGTGCAGCGTAAGAAATCCAAGGTGCAGCGCACACACTGCCCCTGTTCTCCGAGTTAGACCCTATTAGGTCTTTAATGATTTGTTCAAACCCTAAAACACCCTTAGGCCTTGTACACTATAAATAGACCACTTAGGGTTTGTAATTAGACATTCAAAAACCTAGAAAACTAAAGAGAGGCTGCCACCCATGGCTAACTAATCTCCAAGCAAGGCGAAGGGATGAATCCCTAGGTGTAGTTGTTTTTATTTCCCTTACTTGATTCAGTTGTAATAGAGCTTTAGCATTCAAACATTGTTATGATTTACTTTTTAATCTAATTAGTAGATTTCTTATTAGTCTGGTGATTGCATGCTTCTTTTCCAGATAAGTCTAGTCATGCTCTTCTTATGTGTATTTGTTTGGGTGTGATTGAGTCCGGTAGATCTCTTTTATAGATTTATCCATTGCTGCAGTATTGTTATTTAGATATATCGTCGTCTCTTGATAATTTATAAGTTAGGTCATGTGTGCTTGAAAGTAAAGAATAATTCATATCAATTACATTAGGGTTTATACATGCACTTTAATTGAATATCTGCCGATTGCTTGTTTGGGATGTGAAACTTGCAATCGAGATAAAAACAACTGAATCAAGTTAGGATTAGGACAATGAACCTAAGGAGGATTCCCAGATCCTTGTTGTTCCCTCATTATATTTCACAATCTATTTTACACAATTGTTTCACTATCAATTTCAGATTCTCTTACTCATTTGGATTTATCGTTTTGGATTAAAGTTTACCCCTTCCTTTGTAGTTAACTTGTTTCCCTGTGGAATCGACACCCCAAAGCTATGCTACAACAACCACGTTAATCTTTGGGCGTAGTCAAATTTTGGCGCCGTTGCCGAGGAGACGCGCTTATAAACAAGGAAGATTGTCAACTTTGAGACAAAACGGTAATATCATTCCTTTCTTAAAGTTTTGATTTTCTGATTTTTTTTTATTTTGTTCTTTGCTCAAGGAAGATTGTCAACTTTGAGACAAAACAGTAATATCGTTCCTTTCTTGAAGTTTTGATTTTCTGATTTTTTTATTTATTTTGTTCTTTGCTCTTTGTTTTGATTTTCTAATTTATTTATTTTTTATTATTATTTTTCTTTTTCTCTTCTTTTTGTTTATTTATTTCCCCTAACATGGCCGAAAATCACAATGAAATTGTTGCTAGGACACTTAAAGACTACTTGCACCCTAGCCGAACGGCCACCCCATCTTGTATCATGTTCCCCCCTAATGTTCAACAACTTGATTTTAAGCCGGGCATGATCCAATTGCTACCAACCTTCCATGGGTTTGAGAATGAAAACCCCTATGTCCACATTAGGGAATTTGAGGAAGTAGTAGCAACTGTCCACAGTAGGGCTGATATGATAGACATCGCTAAACTTAGGTTTTTTCCTTTTTCACTTAAGGAAAAAGCCAAGGCTTGGCTGTACTCGTTAAGGCCTAGGTCCATAGGTAGTTGGGATGAGATGACACGAGTTTTCTTCCAAAAGCACTTCCCAACCCATAAGACCAATAGCCTCAAGAGACAAATCTCAAACTTTGCACAAAAAGATAGCGAAACCTTATATCAAGTTTGGAAACGTTTCAAGGACCTTTTGAATTCTTGTCCACACCATGGGTATGACAGTTGGCGGGTGGTTAGCTACTTCTATGATGGACTTCTAAATAGGGAGAGACAGTTCATAGAAATGATGTGCAATGGGGATTTTCTTCAAAAAGGTCCCGACCAAGCCATAGATTTCCTAGATGACCTATCAGAAAAATCCTACACTTGGACAGGACCAAATGCCATAGAAAGCACTAGGAGAAATCAACCCGCTGGGATTTATCAACTTAAGGAAGTGGATAACCTTAAAGCCTGTTTAGAGGCCCTAACTAAGGAAATTGAAGCCTTAAAAACTAGAAATGCTAGGGCTCCTAAATCGATTTCTAAGGTAGAGTCCTATAAGCCTTGTTTCATGTGTAATGGGGTAGATTATTTACCTAAAGATTATCTACTTTATTTTGAGATGAAGGAAGAGTGTAATGCGGTAGGTAAACCCTTTGGGAAACCACACTCACCCTACTCTAACACCTACAATCCCGGTTGGAAAAATAACCCAAATTTTAATTGGAAATCCGACATGCAACCCCCTGCCCACTCTAGTACCTAATGGCAATCGGAAGCAACTTCATATAATACACCTCAACAATATTTACCTTTGGAAGATATGTTTAAGTCATTTATGCAGGTACATGCCAAGAATGTGGAAGATCAAGACAAAATAAATCAACAGCTGTTAGAGGAGCAATAAGAGATCAAAGCGAAACAAAAGGAGATAAAGAGCCAACTCACTAAGTTGACTAGTTTCTTGGCGATTCAAGAGCAAAGACGGTTTCCTTCGCAGCCACAACAAAATCCAAGGGGACAACATATGGCACAAACCTCCAATCCTGGAAATCAAAATGTTAAAGAGGTTAATGCCATAATCACCCGTAGCGGTAAGAAAACTGATGGTCCCACTCAACCATCAAACTTGAGCAACAAGGATGAAACCCCCAAGGAACAAGAGGCCCATGATGATTATTCTCCACTGGTGTTTTTCCCTCAAGCACTCCTTAAACCTAAGGAGATAAATTCAGCATTAAAAGGTGAGATTCTTGAACAACTTTAGCATGTTAAAATTAACCTCCCTCTTCTTCATGTTATAAAACAGATTCCCAACTATGCTAAAGTCATCAAGGATCTGTGCACACTCAAGAAGAAGCACCATGTGAAGAAGACAGCATTCCTAATGGAGCAAGCAAGTGCAGTAATTGACAGCAAGACACCGCCCAAATATAAAGATCAGGGCTGTCCAACAGTAGCTTGTCAAATTGGAAACAAATCTTGTGGCCAAGCATTACTAGATTTGAGTGCTAGTGTGAACCTCATACCATACTCCATGTACTTGCAGCTCGGTCTAGGTGAGATCAAACCAACCTCTGTGGTACTTCAATTAGCGGATAGATCGATAGGAAAACCAAGAGGTATTGTAGAAGATGTTTTGTTGCAAATTGATAATTTCTACTATCCTGTTGATTTTTTGGTTTTAGATACTGTTTCTACTATAAACACGGAGTCCAAGATTCCTTTGATACTTGAAAGACTATTCCTTGCCACTGTCAATGCCCTCATTAATTGTAGGAATGGCCTAATGACATTATCATTTGGAAATAGAACTTTAGAGGTAAATGTTTTTCGAGTCTCAAAACAGCCATATGAAGAGGATGAGTGCTTCGATATTTACATGGTTGATAAGCTCAATTTGGAGGATGAGTACACTAAAGATAATTCTAACTCTTTGGAATTCCCTCCTAATAATTTTAAGTTCGATGATTCTTTAATTTATTCCGATGCCGTTAATGTTGTTGATATTTTTGATAAGTCACAGGAATTTATTAAGAAATCATGGCAACCATGCTTTGAGAAGTCACTTGAGAGAAGTCACATGGATGCGAAAATCAAATACCGTACTGCTGATAATGAGTGGGCAACACCAAGAACACTTGAGCCATATGCGGTTGACTTTAAGTACTCCTTGCCAAAAGATTAGCATTAAGGCCATTAAAATGGATCCTCATCTTCAGCACCACAAGGAGGCTAGCAGTGAGAGTGGTGCAGCGTCTGGCTGAAGACGTAAAACTTAGCGCTCATGGGAGGCAACCCACAACATATCCTTTCATTTTTATTTTTTTTCATATTTCTTTTTCTTGTTTATTTTGTTGTTTTCCAGTTTTACTTTCGTATTTCTTTTTCAGGGATAAATATACGAAGCAGTTCAAATGGTGGTGCACAATTTTCAACTTCTGTGCACTTTTGGCTACAAAGGGAGTTTCCTTAACTTTTGCTTTCACATTGAGGACAATGCTTATTTTAAGTTGGGGGTGGAGGAAACATATTCCTGTTTTTCATGTTCTTCATTGAACTGCTTGGTGTCATTTTCTTTTTTTTGTTTGTTTTTAGCATGCTTTGTGTTTGCCTTGGATGTAATTCACATGTCAATGATATAAGCTTAATTGAGATAACATACAGCATTTAGACGGAGGTAAATTTTGTTTCGGTTTGAAATTAATTTAAGTATCAATCTTCATTTGGTTAAAGACTCTAGTTTGTGGTAAGATTGTATGATTAGTCTTAAACATTTAGAGAAGTTTTATGCGGGATTGTTTGTGAATACTTTTGCGGTCTCAACAAGCTCTAGAACTTATTTGATAATCACTTGAGGCAAATTCCTAGAATGTACACTACTTAGGATATGATATAGGCCATTTTTGAACCGTCTGAGCCTTTCAAACCTACCTTTGCAATATATATCACTAGTCACCTATTTAAGCCTTTTTCTTGAAAAAGAATTTGAGCCTTGTTTCTTTCAAAAACTCATTTACTTATCCTTATGAGCCTAAAAATATTTTATCCTTACCTTTTTTTATTCTTTTAAAAGAACTTAGTTGTACACATTGTTGAGAAGAACTTAAGAGGAGTAAGGATAGAAATATGAAAAAACCATAACCCAAGTATATTAAAGAAGATAAGTTGGGGGTTGTGGAAAAGAAAAGAAAAAAAAAAGAGAAAGAAAAGAGGTGAATGAGTATTTGCCAAAAACAGAAAAGAAAACATAAAAATAAGAGAAGTATGGCAAAGAAAGAAGGAAAAGAAAAGAAAAGTGGTGACTTATCAAGAGATATGCTCTTATAGAAAAAATGGTTTAAAGAGTTGAGCATTGAAGTAAAGTTATCTAGTGCTTAAAAGTGGTTGTATTTAAAGCTAAGAGATTAAGTTCTTTTACGTGCAAATCCTTCCCGTTCTTCCTTAACCTTTACCCAAGCCTAACATTACAAGCTTATTAAAGACCTATTGATCCAATGAAGTGTGATTTTTCTACAATAATGGAGAATGATTTGAAAAATAAGCCTATGGAGCTTGTTTATGTGATTGATATCACACAATTTGTTATGTTTTTAGAGGTCAAGACTTGTATTCATGAATGTTGTGCATAAAATCATCCGAGTGTTTGGACTAATGGATTGTGGTAAGTTGGATGTTAAGCGTCAATAATGATTTTAAGATTGATGTTTGGATTACTTTTGGACTTAGGTAAAATTTAATGATTCTATGTGCCATGTGTTATGTGCAATTTTTGAGACAAAATGTGAATTACTCTTGGTTAACACTAATATTGCTTTTCATTGACTTTGATTCCCACCATAGAATTCATCTCTTGTTTTCGCTTGAATTGCTAGGGACAAGCAATGAGCTAGTTAGGGGTTGTGATGAGAGCCGTAAAATGCATCGTAATCGTAATTATTTGTTAGCACTTTAGGATTGATTTAGGTTTTAATTGCATTTTTATTTGTTAACAACTCTAAAGTGGTATTCTTGGAGCATTAACTTATTTCGGTGCATTTTCAGGTATCTTGAGTTAAAATAGATGGAAAAGTGATCATCATTTTAAACACGAAGCTCTAATGAATACTCAAGTGAGAGAGTGGTCTCGGAAGAGCCAAGATGAAGAGAAATTAAGAAAGGAGTTTTCACTAAGTCGTTAGAATTTCATTACAAATCAATCATCTTTGCAAATTAAACTGTATTGATTTAGGGGGAACCAGGCGATGAGCCATATATGGTTAGAAAGATCTAGAAGTCTAGTTTCTGGAGGATTTTACAATTCATCAAAAGGATTTTTCTAGAGAAAGTTATGACGGTTTTAGCGGACAGAGGTCAGATCTCCTAAATCAGCATCAGGGAGAGGCGCACCTTGCAGAAAGAAGGCCAAAAGACGCTGGAAGAAGCATCAGGGAGAGGCACACCCTGGATTATTTGAGGTGCACCTCACAGCAACACACAAGAAGCTTTACAAAGCCAAGGTGCAGTGTAAGAAATCCAAGGTGCAGCGCACACACTGCCCCTGTTCTCCGAGTTAGACCCTAATTAGGTCTTTAATGATTTGTTCAAACCCTAAAACACCCTTAGGCCTTGTACACTATAAATAGACCACTTAGGGTTTGTAATTAGACATTCAAAAACCTAGAAAACTCAAGAGAGGCTGCCACCCATGGCCAACTAATCTCCAAGCAAGGCGAAGGGGTGAATCCCTAGGTGTAGTTGTTTCTATTTCCCTTACTTGATTTAGTTGTAATAGAGTTTTAGCATTCAAACATTGTTATGATTTACTTTTTAATCTAATTAGTAGATTTCTTATTAGTCCGGTGATTGCATGCTTCTTTTCCAGATAAGTCTAGTCATGCTCTTCTTATGTGTATTTGTTTGGGTGTGATTGAGTCCGGTAGATCTCTTTTATAGATTTATCCATTGCTGCGGTATTGTCAATTAGATATATCGTCGTCGCTTGATAATTTATAAGTTAGGTCATGTGTGCTTAAAAGTAAAGAATAATTTATATCAATTACATTAGGGTTTATACATGCACTTTAATTGAATATTTGTCGATTGCCTGTTTGGGATGTGAAACTTGTAATCGAGATAAAAACAACTGAATCAAGTTAGGATTAGGGCAACGAACCTAGGGAGGATTCCCAGATCCTTGTTGTTCCTCTATTATATTTCACAATCTATTTTACACAATTGTTTCACTATCAATTTCATATTCTCTTACTCATTTGGATTTATCGTTTTGGATTAAAGTTTATCCCTTCCTTTGTAGTTAACTTGTTCCCTATGGAATCGACACCCCAAAACTATGCTACAACAACCGCGTTAATCTTTGGGCGTAATCAGGACTTGTTAGTTAGATCAATTTGGATGACCAAGTCCTGGGTCTAACATTAGTAACAAAAGATATCCACACCGGATTCTTGGGTTAATCAACATGAGAAACCGGGAGTAGATACCATGCCCTAGGTCCCGTGTGGTTGTCGATTTCCACAGATCCTATGCTCTCTTAAGGAACAACTCAGCATACACCAGGTTGAATCCCTTGAGAGAGAAAAGAGTTAGAGTAGATACCATGCCTAACTCATTACTTAGGGAAATCAATAGCTTAAGGAGTAGATACCATACTCTTAGGTTGACAAAGATTAGGTATACACGGCATGATTAAAGCATTGGCATACTGATATATTATGGTAGCATAATTAGTGGTGGATATCAAGTCCCTACGCCTTTATCCTTATTATTTTATCTTTATCAAAATCAACTCTTTTATTATTTCTATTACATTGTGAATATAAGTCTAAATCGAAATTCACCAATCCCTGTGGAGATGATCTTGCATTCGCACACTATACTACACTGTTGACCTTGTGCACTTGCAAGTAAAACGAGTGCGATTATTCGCCCATTAATTTAGGTGGATAATCGTTCAACAAGTTTTTGGCGCCGTTGCCGGGGATTGTGCTAAATTTCTTTTTGGAATTATTTTCGTTAGTTTTTTTTATTCTATTTTATTTTATTTTGCTCCGTTTTATTTTATTTTTATCAAAAATCATATTTATTCTTTCTTTTCGTTTTCTGTTTTTGTTCAGGTGTGCAGAGGAGGAGTTTTTGTCCTCATTGCGATCGAGCGCACTACTTGGTGTGATCGATCGAAAGTCCAGAGCGATCAAGCGCAGAGGAGCTGCGATCGAGAGCAAAAGGTCCAGAGAGTACCCGAGCAGCAGTATTGAAATTGATGCGCTGAAGCTTTTCAACCAATTCATTCGAAGGAGAAGTACAAATGGTGGAAGCTAGTTACGCTTATCTAAATGCTATAGAGAGGAAGCTGGATATGCTCGTAAACACCATGACTACTCAAAACATCTCACCTGGTCCGCGAGCCAAACCACTCCAGGTATGTGCTATATATTCTCATTTTGATCACACTACTGAAACTTGCCCTTTATATTTATATGCAGATCAAGAGCAAGCAAATTATGAGGGACCGAACAATGCATATGCATATACCTATAATCCTGGATGGCAGAACCACCCCAACTTCACATGGAACAATCAAAATGCCTTGAACCTTCAAGGGCAGCAAAGGAACTTCCAACAAGCAGCTCAATTAGTCCCAGAATCAAGAGAGAGTGACCTAGAGAGCATTGTGAGGGAATTGGTCATTCAACAACAACAGCTGCTTACCTTACGAGAGCAGTTTATGACTGAGCAAAGACAAATAAATGCAAGGCATGAGCAAGCTATTCAAAGATTAGATTTACAAGTGAGGCATATAGCTAAGAAGCTAAGTAAACAAAAGCAAGGTGTTGTTGAACAAGTTTTTCATGACCATCATGTTGATCCATTAGAAACTACTCTTACATATAGTCTCACAAGATCGAGTACAGTGCCAGAATCTGAGGATGTTACTGATGACATCATTGAAACTATGCACCTCATTGAAGCCTCTCTAAAGCATCAAAGTAAGTACATTGATCCATTTGATATTCATGTGCCTACTAATACTATTTTCCCTTTTATTGTATAGGCACCTAACTTGGAATTCAAGCAGTTGCCAGAGCACATACCTTATGCTTATATGGGAGAGAATAAGACACTTCCTATGCTAGCTGCTGCCACTCTTATTTTTGGGAAAAAATAAGGCTTGGTCCGGCTGAAGAAGTTAAACTTAGCGCTCATGGGAGGCACCCTAGACTTATCCTTTTCATTTCAATATTTTTCTTTTATTTATATTTATATTTATATATCCAGTATTTATATTTCTTGTTTTCCAGAATAATGTTTATTTTTCTTTGTCCGGTACTTAGTGCGTGCATCCAGTTCAAGTTTGGGGGCATGTTACAAGTAAAGCAAGCAACCTAGTTCTCCATTTCCCAGGTCATATCTTTCCATGCCACACACATTGGGGACAATGTGTATTTTAAGTTTGGAGGTAGTAGGAGATACTAGATTCTATCACACACGCACTTGAAACACATGCACACACTAAGTCCCAGTTTTTTTTTTTTTTTGTAGATAAATGCATGTTCATTATGTTTCAAAAAAAATTTGGGTGATCTAAACAAAAAATATGATGTGACTTCATAAGTGAGCTTAAAACTTTGAACATATAGGTTATTAATTAAGTTTTGAACATAGATCACTTACTTTTAGGCATTTAAGGATTCTCAATTTTGACCTAAGCTATCACGAGCACATTAGCTCATAGTTATGTGGGGTATGACATATAATTTTGATTTGTATGTTTCTTTTGCTTGATTGTGAACCAGATAACCTATTAGATTAACATTTTTGCATAAGAAAATAGAAAAAATAAAATAAAATAATTTTTATTGCTCAAAAATAAAAATGCTCCTAAAGATCATTAAAAAGAACTTTCCGCTGAGTAACTGGCCCTCTTGCCTCAGTAAGCAGTGAGTGTCACGTCAAAAGGTGGAAATTCTTATTGGTAGCATTGAGACCAGTTAGTTTCGTAGCCTTTTTACTCAAGTTAGTAGGTCCTTAGGGGTGTCTTTACACCTAATGCCCTAAAACCATCTGGTTTGGGAGTCATTGGCTAAACACTCGTTACATGAGTCAAATAGAAAGCTTAAGGGAACTAACTTGGTAAAAATCTCACAAATAAAAGAAAAGAAGAATATCTATGCCATCTTAGTTGATTCTAATAGGAAATTTGGTGAATCTTGAGTCATTGAAACGCTACACATTAGAATTATTTGGAAACCTAATCTTTTATGTGCTAATTCACCATACACCAAAGTCGAACTTGTGATGTCTTAAACTGCCTCATGAAAGTGATTTGCGTTCAAAACTCTTATTCATTACAAAGATATGGTTATATGTGTTAAGTTTGCTCATGAATGCGCATCATTATTTTGTGTGACAGCCTAAAATTTTTGTGGATATTATGATTATTGGATTTATCTATGTGGCATTATTTTGTCATTTTAGTTTTGTATTGCTAAAGGAATAGCAATATGTAAGTTTGGGGGTGTGATAGGTGCTTCAATATTCATATTTAAGCCCCCTTATTTACATTTGTTAGGTCCTTAGTTATGTTAATTTAGTTCATTTTACTTCATTTGTGTGTTTCACATGTTTTTATAGGGTCTTGAAAGAAAAGAAGCAGTTTTGGCACTTAAGGAAATAAGCCTGGAAATCCTAGAGCAGCTTCTGGTCAAATTGCGATCGATCGCACTACTACATGTGATCGTTCACACACATGAAGGATCGAGCGCAGCAATGCAATCGAGTGCAAGACGCATGCGATCGAGCGCACATGTACGGGCGGGAACAGTAAACTGCAGAACCCTATTTTGAAAATAAACCTACTTTGGAAATAACCCTATTTTGGAAATAAAGGAGTTTTGTGTTTTAGGAAAGTTTAAGAACTCATGAGCCTTCTAGGACTACTCAAGCCCTATAAATACACCTGTAAAGCACACACACAAATAATCACTTCTTAGAATCCTTTCTTTTATCTTTTGCTTTAGCTTGGAGAAGGAAACTGTGGAGGAGAATTGACGACTCTTCTCTCAGGTTTCTTCTTTCCTTTATTTTTATTATGTGTACGTAACTTTTAGTAAGGGCTTGGTTGAAGCCCTAATTATGTTTATTCAATAATTAGTATTGGTGCCTTTGCGATATTTATGTTGTGTTGCTTAACTTGATTAATACCTGCTTTTATTTAAATTCCTCATATGTATATGTCTGATCAATATGTGCATGTGGTATGGACTTATTAGTTAGATCAATTTGGATGACTGAGTCCTGGGTCTGACATTAGTAACAAAAGATATCCACACCGGATTCTTGGGTTAATCAACATGGGAAACCGATAGTAGATACCATGCCCTAGGTCCCATGTGGTTGTCGATTTCCACAGATCTTGCTCTCTTAAGGAACAACTCAGCATACACCAGGTTGAATCCCTTGAGAGAGAAAAGAGTTAGAGTAGATACCATGCCTAACTCATTGCTTAGAGAAATCAATAGCTTAAGGAGTAGATACCATGCCCTTAGGTTGACAAACATTAGGTATACACGGTATGATTAAAGCATTGGCATACTGATATATTATGGTAGCATAATTAGTGGTGGATATCAAGTCCCTACGCCTTTATCCTTATTATTTTATCTTTATCAAAATCAACTCTTTTATTATTTCTATTACATTGTGAATATAATTCTAAATCGAAATTCACCAATCCCTGTGGAGATGATCTTGCATTCGCACACTATACTACATTGTTGACCTTGTGCACTTGCAAGTAAAACGAGTGCGATTATTCGCCCATTAATTTAGGTGGATAATCGCTCAACATAACTCTATCCAACGCCTCTGTCTTAAATTCAGCCCTATCTGGGTAGTTAAGTATATCAAACTCTCATAGTCAGTAAATATCTCATAAGTGGCTTTATACAAATGATGTTTCCAAATCTTCAAACCAAACACTATGGCAGCCAACTCTAAGTCACAGGTCGGGTAATTTCTTTCATGATTATTCTATTGCCTAAAAGCATATGGCACTACCTTCCCATGTTGCATCAATACACATCCCAACCCTTGATGTGAAGCATCACTATACACAACAAATACTTCATCACTAGAGGAAAGCACCAACACTAGAGCAGTAGTTAATTTCTCCTTCAATAATTGGAAACTTTTCTCACACTCTCCAGACCATACAAATCTCACCTCTTTCCTAGTCAATCTAGTCAATAGTACTGCAATAATAGAAAATTTCTGAATGAATCTTGTGTAATAACCGGTCAATCCCAAGAAGCTTCTAATCTCAGTCACATTAGTTTGTCTCTCCCAACTCAACACTACCTCTACCTTTTGTGGATGAATTTTTATACCATCTCCAGATACTATATGCCACAAGAAAGTTACTTCATTTAGCTAGAACTCACATTTGAAATACAACGTACAATTTATCACTCCTCAAAATCTCCAACACCATTTCTAAATTCCTCACATGTTGTTGTTCATTCTTAGAATAAACCAGAATGTCATTAATGAATACAACCATAAACTTGTTAAGATATAGTTTAAACACTTTATTCATCAAGTCCATGAATGCAGCTAGATCATAAGTCAACCTAAATTGTATCAAAAGAAATTCATGGTGACCATAACATGCCCGCAAAGTAGTCTTAGGCATGTCTCCTACTTTTATTTTCGATTGGTGATAACCTGATCTCAGGTCTATCTTAGAAAATACCCTAGCCCCTTGTAACTGCTCGAATAAATCATCTATCCTGGGAAAATGATATTTATTCTTGATTGTGATCTTTTTCAACTATCTATAATCAATACACAATCTCATCGTTCCATCATTCTTCACAAGCAACACAAGGGCTCCCCAAGGTGACACATTAGGTCAAATAAATTGTTTATCTAGTAATTCCTGAAGCTGAACTTTCAATTCTCTCAACTCAGCTGGTTCCATTTTGTAAAGTGCTATAGATATGGGTGCTGATCTCAGAATCACCTCAATAGAAAACTCAATCTCCCTGTTGGGAGGCAAACCAGACAACTCCTCAGGGAACACATCAGAAAAATCTTTCACTACTAAGATTTCTTTTAACTTCCTATTTCCCTTTTTAGAATCAACCACATATGCCAAATACCCCTCACACCTCTCCTTCAACCATCTACTAGCAGTCAGGGTAGAAATAAGACAGTTGAAAAGAATCTTATGTTCTCCTTGAAAGTTAAACTCCTATTGTCCTAGTATCTTGAACACCACATTTTTCTTAAAACAATCAATTCAAAAATGATACACCAACAACCAATTAATCTAAAAAATCAAATCAAAATCAACCATATTCAAATAAAACAAATCAACTTCAAACTCTCTATCATCTATACGGATTACACAACCCCAATAAATAGTTTTAATTATAATTCTATCTTCGGTAGGAATTGCAACAATAAGATTATGCATCAAAGGACTAATATAAACATTAATAGACTTCATAAACACACTAGATGCAAAAGAATGAATTGCAGCAGGATTAACCAACATTGATATGTCCACAATTTCTATATATAAAGCACCTCAAATTAGGACAATTTTGGGATAAATATCTTATCTAATTACATCTATAACACATTCTAGTCTTTCTATCACATTACCATATCCCCTAAGTAGTACACTCTCACCTCTACTATAACTTCTAGTTCCCACAGACTATCTCCCAAATCTGGGGGTCCCACCAACATTACTTGGAATTATAGAAGTTATGGATTTAGTTTACCTCTAACACTGCATTATAGATTCTTTTTCACACGGACGACTCCTCCGGGGTGCTCTCCCACCTTATACACTCAGACTACTACTAACTCTAGAAACTTCATATCTAAGCCTCTTCAACCACTCTCTATCTTTCCCTTAAACTCCATCACATCTTTCTCAATCTGAAATGTTTTATCCACCAACCTAACATCATTCATATGCCTCATATAAGATAATTTCGATCTAATCTCAAAATATAATCCATCTAGGAACCTCTTACACTTCTTCTCCTTTATGTCTACCATTTTCGATACAAACCTTGTCAATGTCACAAATCTGCTATCATATTGAGTCACAGTCAACATATTTTACCTCAAATAAATGAAATCTCTCTTATGTTCGGCTCTGAAAATATATGAGCAATATTTATAAAAGAACAAGCCTCCTTAAACCTAATCCAAGTTAAAGGTCTATCAAATATATGTACTTACCCTGGGAAGAGTATCCTCCCACCATTCTAAAACTTCTCCGTCTAACTTAAACGAAGTAAAGGAAACCATCTACCTGTCAATCACTGGTAAAATCCCAAATAATCTCTCTGCATGTTTCACCCATAGCTCATGCTCAGAAGGATTCATAGATCCTTTAAACAATAAGGCATTCAACTTAATATATCTAACAAAACAATCTCCCTGCATTTCGTGCATAAATTCACCTTTCCCCTTTTGAACGTCTACCATTACTGGATTTACAACAACCTTAGACATTGCTCTTTCGTGTTCATCAAGTCTAGGCTATAGACTATCAACTCTATCATCTGTAGTATTTGTTTTCTCAAGAGCATGAGCAAGAACTTCTCTTAGCTCAGTTCGTTCAACTCCAGATTCTCTCACACCCTTACTAGTATCAATTATATTATCAATACTTTCCTTTCTAGGAAACTCACTCTAACTCATCCTCCATCTCAACCTTGATTTGTCTAAATATTGGAGGCCTACCACACCCTCTCTGGTCAGCAACTCTAACTCTAGGTCTCCCATGTCCACGTGACATCCTTAGACTATGCATTAAAATATAATTTGTTTTAATCATCACTTTCTTTCTTTTTATGCAATCTACAAAATCATGAAACCTAATGCCCTAATACCAAAATTGTAATAACCCATCCCGAGTTGGCCACCCCCGAAAGGGTGTCTCACGTTTTGAAATCCCAGCACGACACATATATGCAACAATATAAAAACATCACTGAAATTATATATATCTATACATCAATCCTCAACCCTCAACAGGGGAGTTACATTATTAAAATTTCAACTAAAATAATATATACAACATATGATGCATGAATATTTAGAAATATTTTTTTTGTTTCTTTCCATTAGTTTGAGAATGTGGACCACGAGGCTTACAGATAATCACTCAGTCTTAATCATAGCTCAACAATCTATCTATCCTACCTATTACCTGAAATTATTTAACAATGAGGAGTGAGCTTCACAAGCTCAGTGAATTAAATTTACTAGAAGTATTCAATTTGTATGATTCTAATCACATCTTATAATTCAATTGTTCAAATAGTTTCCCAATATTCATTCATCTTTATCTCATATAATTCGATAATAGCATTCTATTATCACTACTCATATCATAATCCTCATCATTTATCAATCTCTTCTTAAGTTAATCATCAAATATATCAATCTTTCTTCTCATATATTTAATCATCTTGAGACTATTAATTCAACCTCATTATTTTCCTCGTTATGAGGTTCACAGCATATAATCAATCACTCCGATAATTCTTATTATATCATAATTTCATATTTTTTTCTTATCATTTCTATCTCTCTATGAGACTCATTTATGTATCAATAAATTCACAATCAAGAATGACACTTTAGCATCTCAAGCAATAATAATCAATATTTAAAATAAATGCAATGCATGAATTTAAATTATCAGATCATTTCATATTATCATTTGGGAACATCTTCCCACATGTTGACATGTTTTAGCTTAGACCATCTGTCTTCGCAGTTCTTTTATTTTCATTTAGACCGGTTGCCTTCCCGGTTCTTTTATTTTCAGCTATACCGATTGCCACAGTTCTTTTATTTTCATTTAGACAGATTACCTTCCCGTTTCTTTTATTTTGAACTAGGCCGGCTGCCTTCTCGATTCTTTTATTTTCATTTAGACTGACTGCTTTCCCGGTTCTTTTATTTCATAGATATAAACAATAATATGAAATATGCATATAAGCAATAAAAAAAACAAGCATTCAATTTAGCTATCCAGCTTTTTCTCAAAGTTATTATTTTTATCATATTCATTAAATTATCTCCTCATATATCATATCAAATTATCAATCATAGCTTGTCAAGAATTTCATTTATCCTTTCATTATATATTTAATTAAATCACTATTTCAACAATTTTACTTCTCATATAATAAATTTTTAACATATCAATTATTCATATAATATCCATCAACCAACTTTCATATATCATCCACTCATAATTTAATAATTAATTCAAATATAATCACTTTATATTTCATATTTTTCTCGATTACTAAAAGTAAATCTAACTCACCCTGTAGCACTTAAAACTAATAACGGATCACCTCCTTGCCTTTCTTACTCCTTCCAGCAATTTCACCTGATTGTTGATCGTCAACACCTGACATAATATTTATATTAAAATTTTTTTGTTTTTGATTTATTCTTCATTTCTTCCAAAATTCATACCCTTTAAATTTCTACATCAAATTCCGAGTAATTTCATACATGCAAAATTTTCAAAAATAAAATTCACATTATTACCCTTTTTTTCTTAAAGCTTCCCTTGAATCTCTTTAAAATTTTCCCATAAACTTCTTCAAAATTTTAATATTTCAACCTGTCTTTGAGTCCCCATGTGTTTAAAGAAAGAGAGTGATTTGAATTATAGAAAGAAGGAAATTAAACGAGATTTGGTAAGAAATAAAAACCGTTTTTTTATCTTCCAAATCATCCTGCCACTGTTTTTTCTTTGGTTGCTTAGTGTCCACTACATGCACACTTGCATGTAAGTTGTAACCTACACCTAGACGCTTGTATCATCCTTTTTTTTCTTACTACACCTTGATGTTTCATCTTTTTTTTTTCAAAATGATTATTTTATTCAATAATAAATCCCTCATATATATTATTTTAATTCTATGTCATATTTATCAAATTACTTCTTTACCCTTTAAGAATACGGGTATTACAGTGACATACTACTAGGTATCAATCATGACTTGTACAAGCCCTTAATAATTAATTGTAATTAATTCTTAATCAAATGGAGAATTAAAAAGATTTTTAATTCGAATTAAAATTAAAATGAGTTTTAATTAATTAGATGGGATCCAGTTATTACGTAAAAGTTACGACTTATAGCAAGTGCGATATTGAACCTAAGGGGTCAGGCACAATAGGTCAATTGTATGGATAGAGAAACCGAGGGCCAATGGTGAGATTTTAGGAATTAAATTAAACCAGAGGCTTAATTACAATTTTAAAATCTTAGAGCCTTTAGGAGTAAAGGTTCACTATAAATAGGGGTTCTATTTTAATGAAAACTATAATGGTCATTATTATAGATTAAAATTAGATCTTAAACTCTCTCTCCAAAAAGAAATGTTGTGCATTTATCTACCTAAATTATTAAGCAAATAATCGAACTTGTTTTACTTACAAGTGCACAAGGTCAATAGTAGCATAGTGTGCAAGTGCGAGATCATCTCCACAGGGATTGGTGAATTTCATTTTAGAATCAGTTTCACAGTGTAAAATGATAGAAATAAATACTTAGTTTAGATTGATAATGATAAGAACATAGGGCTTTGATATCCACCACTAATCATACTTTCCCAATAAGTTATGTGCCAATGCGCTAGCCCTACCATGAATACCTAATGATTGTCAACCTAAGGGGTTGGCCCGCTCTTTAAGCTATTGATCTCCCTAAGCAACGAGTTAGGCATGGTGTATACTCTAACTTTTTTCTCTCTTAAGGGATTCAGCATGGTGTATACTGAGTTATTCCTTAAGAGAGCATAAGGTTTGTGGAAATCGACAATCACACGAGACCTAAGGCATGTTGTATACTCCCGGTTTCCCAGGTTGATTAACCCAAGAATCCGGAGTGGATTTCTTTTGTTACTTTTTTCAGACCCAGAACTCGATCATCCAAATTGATCTAACTAACTAATCCATACCACATGCATACATTGATCAGACAAACACATATGAGGAATTCAATAAAATAGGCATTAATCAATTAAAGCATTATAACATGGCTATTTGCAAAGGCAATCAATACTTATTTATGGAAAAGAATAATTAGGGCTTCAATCGAGCCCTATTAAGGAGTTAATTACACATGTTGTTCATGATAAACATCATCATAAAATAAACTAAATAGAAAAGATAAAACCTGAAGAATACTGTGGAGACGAGTCGTCAATTCCTCTCCAAAGCTTACAACTCAAAATCCAAATCAAAAGTAAAGTTTTTGTGTTTTAAAAGCCTATATATAGGGTTCTAAGGACGCCTTGAGACCTTAATTTCCAAAATAAGTCCGGAAGAATTCTTTCCAAAACTAGCTCTGCCGCCTCTCTGTGCGTGTGCGCTCGATTGCGTGCTTTTACGCTAGAGCGCAGGGTTGCTCTCGAGCCTTTTAGGTGTGTGCACGAGTGCTTGTGCACTCAATCACAGCACGTTACGCTCGATCGCATTTATCTGGTTCTAGATCTTCAGTTTTCTTCCTTAGAGCTCAAAAATACTATTTTTTCTTCAAAGACCTATAAAAAACACAGAAAACACAAAAATGAAGTAGAATATACTGAAATACGTAAACAAAGAGCCTAACAACTATAAATTAATGGGCTTAAATATGAATATTTAAGCACTTATCAAGCAACCAGTCAAAAATCACAAGGAGCTAGCACTCCATAATTTTCGATCACCTTAATTGGAGATCACTATTTGCATTGCTCTTGTGGATATGCTTAAAGTTCGAACATTTGAACGACTTGTGGACTCGTCTCCAAAGAATCAATCAGAATTTTCATTGGGGTATAAACCTTAACCTTGTACGGAGATTAATTGTCTATTGTCTTAGTAGATTCATACTAAACTCCAAGTAGATAGCCCTGAGCTATTTCTCTTCTCATACCTATTTCACACAAAACTCTGAGGAGATAGCACCGAGAAATTTCTCTCCACAGACCTACTTCACATAAACTCCAAGGAGAAAGCACCGAGCTATTTCTCTCTTTGGACCTGCTTCACATAAACTCCAAGGAGATAACCCCGAGTTATTTCCCTCCTTAGACTTATTTCACACAAAACTTCGAGGAGATATCCTTAAGTTATTTCTCTCTTCGGACCTATTTCACATAAACTCCGAGAAGATAGCCCCGACCTATTATCCTCCCCCGACTCTTTTTTGTTTAAAAGTCCAAGGAGATAGCCTCGAGCTATTCTCCTCTTCGGACTCACCTCGTCCAAACTTCCAAGAAGGTAGCTTCAAGCTACCTCCCTTTTTCGACTCAAATTTCGAACTACTTTTCTGGACCTTTTTAGTACCCTGGTACCTCGAGAACCTTAAACCTGATCTGAGCTGCACAAGAAAAAAAAAAGACTTGCTCCTGTTCTTTTCAACAATCAATTTCTTTAACTGCATAACTGCACTCAAGGAAGTGGGGGGCTTCTAATGTAGGAAAAAATTCTCTGACCAGTAACATAATGACACGTGGCACCTTGCAGAAGCAAAAACAGTAATTTAACACACTAGATAGATTAACTAGTTAAACAGCCAAACAAGGTCAATCCGATAATTCTACACCGAAAACCTTAATTCTGCCAAAATATTCCAGTCTATGGAAATCATAGTCAAATCCTAGTCCAATTAGGACACTCTAGCCCACGGAACCCTAATCATACTACGATACTCCACATTAATTACTTTTCTAATTGAATTCTACCTCTAAACAATATATAAGGGTGCTCTCATTATTAAAGGTATGCACTCTCAATTCTCTAACAATCCCTTCAACTCTTTTTCTCTTTAAAGCCCTATACTAACATAGGCATCAAAGAGTCCCCTCGGAGGCACAACCCATCTGATCCTTCGGTGACTCTTTAGGTTTTCTTCTGTATTTGCGTGCGCAGGTATCACTTGCCAGCTGTTCGGTTACTTGACAGATTTTCAACATCAATAGAAGGATTGAATAGCATGGTACTTATTATTCATCTTTTAATCTCTAGAATTCTTTTTATACACTACTTAAGTTTTTGTTTTCTTTTCACTTGTTTGAACTTGTTTAAGATTCAATTGTTTTTTCCTCTTACTTATATTGTTTTATGATTTAAAACAAATAAAAGAGTATTGCATGTGATCTCTTCTATATATGTAAGCTTTTTCTTTCATTGATCTTATCACTAAGTTCTACCCAACAAAATCGAAGGCACACATGCTTTTCTATGTTTCTTGATTGATAGAGAAGAGAAGTATTGTTAGATTGGTAGAGAAAAAAAAAGTGTTGATTGGGAGAGAATAAAAGTGAAAAGAAAGAAAGAGAGAGGAAAAAAAAGAAGAGAAAAACACATTTATGCTATTGGTAAGAGAGAAACATGGGAGGAAACAACAAAGATGGATTCACCTTTTCTTTCGGTATCCAAGTTATACTTATCAATCCTCCCAAATAGAGAGAATTGGAGAGTGAAATGAGATTCTTTTTTTTTCTTTATACTTTTCCATCATTTCTACAAAACATGTCATGCATACCGAATTGTAATGTTAACAAAAAATAATAACATTGTAAATGGTATAATAGTAAAATTATATTGTCTACAGTCTCTTTCATCTCATCTTTTCACTAATTAACAAGAGAGTAAAATAAGCATCCAAGTTCTTTCTTCCCATTGACGAAAAAGAAGTAACATTTTTTTTTCTATCCTCTCAATTTTCCATCCCCACTTTTCTATCCTCCCTAACAATCATAGATCCTATAACAATAAGGCATAAATTTGATGTAGAAATAAAAACAATCAATAGTATGTATGTATTCTAGTGTTTTGTGATTTTTTGTGAATCACATATCCATATATAGATTTTCTTTTCATTATTAGCTAGAAAGAAGAAGCTTGCAATATTAATTTAGACCATATAGGAGCACTATGACCATAGACAAGTCCATATCTCTTAAATTTGTAGAAATTCCATTAAATAAAGAGGTAAGAAGAAATAAAGAGTTACAAATAAACAATAAAAAAAGAAAAAAAAAAAAAAAGGTAAGGGAGCTGCAGGATTGGATAGAAATTTTAGGATGTAGAAGTAGCACATTCTAAGTGAGGTAATGTCACATTCTTCACAATAATACAACCAATTCTTTGGATTTCTTGTGGCCTCACAAATTTCACAGTAGACTTCATCATCAGGATCTTCATGCGGCAAAGAGAAGGTGAGATTGAGATCATGCATGTGATATCTGCGTTTGCTGGTCGTGCGTGGTAAAAAGGCACAATTGACATGTATGTGAAAGTTACATTTGGAACATTGACAGCTAACATGATTTCCTGTTTTACCACAAGCATCACATATATAATCATATTTGAAAAAGAAGGGATTGATCAAGTAATGCAAGACGTGGTCATGACAGTCATGTTGAAGAACCGAAGGCAAGAGACCACATCTGAGATTGGTCATGAATACGCATGACCAACAAGCGAAGGAGAAATTGTTATTAGAACTGCAACTATGTGTTTCAGGAAAAGAATATTGATTGGCATCCGGTTAGAGAAAGGAAATCTGATCGTGAAGCAAACATTTGATGTCAGTGGGTGACTCCGCACATGATTTTTGAGGATAAAACTTACAACCTATGCATTTATATGCTGTACTAGATATGCTTTGCAGGCAGCCATTGCAATTGATCACCATTGCTTCAATTTTGTCGTCTTTTGGCTGATCAAAAACTTCGAAGTCATGAACATGCCCAATATGATGCATGTCCTTGTCTTCGTCCTTCTTTTTGATCTCATCTTCCTCAGATTTCTTGTAAAGCTCAGGGGATTCCTGTTCCACGAGTAGTTTTGAACTGCTGGCTTGCCACTGATGAAAATCCAATTGATAAACACGTTCGCTTTCGTAAAGATTAATGACACCTATAGTAAGAGGAAAATAACCAAAGTAGGATGTGGTATCTACAACAAGCTTAGAGATCTCTCCAAGCTCAACGTCTTTGTTGGTTTTTTGTCTAAGGTTTAAACATGGTTCAAACATGGTCAAGGTTTGAACAGGTCCAAACATGGTTCAAGTATGGTTAAAATCCAAACCAAATATGGAGTATGAAAGTTCAGCAAGATATAAGGTTGCACACATGTGTGTGCTTCAATTTTGAGCATGGGAAGGTCAGGCACACTGCTGTGGAAGTTTATGCCCACAGGCAGGAGGTGTGCGCACAGCATCAGGAGGCTGCAGCATCAGGTCATGCCGCAGCACACAGCACCACACCAAAATGCACAGCATCACTTGGAGAGTGATGTAGGGCTGAGATTAAAGGAAGAACATGATCAAAGGGAGGATAATGACTCACAAGAATGTCCAAGAATTAAGAGGCTATAAAAGGGGTTCTCAATGCCTCATTTCATAAGATAATACAAGATACAAAAACACACATACAAGAGAGTTTTGTGACATTGTGAGATCATTGTAAACACTAAGAGAGAATTGTGTAGAGAGACATAAACACAAGAGGGACTCTTGTAATGAGATTGGTTGTAATAAGATAGAGAGAGTCTAGATTAGATTAGAGAACATTGTTGAGTTCTCATCTTCTTCCTTCTACCTTCTTGTTTCTTCAAGAACTTGGATTCTTGAAGGGGATTGCTGTAACTTTGTAAGAACCTTTGAGATAGTGCAGAGAGTTCGGAGGAACTCACGGGGACGTAGGCACATTGCCGAACCTCGACAACAAATTACTTGTCTTCTTTCTTTCTTTGATTTTCTATTCTTGTGTTCGATTGCTGAAATTCTTTCTACAAGTCATTCAAGACTTGGGTGTTTGGAAGATCACCACCTGGGCATCTTGTCAAGGTGATTTCCAACAGTCTTCATACTTTTCTAAAAGTGGCTTCGAAAAATTTTCCCATATAGATGGCTTCAACATATTTCGGTAATCACCAGAAGTTTCAGCTCGATGATTATGAGCTTGGCCCCGTTGAACTTGAAAGTTGCAACAACTTTTCGAAATGGGATTTGCGAGAAAGTGAGCAATCAATCACGATATCCAGCTTTAATTGCAGCAATGTTGAAGCTGTTCGACAAACAGCTTCGTAAGACAAATCATCGATGACTTCTTCTCTGGATGCTCTTGAAGTTGGATCTGCAGGAAGTGACTGCTTGAAGCAATCACGGACGTCGTCTACGCTGATAAGAGATGTTTGAAGCATGCCTGCTAGTGATCAAGCAACAGTGGCCACTACAACATAATTGACATTTGCCGGCGCTTTATTTCCGGCACTTCACAAAAACGCCGCAATATAACAACCGCTGGTGCTTTTTTTGTGGTGCTTCATTGAAGCGCCGCAATATACAAAGAACATATAATAGCGCTTCAAAGCGCCAATATTTATGAATTTTAATACATATAGCGGCGCTTAGAAGCACTACAATATACCGGGGCTTAGAAGCACCGCAATATACTGGCACTTTAAAGCTCCGGAATGGGTTTCGAGCATATACCGGCGCTTGAAAGCACCGGTATATGCTCGAAACTCATTTCATATGCACATTGCGGCGCTTTCTTTAAGCACCAGTATTTGCGCTTCGACACCACACATACCGACACTTTATACGGCGCTTGCAATAAGAACCGGAAATGCATATTCCGGCACTTTAAAGCGCCAAAATATGCAAAAAAAATGCCGGCAATAACCTTTTATCTTGTAGTGTGGTCTTGCCAATGCAAGGGGCACCCTTCATTGCTACAATCCTCTGCCGAAAGGCTTCAATTTCTCTCTATTCCTCTTCTGCCTTCAGTATTTCTCGGTTGGTGCTCTTAAGGGGATTCAGATGCAACTGGAAGAGTGGAGCTTGGTTAAATCGAAACATAATGGCTTCACAAATATAATTTCTCTGTTCCTCTTCTGCCTTTCTTTCTACTCTGGATACCTCTCTTTAAATAAAATGGTGTAGCCTACAGATTGCTCCTAATTAATGGTCAACTCTTAACTAGCCCAGGAGTAGTTGTGTGTAGTGTTTTCATATTTCATTAATTGTTTCGTTAAGTGCAAATGTGCAATAAATTATTGATACTGACACCACATATTTAGTTTTGAATTGGCCAACATGAGACAAAAGGTGGGTAGTATTCTAAATCCACTAGCCTTTAGTAATCTTAAAAAAATTCAATAAAGAAACTATTAGCATTGTCCTAATTTCTTCATTCCCTATCTAACAAAATTCAATTATTTTAGCTATGACACCTCCCCAAGAATATATTAGAATTTTGTTTAAAAAGGATGAAACTGATATGTCCAGGGAGGACTTATCTCCTTGGACCTCTAACTTCACTTCTAAGCTTTGTCCTGAAAAATTTATTCGGATACAAGAAATGTCTTCTGATGCCAAAAAAGTCTTAGTCTCCGGTGAAACTTTAATTTTAAAAATGTACATTTTTAATATAAAAAAAGAATTTAATTGTTGTACTTATATTATTAAATGACTAGTTCAGAATTGTTCTTATTTTTGGTTACATTTTTATATACTATTTTTTAAAAGAGATTATGTGATAAATCTAATTGTTCTTATTTTTGGTTATAATAGATATGGGCAATTAGTCCTCATAATTGTCTCGGTCACGCAAAACTAGTTCAGAATTGAATTTTAATTTTCAATCTGGACACCATAATTTTGTCTTCGAGGTTTGAAGAGTTTAAGAAAGAATCAAACGCTAAAAAATAAATATCACATAAAAAGGATGCTTTATTTTATTCTAACAACACTTTCACAATGATAAATTATTATATTGAATATGCTGTCATTGCCAAAAAAGAAGATTAACTAGGTGGATGTATACTAATATCGACAACGGAAATTGTCGTTTCCAAACAAGCTATCGCAATGACAACATCGTTGTCATGTATTTCATTGTAAAACTCGGTTGTGAGTTGGCTGTGCATGAGGGAGGATCAAAACTGTTAATACTATTAATTAAATAAATATGTGTATGTCATTTATGTGAGGTCAAGACCTAATGATAAATTATTTAGCAATGAGAGAACCTCGGAAATACTGCATTTGCTTTCAATGGGTTTAAGTTGATTTTGGGTTTTTTCTATATTACAATTAATTAATTAATTGTTAAAAAAATAAAAACCAAAAAGTAAAAATTTATAGTTCAGTCTGTCAAGGTCAATGGACTTAACACTAAAGTTAAGCTTGAAGTATTGGTAGTTTGCATGATTATTTTGGGAGAGGGGGAGAGACTTGACACGAGTTGTACTACCAAAATTTACAACAAAAAAAAATCATTTACTAATATATATATAAATCATTATAAAAATCATCATATTCTAACTTTATGTTCACGTCAAACTTAAATTTAAAATTCAATTATGAATTGGTGGTTTACATAATTATTAATCAATAGTAACTTGAGCCGCCAATTATTTAATTTCACAAAAATAATTGAATTTCAAACTTCTTCTAATTTGGTAATGTTGATGCCGAAAATCTGTCGGAATTTGGATAGTCGAGAAGTGAGAACTACACACACAAAACGAGGAAAAAACATTAAAGTTACGAAAGACCAGAGGGAGGTATGTCTCCGAAAGACTCTCTGATACCTAAGTTAGATAGGGTATTTTTTGGAGATAAGGAAAACAGTGTAAAATAGGAGTTTTGTGTTCTCAATTGAAAAGTATATTTTAATTTATGAAGACCCATTTTTATAGTGTGTCGAAGTAAAGTCCGATTAGGAGAACAACTTCAGTGTTGAGATAGGGGTAGTATTGTTTTGAAGTTATCTATAAGCGGTACGAGTCTATCAAAAAATTGGAGTGGCGGAATAGCATCACGTCTTTAAGTGTGAAGTTACCATTATGCACCTTACCACTTGTCGGGAGGAGATTGGTTGTCTTGTCGTGGTTATAAAATTATCATCTTTTGCTCTCCAGTTTTAAGGTTTTAGTTCAGTTTGAGGCCTTTTATCTGTTGGGAGTATCTTTTTTATTGTAGTACGAGATAATATCATTAATAATTATCATTTTTTTGTCTTTCAAAAAAAAGAATACCCCATCTGATGCAGAGTAAACCTCTCTTTTGGCTTTTATTTTTTTTCCACAAATCACTCCTATATATGTTTTTAAGAAAAAAAACTAGTAGCAAATGTTACTTAACACATATAGAACCTATTCTAAAAAAATTGTGTTTAAACATACATATTCAAGGAACAAAGGCAAAAGTAATTATAACAAAAGAATGAGTTATTCACACATTTTCAAGCTTACTACTGATGTTAGAAGTGCCTTGTGATTGTTTTTACCCTTATTCACAGCTCCATAATGCTTTGGACCAGATTAGAATGTTTGGTCTCTTCAAAATTGGTTTTTTGGCCTTTCTTGGCTTGCCTTACGAAGATGAGAGATTCGATGGATCGATTTCCAGTGTTCATTGAGGTGATATTATGACAGAAACTACTTGATATATTGAACTTACCTTTGGATGAATTAATTGACAAAACGATTGCAAATTCGTTCATCAAAGTGTTTTTAGCTTTTTTCTACAGAGAGAAGAAGAAAGAGAAGAAAATACTTTTTGTTTCTGAAGAAAGTTCTCCCAAATCCAAAAAAATTGGAGGCATATTTATAGATTTTAAGTTATAGAAGTGTACTAGGATCATGGTTCTGGAGCTTGGACCAACTAGAACACTCTAAGAATGGTCAAATAAACTTGTCGACGTTCAGAAGGACTCAACCTTGTAGAGAAGTGGGGATAAACCTGAACATCTGATGAGTGGAGTGCCACTCTAGGGCTGGGCTTGCTTTTTCTAAGGCCTTCTAAGGGCTTTTGGTATCAAATTCTTCTTAGAAGATTGTGTCAAAATACATCTTTTTTTAAAATCAAATAAGCGGAGTGAGTGGCACTCAAAGTGATGTATCAACCTAAACTGCATTCCATACCTAGACTCACTAGATTTTTATGACTTTATGGACTTAGCTCTTATATTTACTGTGAACGTTATCTATGTATTTACTTCTTACTTTTAAGGTTGTTTACCAAGTATTCTAAATCATAATAACCAAAATTGTTCATCGTAATCTATTGTTCGATCCTCTATTATTTGGTTGTTTGTTATTCTCATTGATAGCTAAGAAGAGGTAATTCTTATTGATCAACAAGTGCAAAATGAGGTGTCTACAATTTGCTGAACAAAAAAAAGAAATTTACTGCTAAAGGTAAATGGATTTAGGAGCTGCATAGGGGTTTGCTAATTTACCCCACTAAATGGGTAAGTTAGGAATGTACCCCAATCTTTGTGGACCAAAATACTTTTATTATGCAAAATTTTCATAATGCAAACCCAAAGGTAATAGGATAATTCAATAAATGTAAATATTTATTTTTTTTTATCTATGAGGTATTTTGGTGATATTGGGCCAAAATATGGTCAACAAAGTGCACCCCCTAGTACCATTGGAAAGCTCACGTCTAAATCTACAAGATAAGATATAAAAGCACCACCATCCAACAAGCCAACTGCCCTTACAAATTGCCACTTACCTTGACAGGGTGTTTTTAAATTTAGCACTTTCTGGTGATTTTTACTAAAAAATTAAAATTTGGCAACTAATTGCCACTGGAAACAGTAAGAGTGAATTACACACTCCGACGAACTCTAGTACTCACAAGTGGGCTTCGTCCTTGCATTTTGAATTTTTTACTTTTCTAATTATTTTGTAAAATTACAAAATATCCCTATTTTAATCATGTTTTAGTGTATAATTAGGGATATGTAGTCTACAAAGGTTGGGGCACAATACTAACATACTCCTATAGTAAGGTAAATTAGCGCTCGCACGCACGCACGCACTGACTACACACACACATGCGCACACGCACTAACACACACATACCACATGCGTGCGCACGCACACACATGCATGCACACACGGGCGCGCACGCACACACATGGTTAGAATTATCGAAGGGTGAAATAAGTATATTGCCTTTTCCTTATATCACTTTTCATTTATTATTATTATAATTACCTTCCACATACACATATCTATATATATTTACTTATTTATTTATTTATCTCAGAAATGAAAAACTTGAAAATGGGTAATATGTTTAATTCCGCAACTTTTTACCTCGAATTACTGGGAATTTTTTTATCGATATATTGGGAATTTTTTTATTGATATAATTTTATTTCGTCAACTTTATTTGTTTATTTTAGAGATATTATAATTAAAATTGAATTACACACGCGCACACACACGTACGTGCGCATACATACACACGCACACAAAAACACAAACACACGTGCGCGCACACACATACACACACAAACACAAGCACACACGCGCGCGCGCACACACACTATTTTATTTCATCAAATTTATTTGTTTATTTTAGAGATATTATAATTAAAATTGAATCACACGCGCATGTACGCACATGCACGCATGCGCGCACACACACACGCACACACGAATACACGCACACACAGAGTTAGAATTATCCATGGTGAAATATGTATTGCCTTTTCCTTATATCTATTTTCCTTTATTATTATTATTATTATTATTATTATTATTATTATTATTATTATTATAAGTACCCTCCACATACACATATCTATATATATTTACCTATTTATTTATCTCATAAACGGAAAACTAGATCATGGGTAATATGTTTAATTCCACAACTTTTTTCCTTGAATTCTAGAAATTTTTTTATCGATTTATTTTTATTTCATCAAATTTATTTATTTATTTTAGAGATATTATAATTAAAATTGAATCCCACAACTTTACCCCGAGGTAAAACAATAAAAACCTAAATTAATATAGAGACAAATGAATGAGATGCCTGATGAAATGCTTGTGAAAAAACTAAAATATCCCTATATGAAAATGTGGGAGGATGGTAATCAGCTTACTTCCAGATTTCGTTTAGTCCGGGCTTGAGTGGATTCGATTTTAGTGCCAAGAAGGATCTTATATTATGATCTGAATACATATGAACCTGAACCTGGATATAGTCCATTCATCATCTATTTTTTTCTTAGTAATGAAAATTTCCAAGAATTGTATTCGTTTCTAAGTGAAGGAGAGAAGAGAAAAAGAAAGAAGAGAGAGGAACTAAAAATATTTTAAATAATTTTTCAGAATTAAATTAATTATAAATAATTTCATAATATTTTTAATGTCATTATGGGCATTTCACTACTACAAAGATGAAGGTTAGGGCCAATCTTAACTTTTTTAAGCATTGCATGGCACATGAAGATTGTCATCATTTTTCTAACGGATGCGACTGAATTGGATGAACTCGTATATTCCACATCAAAAGTCTGGATGAGAATTCTATGTTTTAATACTAATAGAGTGGATTGTAATTAAGGTCAAATCATAAAGATGATACCGTAACATACAAAAAAATACTTATTATGTTCCATATTTTTAGTATATCTTTTATTTACACAAAATTTAATGCAAATAGTCATTTTGTCTAAAAAAATTCCTTCAATATTAAAGTTAAATGAAGCATAATTGGATTTTGCAAGAGTTATGTTTTTGACGAAAAAATAAATAAATTAAAAATATACTTGTAAAATCAATGCTTTTGTATCTCACTCAAAAAGGTGAAAAAAAATAAATAAACAGATGGTATGAAACATACATTTCAGAAAGAAAAAAAAAAGACTAAATATATGTGACAGAATGGGTAAGAAGTTGGGATCCACCTAAGTGGGTGGGCTCCTCATATCTAGTCTAGTACTGGTATATTATTAACCTGGCCAAAATGTTGTGGTGACTCGTTTTAAACAAAATAACCATAGCAGGACCCATATGAACAAAAAAGATCGTCAATTAGGCCAATCATGGGCCGCAACCCGTGGTTCTTGTCTTCCGGAAATGGTCCCATCCATCCACGGCACGCTTTAACCCCGTCGTTTCCGGGGAAATAAACAGAATCCCAGCTCAAAAAAATTTGGATGGCTCTATTGTTGAGAGTGCCCACCGTCTCCTTCTCTCTTAGACCCAAAATGGCTCTGAATTCCAACACCTCAAAATGGAGCCCCATAGTTTCTACTGCTAATACTACTAAAAAGAATTCTAGCAGAAAGCTTCCCATACTGCTCTTTGACATAATGGATACTGTTGTTCGTGACCCTTTTTACCATGACGTCCCTTCTTACTTCAGGTACTTCTGTTTCCTTTATTTTTCATACTTTAATTGGCACTATTTCTGTTTTGTTCCTGAGAAACTGCGAGAAATTAAAGAAGAAAAGATCTTGTAATTAGGAATCATTATACTATCGGTTTTTTCTTGGACCTATTCAAATGGATGGTTTTTTATTCACTTTAATCGATGAATTTTTTTAGGTTGCTGGGGGTAGGAAATTTAAAGACGAGAAAAACAAAAGATCTTTTTATTTACTTTAATTAGAAAGGAATTTTTGTCCTTTCATTTTTCTGGGTCCATATTAGCTTTCACAAGCCTCATTTTGTTATGCCTTTCTTTTTTCTTTTACTATTTGAAGTTTGTATTTCTTCTTTTAGTTGGGATTCAAGTGGAGGGTAACGCTTAAGACTCTGAAAAGATGTTAAATTGATGTGAGGAGAAATGGAGTAGTTTGATTGTTATTTGATTTCTCAGTAGGGTCTATGTTTCAGTCAAAAAAGCTACCTGGATATTACCCTATGTCTCTGCCCGAGATTCTTTTGCAACTTAGAGTTTCAATACCGTTGATCTCATAATGGAGATAAATAGGATTTCAGAACAATAAACCACAAACGCAGCAACTTCGAAGTCTTTATGCTAGCATATATTCTATTGGTGGATATTGAATTTTTTTTCTTCACTTCTTACCATGTTCTAGTATTATTTTTTTTGGATAATCGAATTGAGTTTTTATGCTCAGAATGCCTATGAAGGAACTATTAGAATGCAAGCACCCAACTGCATGGATCGAGTTCGAAAAGGGGACGATTAATGAGGTACACTTAGAACTGGCACAGAAAAGTTACACTTCCTAACTTTGTATTTTTATTTTTTTGCTTAAAGAATCTATACATGGTAAATTAGTTATTATTCATGCATCTTCTTAAAGATTGCGGTGAAGTTTTAAAATTAAAATGTGAACTCATGAAATTTCACTTTGCCACGTGGTTTTGAGAGCCTCATTGAAATGTTAAATGCTATAACAGGCTTCTAGTCCCTTGAAGGCCCCTGGATTGCATAGTAGCAATCAGTAGATTTTATATTTTGTTTTAAGAAGTTGGAACTCAAAATTGGTCAGCAAAATTTTTTAGCCCTTTCTTTTTATTTGTTATTAATCTTTTAACAATGCAAGTTGGTTTTAGGGGATTATATATTTAGAGAATTACGAATAAGCAATAAAGTTCTACAAAAAATAAAAAATAGAAAATCATATGCACTTTTACAAGTAGGCTATGAACACTTCCTAACCTATTAAAGAGTTAGATGTAGCCAATAAAGCTAGGGAGGAGACATTTGAGTGGGTCCTGCAAAACATTGAGAAATGTAGCACGTTATTGGGTGATTCTTTTCAAGAGAATGAAATTGGATATGCTATGAGTTTATTCAAGGCTATTGAAACAAGCAATTTTGTGGGTAGCATGGATAGTGGTTGCATGATTGGGTTTGAACTATTGAAGTGTGAAAGGGACTAAAGGAGTTAAAAGATTAGCTATTCTGTGAACTATAGGAGAAAGGCAGTAGGGGAGGTTCAGTTGTTGCTTTCTGCTAATGAAGCCTAAAATTATATTTGAAATATTCGGGTTCTGAATGATCCAGATAGGAAGTTGTGATGCTGCTTGACATTGTTTCTTCCCCCCTCCCCTCCGCCCTCTCCTCCAAGCAAAGAAAGGTAAAGTTAATTCTAAGGCATTTGTGCTTAGCTTGTATGGTAAACATTTTATCAATTGAGTCTAGATTGGAGCTTCTGGTACAATGGTGGGATTTTAATTACCTTGGTTAAAATTTAAAAGAGTAGTGTTGAGGAAGATGAGTAGGTGGGTCAATGCTCTTATCTCTTGTTTGTTTGGAATGAGGAGAATGGCTTCAATTGGATTTTCTCTACTTTGTACAGGTCTAGTGAAGTTGAAATAAGGATTGGTGTGTGGACTGAAGTAATGAACTAAAGGTGTGAAAAATGGATCGGGCATTCTTGGTGCTAATGTCTTCAGGTTCCTGAAGAAGATTGGGATGTGATAGGATCTCTTGTGCAATGGAGAGTTTTTCTGATTTTTTTTTTTCTGGAGAATGAGCTTATTGTCATTATTTAGGGTTCCTTCACATGGAGTCAAACCCGCAAATCACCTTTAATGTCTAGGATTGATAGGTTCCTTGTTCTAGCAGAATGGGAAGAACACTTCCAGATGTCTTGCAATGTATTTTGCCTAAATTGGTCTCGGATCATTTTCCCTTGTTATTCATTCTTGAAGAGATAGGAGGAGGATAATTCAATTAGTTATTAAAATGTGTTGAAATCAGAGGGATTTGTAGACTAGGTACGAGGTTGGTGAAAATTTATAATTTATTGGGTCTCCAAGCTCTGTTTTGGCCAAGAAGTTTGAAGAAATGGAACGAAGAGATATTTAGCAATATTCAAGCGAGAAAATAAAAAGAACCGAAGGTATTAGATCAAATTAAAAATCTAATATCTGGATGATGTGGCAGTTCTGAGAGAACTCACTTGACATGGAGAGGTGGAATAAGTTGAGTTGTTTAGGGAGGGTTTTTGAGTGAGTGGCAGATTTGGAAGAAAACATTTCGCAGCAAAAGTCTATGGTGTTGTGGCTGAGTGAGAAAGACATCAAAAATGTTCATAAATTTTCCCAATTCACATGGGAGGAACAATTTTATCGGAATAAGCTTTAAAGAAATTTGCTAGACAAGATGAGATGAAGATGGAAATCGTGCAGCCTTGTGAAGGATTGTACATCTTTTAAGGGTTCTAGGGATTTAGACAGGGTGATTTGTTCTCACCGGTTTTGTTTATCATGGTGATGGAGGCATTTGGTAGGATGGTTACAAAGGCAGTGCAGGGTGGCTGGATTTCTTTCAGGGTTTCAGGTTAGTTTTTTTTTTATTTTCTTTTTGATAATGGTTTCAGGTTACTTAGTAATACGAATACTGAAGAATTGTTTATTTCTCATTTATTATTTGCGGATGATACTATTATGTTCTATGATGCACGTAAGGAGCAACTTTGCTAATTAAGGTGCTCTTTTTTCCTCTGATCTCCTTACCTGTTACTTGATCTCTCCAATTTGGTGCTGGATTCTCTAAATTTAAAATATATTATTTATTAATATTTTATTTTAAATTAATTTATATTATTTTTTATTTTTTTATTTATTCTTTAAAGATGGAAGGCCTTTTGATTTGGAAGGTTGTTGAGAAATTGGTTTAAAATATTTTAGTGGGATTTTTTTTTTTTTTTGATAAGTAGATGGATTTTTCTAAGGCTTACGAACTTTGTTAAATTTGAGAACAACAAGTCATATAAAACTCTAAATGTATTTTTGTTATTAGTAGCAATGCAAGTATCGCTTTGTTCTTTCTGTTTCTATTTTTTTATATAATAACGATCCATTTTACAAATCAGTTTAGTTTTTCTTGCATAACTATATGCATTGAAGTGCTAATTACGAAAAATTAAGATGCATGTTGTTGGGGTATTGCAAATAAAAGTTCCTTGCAGCATGTATCCAGTGTGCAACTAGGATCTTAGCCAAATCTGTTTCTCCTCAATTATCAGGACAGTCATATTCATGAACCCAGATATGTTGATGCTTTCTTTCCTACTCCACCATAGAATATGCCGCGACTTGTAACCTATTATGCCATTTTGACCTTTGATGATTAATTGTATTCTGAGATGCTTGTAGGCCTGGAGAAAGTGCTGTCCAGTATTTGCAGTCTCTGATAGTAGAGACTAAGACTGCACGCAAAGTAGTTGGATATATGCTCTCTGATATGCATTTCTGATTTGGAATTCCTTGTTTCTTTTTTTTTTTTTTTTTGGGGGGGGGGGGGGGAGAAGGGGGGTTGTGTAATCTTCTACCTATATCCATAAATGGCATGGTAAATTCTTGAAAATATAATATCCATTTTACTTCAAATTGGTTTATGCAATCAAAATCTGTTTTAATATTATAATGCCTGTGAGGAAAGTTAATTATTATCTTTTTAATGTTACATATGATTCAAACTATGTCCTATGTTTCATGTCTTCCTTCCTTATTTGAAGATACTAACTTCATTTTTGTCTTTGAAGGCCTTAAAAATTGTATGAGAACAGGTTATTCCTACTTAGAAGGCATCAAAGAACTGCTTCATGCTTTGAAACAAAATAACTATGAGATGCATGCTTTCACTAATTATCCTATCTGGTAACGCTATCAAAACTAATTATCCTATCTGGTAAGATGAGATTTTTTTTTGTATTACTGCTCATTCAATTAAATGGCTCATGAATTCCAGAAACTTTTGTTTTGTAGGTATCAAATAATTGAAGACAAGTTAAAAATTTCAACCTATTTATCTTGGACGTTTTGTTCATGTATAATTGGTATGTTCTTAAGTTTGAGGTTGTCTACTCTTTTTCTCTACCCCGATTAAGGCTGTGCATGTGCATATTTGCATGAGTTCACATGTTTCTAAGAGTGTATGTAGGATAAAGGCTGGTGTAGGGAAATTATGAAATTTGTTTCTGTCCCTCCTTGTAAGCATCATATCCATGTAGAAATCAGGCTTAGTTATGCTGTTATCTCTCTGTAGATCTTAGAGAGCTTATGCATTGGCTACAACTTGGTTCTAGGTGGGCAACATTTCTTAAATTAATCATATTGTCTAGTATCTATAGGAGGTAAAACCATGGATGAACATATATAGATAGTAGCTTCAAGATGTAGAATAGTAGGAGAGAAAACGAACAGGAAGGATGAGCATATATAGATAGTAGCTTCATGATGTAGAACATTAGGAGAGAAAACGAACAAGAACAAGAAAATAAAGATAAAACGATCCAAATCTCATGGATCTTCCCAAATAATAGGAGAACCGCAATCCAAATCACATGGATGCGAAGAACACCGTAACCAAATCATATGGTGCAAACAACAAACTCAATCAAAAAGTTGTTTTGATTTCAATAATTTGATTTTTATTAATTCATAAGCTAAGTGAAAATAACATAGAGATGTCTCTTATATAGAGATCTTAACACCTTGTCCTAGACCGATAATGAAAACTGAAATAAGGAAACTAACTATATCTATTTCTAGACCAATAAGGAAAACTGAAATAATGAAACTACTCTAAATACCCATAATATTTCCCAGTGACATAATTATCCCTCAATTCCTAGATTAAAATCTCTAATTCTTATCTTCATCATGCATTCCATCATTCTCTACACTAAGAAAGAACTCGACCTCGAGTTGAAAAATGTTAAAGAATCAAGAACTCTGATGCTTGGAGAATCAAAGCATGATCGTGAACGTCATTGAAGCCGAAGTCACTAGCAGGTGAAATTTTTTTTGCTGGAAATTTTTTTTTTTTAATAAATAGGAAATGTTTGTTTTCGGTGCTTGAAACCTGTTAGGTAGGATAAAATCAATACCAAGGACATGTATATCAACTCGAACCCCAATCTTGCAATCAAGATTGTCTTCTTGTTTGTCTTGAACCTTTTCAACATCTTCAATATGCTCAACAAACTCGTCATTTTGCTGGATTGATTTGACTAAAATAACCTCACATGAAACTAACTTAATATACTCAACAACGTTAAGCTTATTGTCAAGCTTTCCTTCATCTTTGTCAACATCTTGGTCTTGAACCTGTTCAAAATACTCAGTGTGCGCAATCAATTCTTCATCTTGTTGAACTGGTTCAACTAAGGAAATCTCACATGGAATTGACTCAACACGTTCAGCCTTCACTTGAATCTCTTCCTTATTGTTGATTTCAAACTTGCTTGGGACTTGCTCACATTCCAAGATCTTCTTGTGCTGCTCATTTGGGTCTTTCCTATCATCATTCGGCAAAATTAATCAATTTTTGGATCATCTTTTAATGTCATAACATCCAAAGGCTTGCATGCTTCTTTATATCCATTCGGAAACTTACTTATCTTCTTTTCATAAAAAGAGACAAAACAATATTGTGGTTTTCGTTCTATCATAGGCTCATCATAATCATAAGCATCCCCATAAGTATGATCATGCCCATCATAGCCATTAAAACCACTTTGAGGAGCATAACAAAAAAAAATTATAAACATGACCATCATCATCATAAACGTAATCAACATGTCCGTTCAAAGTATTGTTATCTCGATAACCACACTCATACTTATATTGCCGATTTAAGTTTTAAAGATTTCACTACTTAATACGAACCCAACAACCAAATACTTTATATTCCTCCTTCCAACGTTGATAAAAAGAGTTCGAACCATACCTTGTCCATCAAGATCTCAACTCACCCATCACCCATACACTTGTAGTCATTCAAAATTTTATCTTACAAAAGTTGAATCTTTCCGAAGTATGAGTAGTCATAGTACAAACTAAACTGAAACATACACTTTTTTCTTTTATTTTTGTTGTTTTTTATCTTTTTTTCTATACAAAAAATAAGAAGCTATGGAAATTAGAAAGAAAAAAAAGACCCTGGTAACAGAGACGCAAAGGGCATTAAAAATTCTGGTAACTGGTAGATAGAAGACTTCCAGTAACAGAGACGCTCCAAACTTATGTAATTGTTAGGTTTGAGTAGATTAGCGGGTTCCCAACGCGACGGTGGTGGCAGCCTTTAATGAACGCCACCAAAAAAGGAGATCTATGGAAAATAGTTTTCGATGGTTTGCTTGGCTTTTGCGATGATTTTCCGGCAGAGATTCGATGCGTGATTTACAGGGTTGGATAGATCGAAACTTTCTAACCTAGATAGTATGCCCATATTCCGGCGATGTGGTTTTCCTGTGGCGACAACAATGGCACGTGGCAGAGATTCCGACGGAAGAACGGGTGACATTTTAGGGTTTTGGTCGTGGGAGGCTGTCAGTTCAGATGGTAGTGACGATGTAGGCTGAAAGATGGTGGATGTTGACGAACCCGAAAAGTAACCTCTCTTCCACCTATGTTCGGCGACTTTGTTGCTCTCGCAGATCTGTGTTGCTTTTTTTTTCAAATTGATTTGGGGTTTAGGGTTTGTTTTGTGGATTTGGAGTATTGTGATGGGAGAACAAAGTTTGGCTCGATGGTAGCAGTGCTGGGGGATCGAAGATTGGGCTATGATACCACTTGACGTAGAACAGTAGGAGAGAAAGCGAACAAGAACAAAACAAGAAGAAAATAAAGATAAAGCGATCCAAATCACAAGGAATTGCAATCCAAATCATATGAACACCGTAACCAATAACATGGCGCGAACAAAAAACTCAAATCACAAAGTTGTTTTGATTTCAATAATCTGATTTTTATTAATTCATAAGCTAAGTGAAAATAGCATAGGGATGTCTCTTATATAGAGATCTTAACACCTAGGCTTAGACCGATAAGGAAACTAACTAAACTTATATAAACTCTAAATACCCATAATATTTCCCAATTACATAATTATCCTCATAATTAAAATATTCTTGAATTCCTAGATTAAAATCCCTAATTCATATCTTCATCGGGTACCCCATCACTTCACTTCTAGAATTTATGTTTATTTCATAAATTTTTAAAGGGTCATACGGTAAAGATTTTATTTCTTGTTTGTTGTTTTAGCAAGAAAATGTCAACAAATGAGGATAGACACATAGTGGCCTAGGGAGGCAAGTGGGGGCCATGCCACCCCCTCCTCTAAAATTCGGATAAATGTATTTGTTAACAATCTAATTTTTGGGCCACTCTTAAAAAAGGGGAGAGTTTTACTAATTATCAAATATCCAAAACGATCAAAAGAATAATTTTATGTTGAAATCTCATTGAATGAGTACTATATTTAACAAAATTTTCTCATATAGGGAAAGGGAGGGACTTTCCATGTGGAAATATATTTATATTCTATTGTTGATTCTTTAAAATAAGATTATGATTCTAGGACTTTACATTTATATGGTGCATTCTTACATGTTCTAAATATTTTCTCATTACTCTTAGTCTTTTCTCACACAAGTGTCCTCCATGCCTCTCTTGGTTAAATTGTTTTCAGGTCTTCACACATCTTATTTTTGTTATTCGGTGCATTCTTACATGTTCTAAATATTTTCTCATTACTCTTAGTCTTTTCTCACACAAGTGTCCTCCATGCCTCTCTTGGTTAAATTGTTTTCAGGTCTTCACACATCTTATTTTTGTTATTCATTCCATTATGTCGTTCATTCGTTTAACTGTCAAGGTTTGAGTTTTCATTTGCACATTTCATGTAGTAATCTGCATCCCAATCCTTTGTTTGTTTTGTTTGGCATTATTGATTTTTTTTTAATTTTATGTTAAACAGATTTAAATCTTTGAACTTGTGTTTCAAAAGTACATATATTTTTATTTGTTTTATAAGTAAAAGGTTTACTAAAAAACACCAAGATGGTGCAACAATGGAGCAAATCTACAAAATCTAGAAGCTCATCAATATTTACAAAGAAGTTTCCTCTGAACAAAAATTAAGGATATTGAACCAATGATCTCTAATATATCCAATGGGTCGTTTTATTCCATCAAAAGCCATCGGGTTCATTTCCCTCCATGCTAACCAAAAAATAGAGTGTGGAATCAACGAATAAGCCTTCTTGACCTCCTTATCAAACCACTACAAGCCTATATTTCATCTTTCACGTAGCCCGCAACCGCCCAAGAAATCTCCACGACACTATAAGTCATCTCCCACAAGCTCCTAGCAAAAGAGCAACCCACCAGAAGATGATACACAGACTCGACGCACTCTTTACAACTGTAGCGCCTATTTGCAGTCACTTTCCCTCTTTTTGTAAATTATCAAGAGTTAGTATTTTCTCCCAAGTAGCCTCCCAAACAAACAAAAAAACACTTTCTTGGGTGCCCATGAGAACCAAATTGTTCTCCAAAGGAAATTGGGATGACCATCCACAAGAACTTTATAAAGAAGAATCTTGTAAAAATCTTTCACCTTAAAACCTTTATGCAGACATGGTCTCCACCTCATCACATCCTCTCTCCCTTCCTTTACCTTAGTGCTATAAATGGTTTCCAAGAATCTCTCCACCACCTTTATCTCCCAATCATGAAAAATACGGACCAAATGCACATCCCAAGAGACCCCTTCGCTACATAAGGAGATGCATGAGATAATAATCGCTTCTTTATCTCTCACAGTGTTGAAAACATTTGGGAGCTGGTCTTTCAGGGGTGTGTTCTCGCATGTGTCATACCAAAGTCTCATTCTCTCTCCATTCCCCACCGGTATCTTTAAATAAGGGCAAAGAGCCTCCCACCCTTTTCGAATCCATTTCCAAACCTCTACTCCATAAGCCTCCCGAACCTCCTTAGATATCCACACATTATGATCCACACCAAACTTGGCTTCCACCACTCTCCTCCAAATGTGATCCTTATCAATTAGAAACCTCCAAAGCCATTTGCCAAGAGGAGCTTTATTGAACAAAGAAAAAGATTTGACACCAAGCCTCTCTTTTTCTAATGGTTGCTTGAGCACTCCCTACTTTACCAAGTGACTTGTATTCCCCTCGTATTATCCCAAATGAACCTTTTTTGAATACTCTCCAGCCTATTTGCCATCGAACTAGGGATAGGAAAAAGACATAAAATAGATTGGAAGGCTAAAAAGCGTGCTCTTTATAAGAGTAAGTTTACTCCCTTTAGAAAGGTAATGATTCTTCCATCGTGCAACATTTTCTCAAATTTTTCCATAACCGGATTCCAAATACTTTTGTCTTTGAACTTAGCTCCAAGGGGAAGACCAAGATAAGAAATGGGAAGTGCACCCAACTTACACCCCAATAAGCACCCCAATAAGCTTACAAGGAATTGACTATTAATATCTTCACCAAGAGGGATTAAGTCAATCTTGCCCAGATTGACCTTAAGCTCCGAAACCGCCTCAAAACAAAGTAGGATACAACGAAGATGCAAAATTTGTTTGCATCAGCCTTAAAAACACAACCGTATCATCAGCGAAAAGAATGTGAGATATATTCACATAACCATTCTTGCACCCAACTTTGAAATCGCTCAAAAGACCACTTTCAACCACTTTCGTCAACATCTTGCTAAAAGCCTACAACACCATAGTAAACAAGAAAGGCGATAACAGATCCCCTTGTATAAGGCCCCGTGAGGCTATAAACCCCACCCGTTGACAAGGATGGAAAAAGAGGTTGAAGAAATACACTTTAGAATCCACTTGCACCATTTATCCTCAAACCCCATTCTTTTCAACAAATAGAGAACAAAGCCCCAACACATGGTCATACGCCTTCTCCATATCCAGCTTACAAATCACCCCTCCCCCACCATTCTTAAGATATGCATCCACCACCTCATTAGCAATCAAAACGGCATCCAAAATTTGTCTTCCTAAATTCATTTTGTTGGGGACTCACTACTTTCCGCATAACTCCCTTTAAGACTTCAACTTTGTTCTTTGTCACTTTATATATCATTTTTATTATGACCATAGCCTCTTTCTAAGGGCGAGTCTAAAGTGGACCTTCTCTGGGATTTGATTTCTTGATTATTTACCGCGATGGAATCTATGTGGCCTTATAATATGTGGTTTGGACAACATCTCAACCCAAATGCTTAAGTCATTAGGTCGTAGACCAGCCTGCATATATCAATCCCCCAACTCTTCATTATCTTTTTGATATAGGTTAATTCTCAGATGCACTCACTCAACGATCTCTTCACGTTAGTCTATAAGTACTCCATCTCAATAATCCTCTAATTAACATTAGTCAAGTGTCACACAAACAAAGAGCCTAAAGCTCACAACCATGAAAGCCTCACTCAAGGATGGGATTGTCAACTGTGGGACCACACACATGCAACACTCTTGCGAATCACTCAACCCTAGTACCCTAGGGGATCTTAAAGCACTTGTTAGCTTTGATTCCATTGGTTAGGCACTGGGGGGCACTTTAGGCCTTTGACGTACCTGGTTTGAGCACCACCTTGACCTAAACACTTAAGCGATAAGGTCAAGAGGAACCCCATATATATCAATCCCTTAAATATTTAAATCTTCATTATTCCTTTGATATGAAACAATCACACTCGCTAAACATTTGTGATGGTTGACATTGCTCATTTGTAACTGGATTGTATTTTTTTTTAAGCTAGACATTTACCTACTAAGCTATTAGGTTTAAGTTAATAAAAGAACATATAGCAAGTCACAATTTGATGTAGATAGTAGAAGTTGGCGCTTGTTAGTTTGTTCTCAACCCCCACCCCCGCACACCTCTTTTCTGTCATTGATGTGCGGTTATTATCTCTTTGTTCATTTTATTAGCACTGAATTTTGAGGGAGATCAGTACATTCTCATTCAAATTTAGTTTCCAAGAATCTTGTTGGTCCAGGTTCTTGCAGTGTTTTAGGCTCATCAAATGCGTATGAAATTAATTTTCCTACTGTCTGGGTAACCAGTAAAATGTTTGCTTATGTAATTGGATTTAAACCATGTGTTTAGAATAAGTAGTGACTTTCTTAAACAAAAAAATTGGGAAAGGCAATTTCCTTGGTAAGGCTGTGAAAGTAACATGGCAACAATTTTTTAATCTAGGCTATGCTAACTCACCCCTCCTCTACTTTTATCAATAATTCTTCAGAACAAATAGGCTTTGGACCTTTTTTTCTTCTGATAAGTGACTTTGGAGCTTTTTTACTTAGCATGTTACTCATTCGTTTTCTTTTTCGCTTGGGCTGTCTACTAGTTTCAGTAGACTACACAAATACAAGAAAATGAGTGGGGAAATTTGTATTTGTTTATAGAAATCTTTCATTTTAAATGATTTTATAGTGAAACAAACTGAATCTTTATCGTAATTTCATCATTGACAATCAAGGCTTTTGAAATTGCATTGTAACATTGCATGGCTGGATAGGATGGGGCTTGATGCTAACCATTGAGCTGTTCATCTTGAAGATGTTGCCATATATTGGGTCCAAAGTGATGCCACGGGATTGTAGTGAGCCATCGTATCATTTCCCAGGTTCTAAGACAATCTGTGATTCAAGCCTTTTTTTTATATATTTTTAAAATATAGTTACAGAATCAAAATGAACAGAATATGTTTCTTCTGATTATGACCTTAAAGTTATATCAGTGGTTCACAATATTAATTATTGCTATATCATTATAATTATTTACTTCTTTTTCTTTTGTACCTTCCTCCATTCCATCTTAGGCAATAAATTAATGTTACAATTGAGAGTATTCTCTTGTACAAATGTTGATATCTAAAGGAAGCATGATGCGTGCTTAATGAAATCTGCTGTAATCTGTTGCTTATGGAGAATGATTTATTTTCATGTTTCAGGAAAGAGGAAGCCTGATCATGATTTCTATTTGGAAGTTCTGAGACATCTTGAAGTTGATCCAGTGAGCTGCGTATTTATTGATGACAGGTTGTATATATTCTTGTTTTTCTCTCAATATCAGATATTTTTTACAGTGAGATCATGATTTCCTGTCTGAATAAGTTTCTGTGGTCTATACTCCTTATCTATTGTTCCTTTCCAAATAGAGTCCGCAGTCTATCCTTGTTGCTCTTAGAGATTCCCTTTTTTGTCTTAATTCCTGGGTTCCTGCTACTACAATTGGTATGGTAGAAATATGCCCAAAGTTGATGTTTCCTGTGCATTGTTTAAGGTAAGTGGTTGCAATTATAAAAGCTCAGTGGTTTTATTGCCTGGGTATTTAAGAAATCTGAACAGTCATAGATTGAATTGTTTGGACTCAGGGTATGTAGCAATGTTTGATCGATAAACATTGAGAAGAGAACTAGGTTCTGGCAGTTTGTCTTATATCGGTGTATCGGAAAACTAGGTTCAGGCTGGGTTGCACAAGATGTACATCAATTCAGTCAGCATAAGTTTAATATAAAGCACCATTCTTGTGCTAACTTTTATCTGGTGGGGGCACATGGCAAGTAGTCATTTATAGACAATATTTGCTGAGTCTGAACCAAATAGTCTACCTAATAGGTTGCACAAAATGCTGATGAGGAAGTAAGAACTCATGAAGTTAGGTGCTCGAAATCTAGGTCTCTTCCACATAAAAAGGTCTTTGCTACAAAGCTGTATGAATTGTCTTCTTTTTTATTTTAGTCTTATCTTACACCTGAACAAAAGTTGCTCCATTATAACTTAATCTTCAAATGACACTGTTCTTTTTTTATAAAAAAAATGGACTACACAATGGGAGGTAGTTCTCTCCCATCTATTTTGGGTTTGATCTCTGGTTTCTTGTGCAATAACAAGTGCATTCACCAACTAAGCTAGCTGGCACCCATTAATGAAACTATGTTCTATTATTATTGCTTTCAAGCTGACTTTAAAAAGCTGAGAAACCTATGCAACAACCTAAGTTACAGTTTGAAGAACTTCAGTACTTTAAACAAGGAAGGAGGGAGGGAGTGTAATTTAATTTTAAGCTTATCACTGATAGATAGCAATGGGATTGACTCCAGGTTGAGAAATGTGGAGGCTGCAGTAGAAGTTGGCATTGTTGGTTTACATTTCAAGAATGCAGATTTGCTTCGTCAGGATCTCAAACAATTGGGGATTGACATTTCCACACATGGAAATCAAGGAAGTGAGGCTTAGCCCAAGCTCACAGAAGAACATGCATCTCTATTTCTTCACTCTACTTTTTTCCATAGGTTTTAATCTGCTAAAATTAATTTTATTGTTCATTCTTGTCCATGATTTATATTTCTTGCTTACAGAATGTGATTATTTGAAGATTTGGGGGTTTTCCACCCAAATCTAACCTACTATAGACCCATCCAACCCACACCACAACAAATCTTCTTATCCATATATGACCCCAAGACCTCAAGGCAAGTACTTAGACTTAGGCAATAACTATTAAGCTAAACGCTGCTGGTAAAGAAGGCTTAATTTTATATGTTCAACAGACTGTAGTATAAGTGGTCACTTTTAGGGGGTTACATATTCATGTGGAAGTAATAATTCATGCTAACCCAATCATTTATCAACTATTTGTAGATTCAATGTGAATTGTAAACCACTTGGGTGTTTTTTTTTCTTTCTTTCTTTTTGTATTATCACAAGCATAACATTTGAGCTCATCAACTTGTGAAAAAAATAAAGAAAAAAAACTCATCAACTTGTGAAAAAAAAAAAAAAATCAAATTAAGAAAGAAATGGTTGCACTGGGGAGAAACAAATAAGAGATGGGATTTTGTTTTGGTTTTGACTGATGATACTTTTGTAATTATTGTTTTATCGGTTTTAAGGGGATTTGGATATTTAGCTGAGTTGCTGTGAGCATAAGAACTTACGCCGGCTTGCAGCAACAGCCAAGAAAACACAAGGAGAAAACAAACAAAAACCTTAAATTAAAATACAAGGAATGTTACTTATTATCTAGTATCTTTTACCGTTCTGAGTTGCTGTAATTGGGCTGTGTTTGGTTTACTGTAAAGGTGTTACTAGTATGGGAGGTGTTCCAGTTGTAGTCTTTGGTAAACCATCTTACTCTTTTAGCCGGAGAGATCAAACAAATGTCATGAACTTGGCTGTCAAAAATGTTCACCATATTAGGATCTATGCAATACCAGACAGTAATAAACGGACTGTTGCTGCTGAAAATGCTGAAGGCTGGGAGAAAAATTCATTAAACCCATATGAGAAAAAAATTTCTTTGCACTAGATGAAAACTTGATTGGTAATTTTTAAAAACTTCACAAGTGATGTTAATTGAGTATATACGGACATTATTAGTAAAGTTCTCAAAAATTAATAATTAAGTTTTCACTCGATGCAAAAATATTAGTTTTCCACCGAATCTCTCCCCATATGGACGTACCCTCAAAGATGGACTCCCTGAACCAAGTTGAATTCATGCCCTTCTCCTTGAGATTTTAATCTCTTTGGAAGTGGAACGCCTTAGGGAAAACTCTCTATCAGATGGTTTGTTGTCTATCATAGTGAGTTCTCATCTCTCTAATCTTCTTCTTCTGATTCTCATCTCTCTGGTTCTCTCTTACCCCTTGGGTTTTAATGGCTTTTAACTTCCCTAAACGAAGCTTGATCTGTTCGAGGGACCACACTGGTATCATATTGGTGTAAATCCAAATGTCCAAGGACTTAATGAAAACAATTAGTAGATGAAAGACAAAATTGATTTCATATATAATAGGTGAGGGACCAAATAATAAGATTTAGCTTAAGTTTTTGTGGATCATATAGAACTAAAGAAAAATACATTATCATGCTCGACTTTTGCACTTAATTACAATTAGATCCATTAGTTTGAAAAACGAACAAGTCTTACCATTTAAAGCGCCATCTATATGTTTATTTTAATCAATGTTTTTCAGAGGTGAAGGCGTTGGGCGAAATGTTTTGCCTCGAGGCATTGGGGCATAAGTCTTTTGAATACGTTGGGATGTTTCAAAATTTTAATAAAATAATATTAATTAATTAATTAGAATAATAAAAAAAATTAATTTAAATTATTTAATTTTTATCAAAGTTTAGTACTTTATTAACTCTATATAGTGTGTTAATTATAATTTTATAAATATTTATATATAAATCATATAAAGTATAACTTATATTTCTATATTGTTGTAACTTGTAAATAATTATTTAAATATTTTGTAATTATTATTAAACTGGATAATATGTATTATATATTTTATGAAGTGTAATAATGTCACAACATGAATACTAGTTTAGTAGTTAAGACCTATGACACTCATTAGGTCATGGGTTTGAGCCTTTAACTTGTATATTTTTCCTAAATTTTAAGTTTTTTAAAAAAACTTCATTAAGCATATGCCTGGGGAGTAATTTTTGCGCCCTGAGGCATTTTTGCTTCGCCCCGGCCCGGGCGAGTCCCAAGAACGCCCATGAAAACACTGATTTTAATATAACTACTAGAATCTTGTTGGGGGTAGACTTAAGGGGGTGTGCAGTGACAGATGGAGTGTTTCTAGTGATAATGTGATGCTTGTCATCGCAATGGATCTGACTTGTACAACGGAAAAATGAGATTAGCATCTGGTGTCGTAAGGGTCTGTAGCTATAGAAATAAGATCACAGTCTACGACAACAAATTCTACACCCGTAGAATACATCTCGTCTCGAGTTCTTTGAAAATCAAGTCCAGAGTCACCACCAAAACAATTTCATTGCCAAGATGGACCCTTTGTGACTATTTGTATCAGTCTACAAAAAGCAGCTTAGAAACAAGCAAAGAATAGGATACTGACAAGAGAGAGATATGATAATACGACAATAATGAAATACGACAGTAAGTAGAGATTGTGGTAGGTAAAAAGTGAGGTAAATAGAGATGCTAAAAGTAAAGTAAAGGTTGCAATAACTAAATATGACGTTAAGTAAATACATAGATAATTAAATATGGTAGTAAATAAATACAACGGTAAGTATTGAGAATAAAAGGTGAAACAACATTATGAAACTCAATAACGAGGAGGTCAGTGTATGAAAGGGGTGAGGAGAAAGAGAGTGATGCAATACTGAGAAATGCACATAAGGCAATGGAATTAGCTTTCAACAGTAATAGCAAGAGATAACGTGTTTCAAATAGTATTAACCACCTTGATGAATGTGCAAAATATGTTCACAATAGCAATGAAACACTGTTTACTGGTGATCAGGGATCGTAGAGAAAAGCACGAGGTATTAGTGTGGTGGTGGATGTACTTTTTAGTTGAGATGGTGTAAATCTTGTAGTGATAAGGAAACACTTTTTAACTAAGGTAGTTGGTTGCCTTTAGTGTTTGGAAGGCCATGGAACTTGTTGGTAAAAAAGAAATAAAAACTTACGTATGCTTTGTTTCTCCTTTAATAAAACAGGGGAACATTTGTAGTTGTTCTTAGCTTAGTGTAAGTTGTAATATTTTGTAATCTAATTGTGGTGTCTCTCATCCTCCTTTAGGAAGATGAAAAGAGGGTTTATATAGAGAGAGCCTTGATTGTGTTGTGGAAACTTGAATGACTTATCTCAAAAATTTGGATTTTGTATATTAAAACAAAAAAGCTTTTGAAAATTAGCGATCACCAAACCTTTTAGTTAAAATTAATTATGATGATTAAAAAAATTATATAATTTTTTTTTTTATAAAAAGAATAATATAATATTTTAAATTATAAAAAATAATTTATTTTAATTTTAATTATTAATGCCATTCGACCACTTGACTTATTTGAAATGTCATTTGCCCATTAACCCGTTCTCTCAATCTAACTATGTTCGGTCCAATTTTAATAACTATTGTTTAAAGATTAAATGAAAAGTTTTTTTTTTATTTCTTATAAAAAGAAATTGGATCAAACATTCTTAAAAACCGATTTATAAAAACAATTGTAAACTGAAATAATTTATAAAAATTGAAATTTATGTGAAAAAAAATTATTTTTTTATTTGATAAACGTTAAACAATTTTTAATTACAATGTTGTTTTACACGGTTATTTCAAACTCAAATAATAATAGGCCAATGATCGATGAGGTTTACTCAAAAACCAAATTGAACCGAACTACTGATTTGCAAGCAAACCCTTAGGAAAAGAACCTGTAGCTGAAACTAACCTTACCTTCCGGTGACGCTATCCATCCCACGCACAAAATAAAACGTGTCATTCACCCTTTGCCAAACCTTATATGTGAGATTATCGTGGATCTCTGCCTCTGGCCTCTCTCTCGTCGCGTGTCTATGCGCTTAAATTTTGGTCTTTTCCAACAGTTCAGAAAATGAGCGTGACTCAGTTCGCTATGGCAAGTTTTTTCTCCCTAAATTCCTGTTGGCGTTTCAATTTTCGACCTTCCTAAGTTTTGTGATTTGTATACGTGTTTAATTCTTGTCATATATTGATTTTTTTTTTTAATTTCAAAATTTCACAGTTCAAACTAATAATCTATCATAATAATATAATTGACTCCTTTCTGGGTTTCTATTTGATTTTGCAGTTTAATTGATTATTTGTTGAATTTAAAGTAGTAACCTCGAACATTTAGTAGTTAAGAAAAAAGACCTACTTATTCATTTTTCTTTTAACGTTTCTTATTCTTTTGGCTACTATGATTAGTTTAATCTTAGCTGTTACAAAATTTTATACTTCTCTAATGATGCCTACCTAATTGACTTGAGTTGTTTGCTAGTGTTTTTTGTAATTTTATGATCATATGTTAATTTAAGTGTCAGCAACATGCAGGTTGAGGAATTGGCATCTCTAGTGAAAGACAACCTTCCATGCAAGCATCTTGTGCTCTCAATGGAAGACGCCTTCATTAACTTCCTTCAGGATGACACAAGGTAACTTTGATATTATTAAGCAATTCAGCAGTCCAATAAAATTTGGCAACTAACAAGGCGATTAAGATTTTCATTTTTTTGGGTTAGGAAAATATAAGATTTTAATATATGTATTAATCTCTGCTCTGCATTAGTAAAAGCTCGGGTTTTTACTCTCTTTTTTAATAGGTAAAATTAGTATTCTATATGGATCTTTTTACTCTTAAAGACTAACAATTGAATGTGATGCGGTCAATCAGCAAGTTTATTAGGCTCATAGAAATGCTATAGTTTGCAAAACACATGCAAGCATGCTTGATAATGTGAAGTTCCAGATTTTATTTCTATTTTCGTTTTCAGCTATTTAAATGCCCATTATATAGTATAACTATTGGAGAGAGAATATGCTAAATAAGAAATTTATTTAAATAGAGGCCAGACAAATCGGTTGGAGTCAGCTGAAATAAAATCAGGCAGATTCTAAGAATATCTGTTTGATAAAATCATTTAGGCACTAGGCTATTCTTGGTAACTGTTGGCTTAGCTATGGATGACAACCTAAGAGGGGAATGCATTGGTTGAATCAAATTATTATCAAATTATGCAATTTTCAACCTCAACGAATAATTATGTACGTTTCAAAATTTGATGATAAAGTTATGCATAAATCAATTCACAATGCATACACAAGCATAAAAAGAAATTAAGTTTAGTTGCAAAAAATTGAAGAGAGGGAAAATTGGGTAAAGTTCTGCCATGAATGCCTACATCCTCTCCCCCAGGCAGTTCCTCGAGAGGTTCTCCACTATCTGAGTTAGTTGATTTGGTGTTAACACAACATCATGTACAATTAGTTATCCCCAACACATTAACTTTTACACCAAGGGCTCTTAAGCTAGTTGGTACGGTGTTAACGTAACGCTAAATACAGTTCATCCCCAAACTCTCAACGAAAGCTAGTTAATATGATGGGAGCTCAAGATCACTCTCAAGAGTTTCTCAAACACAAACTCTCACACAAAGGGTATACCTCCCCTTTTTACAATAAGTATTTTCCCAAAGGAAAGATATACAATTGGATGGTTGCCACTCCGTGAATTAAGGCTTGGAGTGGTTTACATGCTTCTAAAGAACTTAAGAAGGCTTCTTCATTAATCCCACTCTCTATTTTTTGGATTGTGTGGAATGAGAGTAATCGAAGAACTTTTGCTGGCGTTGAGAGGCCTAATAGAGTAATTAGAGATATTTGATTCAATAACATTAATTTTTTGTTTAAAAAGATTTTTTTTGTGAATGATGTAGATCTTTTAGATTTTGTGGAGCTTCTTTCTAGCCAATAGCTTTTGTTTGTTGGTTGCACCTCCTGGAGCTTTTTAATACAATTTTACTTATAAAAAAAAGATTTACAATTGAAGAACAAAAAAACAAAGTATGTGTCGATTTTGGCTCCACAAGCATTCAATTCAAAGATTTCTCATTTTAGTGTTCTACCTGAAATTCTAAATGACCCAAAACGCTTGTATTTTTAGATCTAGGTGTAATATAGTTGTTGGGTGCATTTAAGCTTTTTTTTTTCTACTCGAGAAAAAATTGTCCTTAAAGCACTTGAGTTCGACGCTTTTCTTGATGGGGTTGACTCCTTCATTAGATCTGGTCAGGATTTGAATTCTGTCTCATGGGGTTAATTCATTTTCTCTCGGGGTTGACTTCATCTTTTTCCCAGATAAAATTTGTTAGGTTTTCCTGATGGGGTCAACTCCACATCTCATGCAGTCGACTCAAAGGGAGATACCATTTATTTGCTTGAAATCAAGGAGAAATCACAAGTCAAGAACATTAATTGGCTATTGAAACAAAAAGAGAAAAAGACTAAGAACCAGATGCGTTGAGAAGAAGCAAAATATTAGCCCCGGCGTTTTAGTAAATCACTTGATATTTTACATTGTATTTAACATGGTAAACATGCAATTCCTTAAGGCACTTGGACAGTAACTTTGACATTATACCATAATAACATAAATGAAATTTTAAGTCTTTTATATCCTTGGTGAAGAACATTAGATTTGGTAAGACAATAAAGTGTGGTTGAAGCTCATGACGGGATGTAGCTTCACCACTATTATCTTAAAATACAATACTCAGTATTGAAATCACTTTAGAATATAATCTTCAACCCCAAAAAACATTATCTGCACCATTGCTGCTTCTACCATTACCACTGCCATGACTGCTTTTGAATTGCTCCAGCCATTATGGCCATGGCATGTAGTTTCATCACTATTATCTTAAAATACAATACTCAGTATTGGAATCACTTTAGAATATAATATTTGACTGCAAAAAAAAAAAACAAAAAAAACTATCAGCACCATTTCTGATTCTACCATTACCACTGCCATGGCTGCTATTGAATTGCTCCAGCCATTATGGTGATGTCGGACACATAGATAGAAACAAAAACAAATTGAGAAAGGGAGAAACAACAGGGAAGTAGAGGGGGATTGGACCAAAAGAACTAGACTAGGTAGGAAAAAAATTAGGGCAGAGGGGAAATAACCAACCAACAGGGAAAGCAAGAGAATAACCAAGTTTCAATTCATAATTCCAATTTACCAAAATTAACATAATAAGGTGCTTATATAAGCACCAAGCACACTAGAAAATCCTACTAATTAATAATATCCCTAACATAAAAGGAAATAAATCAAAGCATAATAACTCCCAAATAAAATCTCCAACATAATAGGAAATAAATCAAAACATAATAATTTCCTAATATCCCAGAAATCCTAGAATAGTACATAATTTTTTTCCTTTTATGCATCATTCTCCTCCATTTACAAAAAACTTGACTACGAGTTTTAAAGTGGTGAAGTATCAAAACTTGTGATTTGTGAAGTTGCATGGCAAAGACTTTCAATTTTCGAGATGTAGCATTCTCAATCGAGCAGAAGAAAGATATCAAGAGGAGTTGTTGAGAAGCCTCAGTCCAGTGCGGGAGGACAAAATTGATGTAAGGAAGGTCCCACGCGCAATTCTTGGTCTCATCTTGGCTTTGGCCTTGTTCGTTTTGACGTGACTCAACAAGTACATCCTCACATTAAATGGCAGAGCTTTCTAAGACGATTTGTTCGTTCTTTTCAAAGTCTGTGTGGATTGAAGAAATAACTTCAGATTCGTTTTGAATGGAATCAAGATTGGTAGAAGTTTTGGTGAAAGCCGTTTCCACTTGTTGTTTCACTTGTTCAAGGAGTTGTTGCATCTTGTGAATTGAGTCTCAAATGTGGAATACTCGAATTCCAATTGATAGCAATTAACATAAATACACCGACCATCCAACTCTTTCTTAGCCCAAATAGCATCTTGAGGCCAATAGTATTGCACGAGAGCTTGACATTCCATTGAGTTAGAGGAAATACTAATTTTCTCCACATGGCCAAATGGACCAAAAACTTGATAGAGCACATTTTTTGTAATGGGATACAGTACATGATGAATTGTAATCAGAAGATCTCGACTAAACTCACGCATTCGTCACAAGTGACTCCAATCTAATGTAAATAAAAAAAAAACATAAATAAAACAGAAAATGATTTTGAGGTTTTTTTTTTGTTTAGTACAGTATATGATTTAAAAGATAATAGAGGTAGGATGCAGGACCGTTCGACTCTGATACCACTTGATGTTGGATAGATAGGTAAAAACAGAAACAGATTAAGAAAGAGAGAAACAACTAGACTAGGTAGAAAAGAAATTAGGGCAAAGAGGAAATAATCAACAGGAAAGCAAGAGAATAACCAAGTTTCAATTTATAATTCCAATCTACCAAAATTAACCTAATAAGGTGCTTATATAAGCACCAAGCACACTAGAAAATCCTATTAATTAATAATATCCTTAACATAAAAGGAAATAAATCAAAGCATAATAACTCTCAAATAAAATCCCTCATAAAAGGAAATAAATCAAAACATAATAATTTCCAAATAAAATCCCTAACATAATAGGAAATAAATTAAAACATAATAATTTCCTAATATCCCAGAAATCCTATAATAGTACATGATTTCTTTCCTTTTCTGCATCATATGGCCTTGGCTACTCCCACGTTTTTGCTAATAGTACTTTCTATGGCATCACCACTACCTTTACAAAGCTTCCACCATTGTCACAATCACCTCCACCCTTGCTAGTGCCACCGCTGCCTTTGCCTCAATCTATACCAGCTTTTCTGTGGCCACTCTATCACCAGTATTACCATTACCATTCCCACTTCCATTATGCTTATTTTCATTTTTGTTTCTCTTGCTACAGCGTAACGGAATCTTGCTGATGTTATTGTGTACAGATTAATGGTCTCTCTGCTTTCAGTTGTGGGAAATTATTTTTTTCGCATTAATTACCTGTGTCAAGCATATTAGTAACAAGAATCTTGGATTGCAGCTCAGATGGGATCCTGGAGTTAGAACCAATGAATTCATACAATCGCCTTCTTTTGCATCGTCTTGCAGACATATTTGGGTATGCTCTTTGCTTATTTCCTTGCTGATAATTACTTCTAACTAATTTAGCATTTTAATTTAAAATTATTTAAGTTGATTTACTGGGTTCAAGAATGTTTTATGATCCTCTATTAATTAATGATTGTTTGACTGTACTAGACTTGCCCATGAATCTGTTGGTGAAGGTGAGGACCGACACTTGATTTTGGAGCGATGTGCAGATGCATCAATGTATGGGCTCTAACCTATTGTTTCTTACAAGTATAATAAACTCTTGCGTCTGTTTCTTTGCATACGATGCATTATCATGTTAAGGTGGAAATATATTTAGAAAACCTTTCAGTGGGAACATCTCCATAATGATAATCATCCAATGAATTAAGTATGTGCGTAACATCTCCATAATCATCCAAGGAATTAAGTATGTAAATTTCCATTATCATATCTCTTGGAACCATGTTTTGAGAGTTCAAATCACGGGCATCAGAAAGAGCAAGACAACTGTGAGACGACCTTTTCTATTAGTTAGAGTTTGTAGGACATTTCTATCTGAAAACCGATGTACCGACACTCATGCACCAGTCCCTGACACTTTTGCAAACAGTTATAACAGAATTCGGCTTATTTTACCCAAAGAACTTGAAGAAGTATGAGGGTGCTTTGCATTTCTTTGAAGACAGCTGCATAAAGTTACGTTTATGTTTCTACTAGCAAATGGACACTCAATCAGTGTAACTAATTTTATAAAATCTTAAATATGCATGTGTCTAGCCTTGTCCCGGATTTTTAGGAGCAGCTGTCTGACACTCCGTGTCACTATTGATAGTTTGAAAAATGACATCTGTGTTAGTGTCCAGGAAGCAGAGTCTATCTGGTAGCATTTACCTGGGACCAAACGAGAGTCACTGAAGATGATTTTCGAGACTACAGCTTTAAGGAAGACTGATATAGTTTATCTCAAAGGTGCTTCAGTGACAATAGGATGACCAACAAAACTTGAGAGTGAGAAGACAATGCGATTTAGCCTTATCTTCCAAGCAATTCCATTTGTAAATGAATTGGTGGATTATCTTCTTTTGCATTGTTCAGTGGCAGTGGAATCATCGGCCCCTTATATAGCTTGTTAGGTGTCAGTTGCATGATGTTTAGCGCTGTTATTTTATCTGCTAAATTTTAAGTTTCTGGATAAAGCCAGAGAAATGATACTGAGAAGTCACTATTTGTGATTTTGACTATTTGGATTGGACATGAAAGCTGTGTTTTTGACAACTTTGAGGTACATGTATTAGGATTGGACATCTATTTGCCCCATATATAGCTTGTTTGGTGTCAGTTGCATGATGTTTAGTTCTGTTTTTTTATCTGCTAAATTTTAAGTTTCTGAATAAAGCCAGAGAAATGACACTGAGAAATCATTTTTATTTTTATTTTGAGTATTTGGATTGGACAATGATGGTAATGCTTTTGACAACTTTGAGGTGCATGGGATCAAATCTGATTTTCTGAGGTTTTTTTTTGGTTTTGGTCAAAGACTTACATAGTCTTTTCATCGTCTTTCCTTGTGTATTCTGATTTCTATTTATTCCTAAAATAAAATTACTTATGTGTGTGTCTTCTGTTTCTTTGCCTTACTGATAGTTGTTCGTGGGAAGGATGGGTTGCAGGTGATGAATTTATCTTGGTAATGTTGGACACAGTTTAGAAATAAGAAATAGATTGAGAAAGGAGAGAAAGGGAGATTAGACTGAAAGAGAACAAAGGGAGAAAAACAGAACAAGGAGAGAAAGAGGGAAATAGGTTAAGTCTCAAAATTCCATAATCAATACCTGAATTAAAATCTAATATGAGTGCTCATATATAGGCACTAATCCTAAACATAATAGGAAATTATAATAATAATAATAATAATAAATACTAAAATCTAAAATTTCCTAAACTAAAGTTCTACTATTTTACTACTTGCTCCTTATAGCAAATATACAAAATAATCCCACGAGTAACCCAAAATCCCACATATCTTAAAATAATGCAAATTTCCTTTCCCATTATGCATCACTTGGATTTTAGCTTAACTATTTAAGTATGTTGGGCTAGTCAGTTCTTCTTTGGGGTGTCCCTTGATGGTATTGAAGATGAGGGAGGAGATTGTGAGTTGGAATATTTCCCTCTTTTAGCGTTGGAGGAGAAGGGATGGGAGTGTAAAGACAGCCTCTTTCTACAAAGAAGTTTGGTCAACCACGAGGGAGAGGGAACAAGTACTGGAAGTAGGGTATACAAAGGATGGGTCAGCTGTTGGGTATGTTTTCTTCATGATATTCAATCTGAACTTCTGAAGTTTTAGAGGTGTATATGAGTGATGCTGTGACTGTAAGAATTGCTTCTTATGGATGGTATTAGAAGTGTGCTTGGGGTCGCATGCCTGGGGTGCAGGGGGATGCATTTGGGAGAGCGAAGGGAACTATGGTGGACACAGTGCTCCTCATAATGTGGGCTAATGAGGTAGGAAAGTGTATGAGTTTAGTGGAAGCTTCTTGGTTTTAATCTGGTCTTAGGCATCTGTGGGCTTGGAGATGATAGGAACCAGATTTGCCTTGTGGTTAGAATCGACTGGCATTCATTAGAGGATAATATATATATTCTCCTGTGTAGTGGAATCTGCAGCAGATGATATGGATGTGTGCATATATCATCAGCAATGAGGGCTGTTGATGATTCTATTTATGTGATGCATGGAACTTGATAGGCTTGCTATTGGTTGGTGGTAATTACAGTAATCCATAACTTTTTTTCCTGAAATTAAAGTTGGACTCATCTCTGGGAGGGAGTCATCTATCTCCTTTTTACTTTCAGCTTAAGCTTATATTATTATTTTTTATTTAATCTTCATTTTGAGTAGCCTGCATGATCATCTCCCCCCATTAAGTAAGTATTCAGATTAATGTTTTGTCTTTATCATCTGAGTGTAATGTAAGGTTAGAATTAGATGTTGAAAAATGTTTTTGGAATAGGTAAACATAGCATATGGTCATTTCTGATTTGAAGTATGAAGCATTTCATCAAATTTTTTTAATGCGGTATCAATTGGGCTGTTTGCAGTCGTGCCATATATTCTTCTTTTGATAACATGGCATTTTGAATTGCAGACCTTCCATCCTTGTTAGTGATATCTTATGGCATTATGATGAACCTCAGTCTGTCACGAAGTCCCACCAGTTACTGAGGAGAGAAGAAGCACCATCAGGTATGTTTCTTCTGCTTTTTTATTTACTCAAAAAAAAAAAATGCCCTCTTCTTAAAAACACTATGGAATACCCATCATCAGATCCTCGTGTTTAAACTTATCATCACTTGGTATCTTCAACAATGTCAGTTACTGATTTTAATTATAAAAAATGTCAGTTACTGTAATTAGTAAATTAGGTAGAATGTGATACAGCATCCCTGTTTCTAACAACTACCAGAAACCAACAAAGTTTGTGGGTGATGCCAGGAAGGATTGGGACAGAAAGGTGGAAACATTGCAAAACTTAGTTCTACCCAACTATCTACTGCGTTGCGTGCTTTATTCATAAGCATCATTGAAGTTAGAAGTTAATTTGAAAACGTATTTTTTTATGATATTATGAAGAACTTTGGAATTATATTTTATTAATCTGTGCAGGGAACTGCAGCTCAAATAGCTTCATTTTTTTATAAGTACAGCTCAAGTAGCTTGAGGATTTGAGTAAATTGTATTAGTTGGATTTACATCTTTCTTTAGTGACCTTCTGCTGAGGAGAGCCCTTATGAATTGTTGTCCATTCCATGTGAATGTTTTATCGGTATTTTCTCATTTTAAAATGAAATTTATAAATGGATTTGATGCCTATTTGTTTGAGTACTTATTCATGCTTCTTTGATTGCTGCAATCAGTCCATGGCATGGTAGGAAAAAGTATGGAACTGTGCTTAACATCTTATCACTGACCATATTTAGGTTTTGAAGCATGGAAATTTGCATTGTTTAGTCCACAAACTTAGCTGACAATGACACAAGTGTGAATTGGGACTTGCAAAATAGGATGGTTTAGTCAAATGCAAGCTCTTAGTCTGGCTTCTTTAGCAGTAACTTGAGTTTGAGCTTCCTGATTGAATGAGAACATTTTTGAATTCGACTATATTAAAATTTAAAAGATCATTAATGAGGTTTTGGAATGAGTTGCTTTTAATTCCTTTTAAAAGGTTGTCAGAACAACCCAGTTTAAGTTTTTTAAGCTATGGAAGCAAGTTGCTTTAGCGTTTGTTTTAAAGATTGCAAAAACCTCTGAAAAGGACATTGATCAGGATGAAGTGTGGCTGTCAAAGCAGCAGTAACTTGAGATGGAGGTCTTATGAGCAAACTCTTGAGGAGGAATTCAACTGCTACTCACCACATAAGTGATGGTTTTTTCACGTGAGATGCTTAACTGCCCTAGGTTTGATGCACGGGAGCCCTGTTGTGGTGATAGGTCTCATGATCTTTCTCTTTCTTTTATAATTTTAACTTCCCACTTTCTAGTAAATCAGTCACCAATATTCAACGCAAAGCCTACTCTTTTAGTACTCATTAAGCATTTTGATCTTACTTCATGAACCTGCTCCAGGATCCTATTCTTTCTAGAGCGTTTGATGCTGAAAGAAGATCCAGCAATAATAAGTTAACAGGCAGATTCCAATAGAGGGGGAAAATCACGATTTAGTTTTCTATAGGCCTTCTTTTCATTGTCATCTTATTGACCTGCAAGAGTGGAAACTTTTTTAGGCTTTTGGCTAATGAGTCTTGATTCTAAATATGCATGTTAATCTCTTCTCAATATGCATGTTTATGTTATTCTTATTAGGCTTCAATTTTACTGAGTACTACTACTCTGTGAAATTGAAAATTTTTGTGAGAATTACACAACAAAAATGTGTGATTGTATGTTGAGATGGTTGACCATCTGTTGACTTTGATGCAATGAAAGCCATTGATCTGAAATCTGGAAGCTACTCTAGCATGCCTCATTTTTGGTATGTTAATTCTTCAGTTTTTTTTTTTTAAACTTTTTGCTCATGGGTGCTCCTCTCTCTCTCTCTCTCTCTCACACACACACAACTAGGACTTGTGGATGCAACTTAAGTATGCGTGTATGACTGTTCACTCTTTTCTTGTCTCCTTCTAAAGTAGTACTTAATTGGTCGTGTTTTGATTGGATGCAGAAGATAATGGCTGTAGATGTGATATATTTGATTGAATAGTTTGTACAAAGTGGATTTATCTTGGACCAATTGATACATTTTTTGCTTTGATATGCTCTTTGGTGTGCTAAATAATCAGTACATCAGTTTATGTTTCTTAAAGGAGTGGAATAGTTTATTTTGTTGTCTCATGATGATTCTTCCTTGTGGCAAGTTGATCTTCCTTGTTTACATCAGTTCCAATTGATGTAAGTGCTGCTTGTCTTTGGAGGCTCAAAATAATAATTAGCAACAGCATGTGTAATGTTATGTTGCAGCATATTAGATTACCATATCGAACAAGGGACCTAGTTTCTCCAAATTTTAACAGATTCACTTCAAGAATGATTTTTTTGTTTGTTTACTTTGTCTATGTCACTATATTTTTTTTTTTCATATTATAGCATGCATGTCTGGATAGCCTGAATATTGAAGCCTAATGCCGATGTTGTTTGTTCCAGTGTTGAAGACAAAATCTCCTTCTCTTGAATATACTTTTGAGGAGAGAGAGGCAGCATATTCTGCTGCTCGTGAGCGAATTTTTTCAGTGGATGTGGAAGATACCCGAGAACCCATCAAGCAGAGGCAGCGGAATGTTCCTGTGGTTGCCCGTCGGATGATTGCACATGCATTGGGCCAAAAAATCAATCGGTGCAATCAAAGTCTTTATGTTAGAGATTCTAAACAATTTGAAGGGCAATCCGTTGATTCGGCATTTCAATATGGAGACAAAGTTTATCCCAATTCTAGTATCGAAGCTTATGAAGAGTCCTTTTTCCTGCCTGGTCAAACAATAAACTCACTTGGTAAATCAGAGAGCAATAATCATAAATATAATGCATCATCAAATACCAAGAGGAGTATGCCCCTGAAACCAGCTGAAAAGAGTTGTGATAATGCAAGTATGTCTAGTGGTGGAAGAAGTCGAAATGGTGTAAAGAAGGACAACTTGAAAGAAGAACATGTGGGAGCTGCAAAGAGGATGTTTGCTCATGCCTTGGGTTTACAACCAACAAAGGGTGGCTGTGTCTCAAAATGTAGTGAAACAAATAAGACTTGCCAGAGTAGGGGCTGAATGATTTCTCAAAAGTAGCAGAGCGGTCATTTGTAAACAACCTGTGGTTTTGCAGACCAACTAACTCACTATATGGCTCTTGATCTTGGAATATCATTCACCCTTATTGATAGTATTGTCAGAAAATACAACAAATGAGTTAAAGTCAAGGTAGTAGGTTTTGCTTGCCCGGCAACCCATTGGATTGCTTTTACCCATGAGAGATTTAAGCATCCATGGTGATTACATACTGTCAGAGACTGCAGCGGGCTCATTGAACCAGATATCATCTGTATCAAGCATGCAGATGAGCAAAAGCTTCTCTTTGTCTTGTGTAAAGGGTGATGTAAAATGTAGTATAAATTATCACTGTTGTACTAATATGAGGAATGGATTAGTGATGTGTTATTTTCCTTTTCTTTTTCTTTGTTAAAACTATTGGGTTACTCTTTTAGAGTTGGTGTGTGCAGTCTTACATGTAATTATCTCTTTTTTCCCTTTTATACGTGGGTGTTTCTTGATTTTAAATCTCTTCCTGTAGACATTCATAGCCATGGGGGATTTAATATAGAGCTTTCTAGGGAAGAAAATGAAAATTTCCAAATTACTACACCATTAGAGCAGACGCTATCTGTTTGGGCTATTTTCCATTGATTGATTTTGTTCTTCACAAACCATGCGATGTTTTAAAAGGTTTAAGGCTGCTTTGTTCAAGTTCTTCATCTATCCCCTCTTGGAAGCTTTTGACTAGCAGCACTGAACATTTACAGAGAAAAAACAACACACGCAGCAAAGAAGGGTTTTAGTGTTCTTATTGATTGTAGTCACTAATCATCCTTTTATATCATTAGGCGTTTCATGTGAGCATGCAGGAAACCCAATCGAATTAGGAAAAGGAAATATCATAGTATTATAAATGATTAAACCCTACTTCTTTGTCCCAAAATTCTCTAGTTGGTCAAGTTGGATCTTAATCATGGATAAATTGTACCAAAGGTCTTTGAAGTATTGCCTTCTAGCATTTAGATTTCTAAACTATGAATTCGGTATTAAAAGTCCTCAAATTTTTAATTAATTGTAATGTTGTTATTTTCATCAATATAATGTTTATTTTTCACTTTGAGATGGTTGAATACATTAAATAAGGGTTCCAATAAACTTTATAAACCATTTAGAGATCATCCGAATATTTTTGAAAATTTTACACTTGTGTAATACTTTTTTTTTTTTTGTAATTTATCAATATTTAATAGTAAAAAAAATAATTTCAGTAGTAAAAAAAATCTTATATTTTTTTTTCTCATATTAGATCGCATTTATCTTTATATATGTATAAAAAATAATTATCAAATTCTTTATATTCTTAAGTTTTAAATATAATTTCATAAATGAATAGTGCATAAAAATATTACATTGTAACTAATTGAAAGTTTGAGGATCTTTGGTGTCAAATTCATAATTTAAGGATTTAAGTGTTAGAAGTAATAGTTCAAAGATCTTCGTTGCAATCAACTTCTTAAGCATCTCATAATTTCCTCATAAACCCTTTTGTTCATCTTTGCTAAAAAGCCAATTTAGGATGTTTTTAAAGCATCTGTTATCTTCATCCTCAACCTCTCCAAATTCTGTCCTTGATCAGCAACTAAGCATACCTACTGAAGTCACAATCCTAGAGGTGAATCTCATCATATCAGCCCAAGAACTTTTGATGAGTAGTTGTTGCAAATCCTCGAATATGAGAGAACCTATGTGGTGGCTCATAGAAACCCTAAACACAAGCTATGTGGTGGCTTATAGAAACCCTAAACACAAGCTTGTTTCCTGGATATATGACAATGGAAACCAAAACCCCACTTGGAATCACAAGTTTATTTTTACTGTAGATGATGATTTTTTGTCAAGTAGACTTTATTCTTGCTTGGTTTTTGAGATCTACCGCAAACGGCAAGGGATGTTCAACAAGGATAATAAGTTTGGTGGTGTTCATGTTCTGTTGAAAGATTTGATACAAAAGAAGATTCATAATGAGACGGATCCACACTGTGGTCAGTGGAATCACCCGTCTTCATTTAATATTTGAAAAACATATTCATATTATATGTATTTTTAAAATTGCCATCACTAATAAATAAATTGTCTTCATAAATATTAAAAAATTATCTAAACTTAATATAATTTTTTCATGTGTTTCAAAAGTTTAGGGTTTATGTGTAAATTATTTACTCTTAATGTAATTGCCAACAAATTATCTCACGTGTAAAACTTTTTATTTTATTAGAAAAAAATAGAAATTTTCTCAAAAAGATTTGTGTAAATTATCTAGCATTTTGTGATCAGTATTACAAAGAATCGAATGCACAACCATATAGCTGAAAAACAATTGAATCATTGCCTAACCACCCTCACATGCCGCTAGTGTGAGAATGGATTTGGTTTAGATTTATATTTTTTTCCATTAGTATTACCAAATACCACTACTGCTGCTGAGTCGAAAATGATCAAATTTACAAAATCATTAAACTGTGGTGGTCTGATTCCGTCACTATTAACCACACGTACCCCACACACCATCAACAATGCTAAAAATCCTTACTAACGTGGTAGATTGATAGGAAGGAATCATGGACATTGTGGTAAAAAGAAATTAAAGCACAATGCTAACTTGGGTCTTAAATGAGACAAGTTAGCAATTTCCTAAATAGACATTTATAATTTATAACGTGTGTATATATATAGTCTTCGTTAGGAAAAATTCCTTGATCCGTCACTGTTCATGACGGAGGTAGGAGTCTGGAATCTCTTGGCGTTTCATGTGCGTAACCCATCAGATACACCTCAGGGAATCCTCAACATCGGAGTTGTGTGTATTGATTGTGATTCTCAACATTGGAGTTGTTTGCTTTGATTCTGTGTTCCATGCAGATGGCTACAGTTTTTAGCCATTGAATTGGTTCCTGCTTGAATTAATTACTGTATAACTTTCTAGTTCATCTCCTGCCGAATTGAGGTTTGCATAGCTGTATTCAACAAACAGATATGGTTTTGGGTTAGATTTGTCTGTTTTGAGCTTGTGGGGTTTAGTAATAGAATTTCGTTTTACTGCAAAATATTGTTTTTTTTTTTTTGAATTTTTTGCTCTTTATTATTGCACTAGATTGTGTTTTGTTGGTAAACATAATTTTTTACACTCGTTTTGTGGAATTCATTTGTAAATTCTATCCAAATTTATAACAAGTTAATTCAATGAATTTATTTCAAAATGAATTTCATAAATTTTTATTTTCTAAAAATAACAAGTGTAAAGAATTAAAAATAAATTTCGTAGAATTTATAAAATTTATTTATCCAAAAGTACAATTGTACCTAGAGAAATGTGAAGGAAGAGATTTTGATTTTCCCATAAAGCTTCTCTACAAGAACAACATGGAGAGAGACTTTCTACCTTCTTCAACTTGGAGACAAAACGTAAGAGTGGAATATTAAGAGACAAAGAAAGATGGATAAACCACTTTTACAGTGTGAGGGTATGGGAGGTGAGAGAATTGGGGGTTTATTGTTTTATATTATGTAATTTCAATTTTACCTTTTTCTTGTATAATTTTAATATTATAATAATAACTTGTCCATTCTTCTCTCATTCTTACCAAACAAGAAGATGGTACTTTACTCTCCTTTACCCTTTTATTATTTCTTTTTTTTTTTAAATCCAAAGATAACCGCCCTACTTCTTTTCTCCTTCTCTCCATTAAAGAGTTAAGGCTTTGATCATGTCAAATTTATAGCTCTTGTTTTATTTTATATGACATGGCTTTCAAATTTACTATGAACTTGATTTTTCAGTGAAATGATCCAACACCCATTTTTTTAGTCCAATGTTAATTTTATTAAACTACGCTTGCAGCATGCAAGTATATGTTGTAAATTTTTTTCTAAACTGTAACATAATGTGAGAATTAAGACTTAGATGCGTGAATTAATTACTATTTTTAAGGCTTTATTCGTCTCCACTTGAATAAACAAGTTTGCTATAGGTACAGACGAATAATCCTCAATGATATAACTAAGTCTATAGGTCCAAGTCTCCAGACAGCATAAAGAACTTCATATTTTATTCTGCTTTGAAATAAACGAAATACTATAGTAGAGGTTTTGAGAGAAAAAGTGAGAATAAAGAAAGAAAACGAAATTCTAGATCATGTTTCCTTAAAAAAAACAATTATTAAATCTCACATATTTTCTGTTTAAATCACAACATTTGATTTAAACTGATGCATTTTGATTTAATCTCATACATTTTCTATTTAAATTAAAACCATTTGATTTAAACTAATGCCTTTTTGGGTTTTCAAACAATCATTTACTCTCATTTTTCTAACAATCCCCCACTTTTTGAAAAACCAATTTTGAAAAATACTGCCACAATATCTCCAAGTCTTGTATGCTTAAAGAATGTATCTTTCGATTTAAAACCTTCTATTAGTATAAACAACTCAAAGTCATATGAAATGAATAGTGTTCTATAGATTAAACTAACTTTCCTATGTGATATGACTGAAGCCACCACACACATACAATTCTCTTATTTCAGTCAGAATTTATTTTCACTTAATACTATTATGGTCATGTGCTATATCCTGATTTCATGAACCTTAAGAGAGCAAACCATAACTCGCTATAAGAAGCGGCACCACTCCTTCGTTCATATAGGTGAAGTTCCTCTTGTGTTTCTGTTACTAGAACGCATTTTATAACTTCATTATGAGTTTAACTCATCTTCTAAAACGTAACGAATGATATTGTCTTTCTCAATTATGGGTCAACTTTGTGACTATCAACAATCAATCACAATAACTTGTTATTACCCATTAAAACCTAGAACTAGTGGTCTAGTAGCATTAGGTTGGGTTGTCATCACTATTGACTTTTAAATGGTTTGAGCCCCATCTCTTTAGATGTACTACTTACTAGGTCTCTTGTGAGTGCCTTAGTAAGTGGATCAACCAAGTTCTTACTTGACTTTACATAGACAATTGTAATGATATCATTTTGTATCAATTGTCTTGCATACTCATGTCTAGACTTACTATTTAAGGCACCTCTAACAAAACTTCATTATCACCAAGTATGGATTTTAAATGCATATGATGTGGTCATAAAATTTATTTCCAACAATAAATTTCTAATTAATCCATTCAACATTTTTTTCTCAATTGTTGTCGATGTAATTAATTCGGATTTCATTGTGTGAGACATACAAGTTTGTTTCTTGCTCTTTCAAGAGACCTCACCTCCTCTTGGGTATTTTATATCTCTCACTCTCATCATCCGACTAGCATCGGTGTATCTTCTTGATACAACCAGATTACCATGGCATAAGTGTATCCTCTTGATACAACCGGTTCAAATCAAATCCATGATTTCTTCTAAGTAACCAAATATTCTAGTAAATTTGCATATTCTCGTAATGTACTATAAAGTACTCAAAGCATAACCCCCACTAAGTTTTCTCACTTTAATTTTCATAAAGTGTATTTATTGGTTTCACTTAATATATATATATATATATATATATATATATATATATATATATATATATAATTCTTTATATTAACAATAATACAAAATTAATTATTTCATTGTTAAACAATGAAATGACCCCAAATTTCTACTACATGCGTTATTTCTAAATACATAAACTGCTCAATATAGTCATAAACAAATATGCTTGAGGAATTGAATCATACAAACGAAGCCCAGCTTTAATATTGAATATCAAAACTCTACACCCACACCTTTATCAGTACAAAGACTCTTACTTTGTCTGAAACAAATGGCCAGACTCTCTAATTCATCATTAAGACCTTTGTTCAATATTACCATATACATCACCATGTCTTCTTCATTAAGATACACATAAAATAGCACTCATACAATTGCACTCATGGTGATCACAATGTTTGGGTTATATGGCGTCTTTACTCACCATTTCTAGAAATGTCATTTTTCATGTGTGTATCTACAATTAATTTTTCTTACACATGTATCAATGGGAAAATTACATTCGCACCATTGGAGTATAGTGTATTCTACACTCGCATTATCGTATTTTTAAAACATATGCATACACCACTAGACCTTGTTTGACTATCTTTTGACTGTTAACTCTTGACGAGAAAACTAAAATTACGAAATTGCCTATACACTCAGTTGACCAGAATAATTTCTTTCTCCTCTCCCTCCCTTCTCTCTCATCTCTTCTCTCTGCTCCCTTTTCTCTCCTTCTTTCTCTTTCCACCCTTCTCTTTCCTTCCTTCTTTTATAACACTCCCTCACAAATAGATCCTCCATGCAAAACCTGAACTTCTTGAGAAACATGGAGTAATTGGGGAAAAACTCCATCTTCTTTTTCCTATCGCACAGAGCCCCTCTCCCCCTCCCCCAAGATCAACGATCACCATCATCTCTAACAAAATCCACCAAAATCTCCTCGAATTTCGGCCAAAAATTTGTTTTCATTCTTGTCAAGTGCAAAATCAAGCACCCAAACCAAATATAATCCAAAAATTAAAATGAAAATTCAAAATTCATATTCAATTGCTAACTTTTATTAAATTAATAGAAAACCAAAACAAAATAAAAATGAATAGGAAAATAGTAGAAAACCAGCCAAATCTGTTGAGGCGGTTGCTATGGAGGAAGCCACCAGGTCTTGTAACAGGTGAAGAATATCACCACTGCGGCGGCAATGACGTAGATGACGAGTTCTGCAGCCGGATTTGAGGCACAGCACCAGGGAGAAACAAGGTGGCTCTTGCTTGTTGCTGGTGAAGGATAACAGCATGACGTGGCAATAGATGATGGTGAGATGGTGGCGATGGATTTGTGGGCCCCGACCCAATCCCAAGCATCGTGGCTGACTGAGAATAACGACGCGATGATGGATATAAATGACGACATGGTGGCTTAAGGGTTTTCACAGTTGAGAAGGCAGCGAGAGTTGTAGTCTATGTGGAGGAGATGGCAGAGGAAAGGCTGGCAGCGAAGTTTTATATCTTTAGAGAGATTTCTATTATCACTGAAGAGAAGATGAATTAATTTAGGTTTAATTTCCTTTTACCTTTTTTATTTTCCCAAAATTCATCTCCTCCCTTTTATTATGAAAATATATATTCATGATAGAAAGGGTAAAAACATAGGAGTACTTTTGGGTTTTAGAAAATTAATTGATGAGCTGTCAGTTTTTTTGACTGAAAAGTTAACATCGACTGATTGAAAAATAACGGTAATGGTGTTTTTGTAACTATAATTCAAACTATGAATAAGACAAATGGTGTATATGTATGTTTTAAAAGTACGGTAATGTGAGTGTAGAATACGCTATACCCCAATGATGCGAATGTAATTTTCTCTATATTAATTGATCATGTGAGTTTTTTATGCACAAACCAAAACAACTCCTATCATTGTGCTTCAACACAATGATACTCTTATTCATATTATGTCTTAAAGATATACACACAAACACAAAAATTTATTAACTTCATGTTTGTTATACGTAACAATAACATCTCAAAAAAAATACTGTCATTTGAATATTAATTATTTTACAAATAAATCTAGAAATGTTATATCATTCCCACTAGACAGATATATAACCATGCCTTTTAAAGTCAAAATTTATTTGGCAACAACTCATGCACACAATTAAGCTATAGCAATAAATGTTCATAGTGACTTTTACTATAAATTTATAATAAATCTCAATTTAAAATTTAAATGCATACATGTCAAATGGCCTCACAACTTTAACAAATCAAACCAAACAAATTGACATGTTATTGTCATCCTCAAATATATTCTACATCTATTTTTGTTTTCAAAATAATTAAATTTGCATATTATTGTATACAAAAGCAAATTATCTTTCCCTTTATTCTTTCTCATAGTCTTCTTAGTTTTTTTTTTCTTAGCTTTCACTTGTAAAGCATGCCTTTTAGTTTTGCTTGCCTCCACATGATACACTTTAGGACCACTATGAACATAACTACTTTTGTCACGTTAACGTGACTCTTCTTCAATACAAAGATGTTTTTGAATTTGTTCTAAAATGTAGTCCTCTTATTTGTGCAGCAATCTTTTTCCATAATCATTCCAAGAAGGGGGAAGGTTAGCTAAAATAGCCCCCACTTGGAATGATTCAGCCAAAACAATTTTTAAAGCTCGGAGTTTACTGACAATAACTTGTAATTTGTGCACTTGTTCTAAAACATGTTTAATATCAAATATTTTGAAATCAAAGTATTTGGAAACTAAATACGTATTTGTACTTCTTTCTCTGCTTTGTATTTTTATTTAAGAGCATTCCAAATATCGCGAGCCAATTTGAAGTCTGTGAACAGATCGTACAAGTGATATGATAATGTGTTCAAAATATGCCCACAATGCAATAACTTGTCCTCCTTTCTTTTCTTTCTTTCTATAGTTGTTCGATCATTGTTGTTTGAGGCTGCTCTCTTTCCTTAGAGATTGAATCATCAGGAATAAGCTACAAATTAGGATTCAATATCTATAAAATTTTCAATGCGTTAAGCAAGAATATAACATTGTCTTACCACAAGCTGAAATTATTTCCATCGAATCTGTTCAGCTTGATGAAGTCTTGATTCATGACTTTGAATGATCATTGGACAAAAATAAAGCCTTAAAATTATTGCACATTTTTTTCTAAACTGGAACAGAATGTGAGAATCAAGACTTAAAGACGTGAATTAATCATTGTTTTAAGGCTTTATTTGTCCCCACTTGAATAAACAAGCTTGTTACATATACATACGAATAGTCCTCCAAGATATAACTAAATCTCTAAGTCAAAGTCTGAAGACAAATCTGAAGAACTTCAGATTTCATTCTGCTTTGAAATAAATAAAATACTATGGTAGAGGTTTTAAGGGAGGAAAAAAAACTTAATTGCGTTCTGAAAATGAGAAGTGATGGGTATTTATAGGTGCAAAAATACCTCTTCAAATAGTTCTAGAAAGTTATGGAGAAAACATAATTTTTTTTTCAGATTTAATGAAAACCTTACGATAATATCTGTTAATTTTTAACAAACCAAATCATGTTTGTTTAAAAAAATAATTATTAAATCTCACATTTTCTGTTGAAATCACAATCTTTAATTTAAACTAATGTCTTTTAATTTAATCTTATACCTTTTCTATTTAAATCAAAACCATTTGATTTAAATTAATACCTTTTGTGTTTCAAACAACACTTTACTCACATTTTCTAACTGAGAATTGAAATGAACAAGAATATTAAAAATAGATGATCCAATTCACATTACAATTCAACACTTAATCACAAAACATGAAATGAAAATTGATAATTTAATCTAAATTCATTCACAAGCTGAATAACAAATGAATCTTTCATAAATATATAAAAAAAATCATAACCTAAAGATAACGAATAAATCAGATAACAATGAAAGAAGATAAGCTTAATCCTAATCCTATTCAAATAAAGAAACTAATGAAGATAATAATTCTTAATATTTCCAATAACATAATTATCCTCGTATCTTCCAATTCCTGGATTAAAATCTCCAATCTTAATTTTCCTCGTGTTCCTTATCAGAACCCAAAAATAATACTGCTAAAAAATAATAAAAATATTTGGGAAAATGTAATTGAGATAGAATATGTATCCCTCTCCAACCTGGGAACATTCACCTTTCAAAAAATGAAGAGCATTCACAAATACATATATATTCACTTTTTACTACCTGGTTACATATTTCTCATATATTGTACAAGGAAAATAGTAAAATTACAAGAAAATATCGTGCTACTTTCGGGGGCATCTTTCTTGACAATTCCATTGCATCAAGATGAGCTCATCACAGCATCCGACCCACAAAATACCGTTTACTCGAGCAACCATAACAAAGCTATGGCCAAAATATATCAAACAAAATGTGTGCGGAGCTGATAGATATGCCCACTTAGCTGATCGTTGAAAAAATCAATCAGTTTCAACGAAAATGTTCTCTTCTTCCCTGAGGAAATGACCTTGAATAAGGTGAGATATAGCCAGCATAATTATAGCTACGGAAATCTACCCGAATGATCAGAATAGTTCAGTAACACTACTGATTCCAAGGAGAAATGTCACACCGAAATTTGCACACTCGTAAGGCTAATTTTGACAGAAATGTGAGTAGTGCAACGGAACAACTACTTTTACTCGTACCATGTTGCAGCGAAACAACTCCTTCTAACTGCAATGTTACCTGTGGCTTTCTGCCACTGGAAGCGTGTCCTTCACAGCTAAAGCATGAAGTAAAGATTGAGTAGCAATGAACTTTTCTCTCAGCATGACATTGTAGTCATACAAACGTTGGAAATTCTTCTGGATATCAGACATCTCCGCTTCAGAACCAACCCGGAATTCTGCAATGGGAGAGCAGCATGGTCAAACACACAAAGCAACTACGAGAAGTACCTTGATAACAAGGTATTGCAAATCAACAACGGAAGCATGCAATTTTTTCTTCTTTCTATTTTTTATGATGAGGAACCCCTTGCGGTTAAACCCTAGTAGCTAGGACAATTCATTGCCGTCTAAGTTATTTTTATATTTTTTTTCTGTTGGTGAAATACTCAAAAGTTAAGCATTCAAAAACTATGAAAGAAAATCTGACACAACTGTAAGTATCAGGGCAGATACAATGAAACATAACAACACTAACAGTACCAAAATCTCTTCATTCTCAATGGGGATTTCCCTCTAAACTCCCCAAATATTGTAGGGCACATTTTCCATAAATTCCACTGTTACATCAAGTTTTGACTGAAGCTAGTGGGATTGCAGAAGGAAACCAGCTTATCGCTTTAATTAGGAATCATATTAAATCAGATGCTTAAAGCGGGTTTATGAAATAAGCAATTTAGTAGTGTTTGGATAAATAATTTGTCGCCTAGTTTCATAAAAGATTACTAAAATCAGCTTATAGTTGTCAAAATGACCAAAAAAGGCATGGGAGGATCTGGATCCTAGAAGATAGTTTTTCAACCTACTTTTGATTAAATAAATTGATTTAACTTATTAAAATGGAAATCATTTATGAATTAATTTTATATTAAAATAATAATAAATTAAAAAAAAATAAGTTAATTTAAATTAAAATTACTAAATATGGCCTAGCTTATGCTTCTTGGCAGCAGAAGTTGCCCCAGAAGCTGCACTAGAAGCTAGACCAAACGGGAGCTTAAAGCAGCTTAAACTTATATCAACTTATGAGGCCCAAGCACATAAATGTTATTAGAGGTAGCTTATAAACTTACCCAAACAGGCTCTTTTTGAGGGCACCCTAATGTGCCAACAACTCAAATAATGTTGTTGAGATTTCCCATTAGGCCTATAGGAATATTTGGACCCCTGGTTTCTCAAGAACTACAAGAGTCAAAAGTAAAATAAGGGCTTCAAGTCTCATTTTACTTTTGAACTCCACAACTATCATAATCTGCAACCCAGATTGGCTAAGACTAATGCAAAGATGAGCTGACGATTAGCAAGTTGGAATCATTAGTTTCTATATAATTAAAGCAGTCATAATGCCCATTTTCATACTCTAGTGTCTGATTCAATGTAAGCCATCTGGCTAATGTCTCAGAAAGTTCACCCTCTTCTTTCTAATGGCCTCTCACGTGCAATTAAAAGTAAATAACAGAAACACACAACAAATAAGTAAATATGTGGTTGCTTGCCATGAAATTTTTGCAAACGAAGAAGAATAAAAGCAGGTTCCTCAGGAACATAACTGGGTAATTATTCTTAATATTCTTATATCAAACTGTTGCCACATCCTAGATAGCTAAAGCCCATCTTTAATCGCTGACAATTATCCTCTGCCTGGTCCATTCCATATGAAATGAATAGATAGCAATCAGTAATATATATAGGGGGGGGGGATGCTAACTTACAACACTTATAGTTGTAAGTTAGCATCGTACACCAATTATTTTGGACAAAAGTATTAGTAATAAATGGGCAATTTGGTAATCCACTCAGGTCCTTCCCCTTTACCACACCCGACCACCGATTCCACCCCACTGACTGAATCGCAGTGCAAGCGCCAATAATGGAAGCCCAAGCTCTGTTGATTACCAAAATTCCTATTGTTATTGGTATCAAATGAATTAGATTCGTGATCAGCAGCTTGGATTACGTCCTTATCTTATGAGATAATCTTGGTTGTTCTTTTTAACATAGAGCTACCAAACTCATCAATATGTTAACATAAAGCCCCAAAGACATCCCATTTATTGTGTTTCATTTCGTTTCAACAAACACCCAACAACACCTCCAAATCAATTAGACCCAAAAGATTTTCCATTTTTTAATTCATAAATTATAGTGAGAGAGATCTTACACATCCAAGGAGGTCAATGTAGCAACCAGATCGGGTCCAAATTCTAGGAGGTGGTCTGTGACCAGAACAGAGTGGAAGCCACCCGGAGATCTAGCGGTGGAGTGAAAAAATTTGTGGCAGCGGAAGACATGGGTAAAGGGAAGAGAGAGATAGAACCATAATGCAGGAGAAGAGAAAGAGAAAATAGAAGAAAAACATTAGGATTTTATTTTGGCATTTAGAAAATTACTTGAATATCCCTCTTTAAATGAGGTGGCAGGGACATCTTTTGTCCCAAATAGTTGGTGTATAATACTAACTTACAACTAAAGTGCTATAAGTTAGCATTCCCATATATATATGTGGGAATGCTAACTTGCCCCAAGCACAAGTTAGCATTGTGCCCACATTGACTGAGACAAAGATTGTCCCTGCCAGCTCACATAAGTTATTTCTGTAATATTTTAAATACAAAAAGAAATCTAAACACCAAAAAGAAGCCAAGAAGGTGTCTTCTTCTGTGCTGTTCAACTATAGCATTCTTTTTCTCTACTCTCCTTTCTCTCTCCTCTTCCTCCTTTCTTTCTCTCCCTACCTTGTCTTCCTCATTTTTCCCCTCTTTCCACTCTCTGTTTTAATTTACTATTTTCTCTGATATGTGTTCCTTGGATCGTTTCAGCTATGAAATAGAAACCAGAAAAGAAAAAAAAATATATAATTAAAGAGGACTTCAGATCTGTAATATCCATGGGCAGTTATGAGAAAACACTAAAACTGGCTTATTAATTTTTTGTTCTTGATTTTATTGTGGCTTTTGGTCTTTTGAATGCAATGCTTGGAAATTCTGATAAAATGAGCAATTGAGCTCATCTCTTCAAGACACAAACAGAAAGGGAAGAAAAAAAATTAGAGAGGAAGAGAATGATGAAACTCAAGTAATATGAGCAAAACAAGAATCCAATCAAATTTAAGTAATGTTAATGAAGTCTCATGTTTGGATTGTAGAAATGTTGACTTGGCCGGAAATCATGAAATCCACCAGTAACAAGGGTGAGGAGTTCACAGATCGGGCTGGTAAAAAGCAGATAAAAGGATATTGCTGTAAAATTGCCACGACATCTCTTTATTTTTCTTTTACTAAAGTAAAGATATGGGGGGGGCTTTTTTGTCCAAGTAAATGTGGATACATTGCTAGCTTGTGCCTGAAATGTGGCAAGTTAGCATTCCATATATATATAGTGCCCGAAGTGTGACAAAAATGCCTCCATATTTAGTTCAAATTTATAACAGAAAACAAGACAAGATGGTAATTTACTAGACCGGGTAAGCCATGGACTTCGCTTCTAAGAACAAGCTGGTTAGTTTCATTTTTTTAACAGAACAAGCCGTAAACCACAATGACGAGGAGCAACTACTGTATTCTTCTTTCTTCCTTTACTTTTCTTCTTTCTCTCTCTTCCATCTCTTCTTCTAGTATTCTTCCATGGGAGCTCTCTGCAACTCTATCAATCTGGCCTTAAAACAAGTAATTAAAAGAAAATCTTAATCTCAACCAAAAAAAACCTAAAACCTAGAATTTATTTCAAAAACAAAGAGGATATGTCTTGCCGATCCCTCTCTCTCCTAAAACACCTGAGAAACACAACCCGACTTTTGATTTCCAATCTGGATTCGTCGCCTATGCTTCAAATTCAGAGAAATTTAACACTACACGATCCATTTCATAGTCTATGCCGATCTCACGTGGGTCGAGAAGAGGGGGCAGAGCTTCTCCTTGATCTCAAGGTTGTTGGCGTTATGGTAGTGAGACACACAGAGATGTGTGCTGAAAGGAAGAAGCGGTGGTGGTTATGGTTGTCGGTGATGAGGTGGCTCCTGGGGTTTGGTGAGGGAGAGTGGTGAGGGAGATATTAACCAATTTGTCCTCAATGATGAGGTGGGTGTGGTCTATATACAGGGTTATTTTTGTCTATAAAATGTGGGCACAATGCTAACTTATACCTGAAGTGTGGCAAGTTAGCATTGCCCTGTGTATATATAACCACATACAAGAGCAACTCTACAAAACACATGGCTTAGATCTACACAGGGAAGGCAGATATATATTAATTTTCTCAATTATCATCAGTGGAACAACATGTGTAAATATGAACTTCATTCCTCCATTTCAGTGAACATGCAAATAGGAAAATAAAAATATGGCAAGTAAATAGAGAAGCCAAAATCTAAAGATTAGTCGTTACCTAGTGGAGGTGGCAGGGGAATGATATTATCATCACCAATAGAAAATGTTCGAGGCTGAGAGGCATCTTCATCACATGAACCAACAAAATGACTTTTACCATCATTTGTCAAGCCAACCACTTCACTTTTCAGAGGCTGAAAAATAAGCATGAAAGATCAGTGACTTTAGAACTTTTGCTAAGGATCAATACAAGAAAAAACCATTCACAATCAATCTGTTATTGGTATCACCAGGAATAGTAAACTATTCAAAATCTATCCAAAATTATATTGTCACATACTTATGAAAGAAAAGAACTCAATTTTCCATGAAAAACAATGCCCATAAGCATTTATAACTGTTTCTACCAGCTTCCCATTTAAAGCATCTTGACCAAATGGACTATAAGACCATACATCCGAGGACAACTTCATAATAATCATAGAACATTCCAGCAACTAGTTACCAAAAAAAGTTATAATGAACTCTTAGACACATGCCAAGATGTTACCACCATGCAATGGCTTTTCCAAACACAACTTGGGAGAGAAATAAGAAGATAAATTCACTCACAAGATCTTAAGAAATAAATCTTTCCAACCATAACTAAATAGTAAATATATGAATTTTCCAGAAAGTTATGAGTTATATCAACTGAAGCTTAATTGAGTTGAATACACCAAGGACTGGCAGCAGAAGTTAAATAAATGAAAGGTTGGGATGGGTTAATGGGGGAATTGACTGTTAAAACCTCTATCTGCAAACACATATCAAGTACGACCAAATGCTAAATGAAAAGGAAAAAGGAGAAGCAGCATACAGGTTCACCCCTTGAATTCGACAACCTCTCCTCAGGTTTTGATGCGGTATCTGCTTTAAAAGATTTCACTTCTCGAGCGTGGATATGTTCTGGAGTGGCATTCTGCATAATACATAATTAGCCAATTAGGAGAATAAGCAAAAAAGAACAAAAGAGAAAGCTTCAAAAGCAATATTGAGCTAATAAATCAACCTCAGCACAGCTAGAGATTGAGAGAGAATTTACCTTCTCACTAGATAAGCTGACTTTCTTATTAAAACTGAGAGTATCCATTCTGTTTTGCTGCCTTTGCTTCCTTGAAGATCCACTTCCGTGAAGGCATCCATTACCACAAACTGATGGTCTCAGAAAATTGCTGCAACTTGATCCCGTTTTAGCATGGTTTAAATCATCATCCAGTGCGCTGCAACCCCAGGTGTACATGACATATTTTCTCAACTAGTTATAAGAAGCATATATCCATCAGTTCAATTAAAGTGGGAATAAAAAAATAGAAAATCTCAATAAAGACAAAATATAGTACAAGCTACTCTCAAATAAGAAAGAAATTACTTTGTCCCAGTGATCTTGAGCTTTCCGGCGATTTCTAATCTTTCTCATAATGCTATCTTCATTGCGGAGCTTTTTGATTCTGTACTCACACTACACAAACCAAGCAAGTTAATAGAATCTGGGATGCACCGGAGAAATAAGAAACTTTCCTAATCAGACTGAAATCACTCAAATCAATATAATCAATGGATTAACATAAACAAACACTTACAATTATGCAAGGATAAAATTGGTTGTATTATATCCATCATACTTAGTTTGAAATAGTTTGAACGCAATTAATGTACTTTCTTAATCTTTGAGATTTTGCAAAGAGGAAAATCATTTTGAGATGAAGGGAGCAGTTATTTCAGTTTGTTTACTCAGAATCATTACCTAGTTCATTGAACGTAATATGCTTAGTATGAAACCCTAAGATGAAAACAAAGGGCTGCTTTCTGGAAAATGTTAAGTTACCAAACTGCATTATCATGGAAATTGGCCCCATAGTATTCTATAAGCTAGCTGGTTTTGGGCTTCCCCAAACTGTTCCCAATCTCTTTACTTGAGTCGTTAGAATGTATAATGAAGGGCATTATTGGAAGTTTGATGATAATTAGTATTTTATTTTTAATAGTGGACAATTATTTCGAGCATCCCAAAATAGAAATGAGGACACTTATTTTGGGATGGAGTAGTTTTTTATATTTTACTGGGTAAAGTTTTGGTCCATCCAATGATTATGATTTATATCAAGTGCTTCCTAGTTTGTATTATCCTCCTTTAGTTACTCTTTAGCAACTTTCCTCTCTGGTTTCCACACTAATTCATAATACCTCTATAATAAAGCAATTCCAAAGCTTAATTTGCAATACCAATTGAGCTTCAGAAGCAGAAAAGAAAACAAAAGAAAAAAGCTCCTCTGCTCTCACTCTTGTACAAAATAAATTTCATTGACAACACTTGCTCTCTTCTCCACCCCACTGCCACTACCCGGGGTGGGCACCAAGCTATATAAGCTTTGATTTATTTTGTCTTCCATTTCCTCATCTTACGATTGAGAAAACAGTTCTTTCTCCATGGTCATTATTGTGGAAGATATGCATGTTTGTGATTTTTTTACACTCTTTTAAGATGAAATAAGGATTTTAATGCTAGAATTTCCTTACAGTTGACTTCTCAATAGAAGTACATGGGTCTCTCATGAGCATAATGTTTGTATTGCGTTCTTTGAAACAATCCCCCCCACCAAACAAACATCCCCTCTCTCAAAGAAAGAAAGAAGGAAACATTTTGGTTCTTTTGGTTGGGAAAATGATTTGTTATCAGAAACTTTGAAATGGAAACTATCCACTAATTATGGGCATGAAGGCCTTGTTTGGTACATGTTTTAAGTGCAACTTAAAGCAAAAAAAAAAGGCCTAACAAGGAAAAAAAATTTGCTTTAAGTTGCACTTAAAGCATGTACCAAACAACGCCATATTGTGCTTGGAAAAGGAAGAGCATGCAGTGTGGAGAGCGATACCAATACCTAGCTATGCCTATTAGGGTTCATTTGCTTCACGGCCAGGCTTACAATGGGATAGGAATAGGAAGGATTACAATGGGACTACCTTAATACAATGTTTGGTTCATAAAAGTTTTGGACTGGAATTAAAGTGGGATAACAAATAAAAGACTAAAATACTCTTTGTTTATTTTATTATAAATCCTTTATATATATAATAATAATTATTATTATTATTATATTATATTATATATAATAATTATATTATTTTATATACATTATATAAAGTCCACAAACATTTTTTCCCTTCATTTTTGGTCTTCTTCCTCCTCTTTGCATGAAACAGAGAGGTTTTTTTTTTCCTTCCTCCTCCATCTTCCTTCTCTTCCTCCTCCTCTGTGGTGCTGATTTGGGTCTAGATTTGGGTCTGTCGCAGATATGGATGAAGAAGATAAGGCGAAGGAGAGAAAGAGGGGAAGAAAGGAAGGGGAAAGGTGAGGCGCGGAGGAGGAAAGGGCCAGGGGAGGAGAAGGGAAAAGAATAAGAGGCGCGGGGAGGAGGAAGGAGGAATGAGGAAGGAGTAGGAGAAGGGAAAGGGAAAGGGAAAGGTGAGGCACGGGGGAGGAAGGGCCAGGGGAGGAGAAGGGAAAAGAAAAAGGGGCATGGGGAGGAGAGAGGAGATGCGGCGAACCAGGCTGCGCGATCTGGTGAGGCGTGGATGAGGAGGAGGGTGAAGGAGAAGGGAAAGGGAAAAGAGGGGGAAGGAGAAGGGAGGAGCGGGGGTGGAGGGGGAAGGGGCAGTGGTGCAGGGAGGGGAGGTGGATGTAAAAGGGAAGAAGAAAGAGAGAGGGGTAAAATGGTCATTGAAAAAAAATTAATCCCACTGACCTGGGATTGATTATGTCCTAGGAGGTACAGATTTTGAGAGATTGGGACTAACCTGATCCCAACTTAATCCCAAATGAACAGTTAGTATCTCCAACCAAACATGGGACTAATTGTTCATGGGGGATTAAGTTAGCCAATCCCACAATAGGCCCATGTACCAAACACACTCTTAGTTCATTTGGAATGGAATTAGAGAGTACTTGGAGGCCTGGTATAGTTCTCGGACTGATGTGGCGAAAGAGGATTTGGCTAGATGGAAGTATAGCCCAGATAGAGGGTTTGAGGTGAAATCTTTTCATAAGATTTTTATTGATGGACTCCTCACTCAACTTCTCTTGGAAAGCAATTTAGTGTACTTGTACCCCTAAAAAATTAAGTTTTTTTTTTTGTGTGGGAAGGCTCTTGGGGGAAGATTCATACTATGGATAATCTTCAATGAAGGGGGAAAGTTCTTGTTAATAAGTGTTACATTTGTAAAAGGTGTTCATTTTTTGTTGGAGTGTTCATTGGCTAAAAGTTTGTAGGAGATTGCTTATAGTGTTTTTGGTGCTTTTAATAAAAAAATTACTTATCAAAAGAATTTAAAAAAAAAACAACTTCGCTCGTCCTTAGTGACTTTGAATTTTAGATCGCTGTGTGTTTTCTTCTCTTTCTATTTGTGTTCCTTTCTCACTTTGTGAAGCTGTACAATTCAAATGTATTACGATCAAATAACTTTTTTCTGCTTTTTTGTTTAGCACATTGTCACTCATTGAAAGGCGCAAGAGGTGGGGAAAACTCAAAATTATCTTTTAATCAGTTTTATGTATCATGCATCCAACACTAACACCAGAGAGCTATTCTTTTTCCTTATCATTAAATTTTTCATCTATGGCATCATATCATGCAAGGAAAGACAGATAACATATATTTCTTATAATCCATGATACTTAATTGGTGTATGGGTATAGGGGTGTGTGTGCGAGCACGCACATTTGTGTATTCAGAATTAATGAAATAAGCAGGTGGCAAAGCACCGACCAGGTGCCACATATGATCTATAAACAAAAGGCAGGAAGAAGAAAATAACTCCATTATTTCAAAACTCATGTCCACCATTACTATGATTTCCACTTTACTAGTCTAAGCTATGATTATCTGATTTTAATAAAATGTGTGCAGCCTACATCATAAATATTGTCTTACTAAATGCTTGTTATCTATTTATTTTGCATGTGTCCCAGCTTAACAAGTCTACCCCAACTGTCAAACAGAGGTTAATATGCCCTGTTCTGTACCCAAGGAAAAAGCCAACATGTTTGTATTCCAATTTCTGGTTTCATTACCATTTTATGCATCAAAAACAGTGAAGTATCACTGGTTATCCATAAGGAGAGCTTCTACATATGAGTATCAACATCACAACTAACATCATTCCCATCATCACCTCAAAGACCATTATCACTTGGCATACCTCCACCCCATCTATCATGATCATGAAGCAGCATCACCACCAGCGATACTGACACTCTTACCATCACTGCCTTTTCCGATTCCTCCACCACCACTATTTGGTGCACATTCATCACAAAAAGGGGGCACATAATGAAGATTGCGTTTTCAGTGAGATCTAAGTATAAAACAGTTTGCCAGAGACTTGAAAGGCTCAAGTGCTCTGCAGCAATTCCTATGTTATTCATAAAATATGATGCAAACATTTTTGGCTCTAACACATCAGTGTAACAGATTGGAAATTATGATGCATTTTCAAAATTTATCTGAAGGAGGGAAGGAGAGAGGGAGAGAGAGAAAGAGAGAGCTTGAAAAGGAAAAAGATCATACTTGCACCAAGAAGTAGAAAAATATGCCAATACTGATGCAATATAGACCACCAAGATCCGCAAGGAAGCTCACTGCAAGATAAAGAAAAAATTAGTATTAAAACAAGAGTAAGATATAACTGTAATATGAAGAAATTCAATACAGTAAAGTAGAAAGCTGCAACCAATACATATGCATCTAAACCAAAACCACTTTTCTTATTGTTACAAGAGTGAACAGGAATCGCTTTGTTCAGGTATGGACTCTGATCAAGTCTGAGCTGAGAAATATCAAAATCTATGCTGAATTTGACCAGCTTAAAGCAAGATGAACAGGACCAGTGAGATAAAAACAAAGCACTTTAGCTTTAAAAAAAGCATATTACTTGGTTTGGTTACAGTATTTCTTTGTTACATATCAGGTTCCATGGATGCCTACATAAATGTAGACAATATGCTTAAGAAGAACCAAACTTAAATGATGTTAACGTTTGTGTTTAGGGTTTAAACAGTGATTAGGGTCTCGAGAAAGAAAGGAAATAGAGAGATAGTAAGTAGTAAACTGGGTTAGTAGTCATATATATAGAGAACTTAATATTATGAAATTACATCAATACCCTTAAACCCTAATACTCTCAATACTCTAACACTCCCCCTCAAGTTGGAGCATACTCCAACTTGTTACAACGATACCCATCCAATATGTTACAAATAAATTCAAACCCAAATAACAGCGAAACTCATAACAATTCGGGGCAACTAGGCCTAAGACAATAGTTAGGTCACCATGTCGATACCACCTAACGATAATGGATCAACACGATCCATGAATAAGGTCCGGGGACATCGGACAAACAAGACCCTCCACTTAGGGGTCAACAAGACAACAAAACAGACTGGAACGAGCTGCTTCATATGGGCTGAATCCACAAAACGGGTTGGATTGTATCGAGGGGCAAATCTGACTTGGATCCGGGTCAGGCCAACACATAAACAAAAACCAAAAATTTTCTTTTCTTCACGCAGCATCACCACACATAACAGGGGACTCATGACCGACAACAGGATGTCACAATCTCACCGGAAAGAAAGAAAACTGAACCTGTCGGAGACGAAACAAAAGTTGCTGGAGAAGAGGGAAAACACTTAAAGAGTGCCGATAAATTCGTTGGAAAAACATAATAGAAACTAAAAGTAGAATCTAAATCTAGCTATATATTTTTTTCCTTTGGTTTGCCTAAGAATACCACCAGGGTCCCAAGCCATGGGCTCTGATACCATGTTAACGTTTGTGTTTAGGGTTTAGACAGTGATTAGGGTGGTTTCGAGAAAGAAAGGAAATAGAGAGATAGCAAGCAGTAAACTGGTTACTAACCCTAAGGTTAGTAGTCATATATATAGAGAACTTAATATTATGAAATTACATCAATACCCTTAAACGCTAATACTCTCAACACTCTAACAAATGAGATAGACCAACAAGCAGCATTGAGAAAGTCTAGTATGTCCCTCCAGCATATCGAAAGAATTTGGCACTTCTGATCAACAAAACATTCAGTTTTATATGACCTGGCCAGGCTCCTTGTAAGTTTTCACTTGTCTGAACCAGAAAACTATCCAACAACTAAGAATAACAGATCATCTAGAATGTGGCCAACTTACACCACATAACAAAAAATTATCAAATATTAAACTTAGACTAGATTTAAAAGTTAATAAAGCTTGCAATTACATTCAAAGAAAGGTCTGCTCAACCCTAGTCATATCTAATAAAAATAACTTTAAGAACCATCCAACGCAAATTGTTTGGTAGAGTTTATGAAATGGTTTATATTTCCTATAATAAACAAAAGCTAGGCCAAACACTCTAAAAAAAATGGTTTATGATTCTAAGAAATTGTTTTCATTATTGTTTTACCAAACACTAAACAGTTAATAGCTCTACTGTTGTTTTACAAACTCTCTTTAAAAAGAGCTTAAGAAATGGTTTCTATTTCTAAGGAACTGTTTTCACTGTTATTTTACCAAACACTAAACAGTTTATAGCTCCACTGTTGTTTTACTATACACCGTTTCAAAAACCATAAACTAAACCATAAATTCTACTGCTAGGCCAAACGGGACCTTTATATATCAAGCGATCCACTTATTGATGTCATGATTTCCACTCTTCGAACATGTCATGAAAACACTAAAAACAGTTCTATATGAAAAAGTTGCAAGTTCACAGGAGTCCTGATGAATAAAAGCCAAAACTTCATCCTTCCTCAAGCACCATCAATTTTCCATCCTGATCAATAATGATATTGAGCTACACAAAAGGCGCTAGCTTTCCCCGATGTTGGACCTACCCTTCCACATGGGCAGAAATACCAGTAGACTGCTAAGGCAAGTAGTCAAACCATTACATAGTTATGAATACCTACTTATAGATAAGCTAAAATTCCAAAAGAAAAAAAAAAGGAATCAACTCTTAAGACTTGACCGATTTTCCAACTTCTGAAAAGCTGAATAAGAACTTTCCAAAAGGAACCTGATGGGGTACAAAAGGAAGAACATTAGTGCAAACTGCACTTTCTTTGTTTATGAAAGTTTTAATTGTTGAGCAACTTTTCCGGCATTCACATATAGATGTGAAAATTACAGTCACTTTTTGCATCAATGAGATAACAAGAACAACTGCACTAGACACCCCTTATCATGATGATCTAATGAAAAAGGTCTTTAAGCTGATTGTGTCTTCGTTTGAAAATCTATCTAACAAATCTAATCGGTCATATGTTAAGAGGACCTCAATTCTTGAGACTGTTGCCAAGTTCAGATTATGCGTAGTGATGTTAGATCTTGAATGTGATGCTCTGATTAATGTGATATTCCAGCATTTCCTTAAGGTTATAAGGGATTATCTCCCAGAGAATGTTGGAGACTATTATGACCCTTGTATTAGAAGAAGTGAAGATATTTCCCTCGAGTTGTTCTCCACAATCTTAGCTAGTGTTAAAAAAAGGCAATGAGGAAGTTACACCTATAGTGTATAAGTTGGTGCTACTTAGTTGAAACCATACCTGATACAAGCAATAAAATCTTTAAGCATTTCTTTAGATGACTATAGTATAGTAGTTGCTTCTATATGCCAAGAGACATCCGGTACTATTGAACAGAATGACATCACCACTACTGAACATGTGGCTCGTGAGAGAAAATTAGAAAGGGCACTTGCAAATGAAGAAGTTGATAAGGAGGTTGTACTAGCAACAGTTCCTCCTTCACATGTTGAGCAAGTTCACAAAAAGATTGAAGATATGAGTGAGGCAATGGTTGATATGCATGCTCTTACTATTGATTTTATCATGCCTATTTGGTTTGAAGCACCTCCACATCAGACATTCTCAGACCTTGGTTTTCAAGAATTTCATGAATATGCATCGATATCGTTGCTCCATCTCTTCAAAACTAGACGTCAATTTTTTTCTAAGTGGTAGAGAATGATTGCGCACATAAGGAAGACTAGAGATAAGGGTTTTAATTTAGGATATGGGGACAACTTTGTAATTATGAAATATTGTGGGTATTTTGAGTTTTAGGAATTATTATATTTTAGTAGGGTTTTTGGAATATAGTATTTGATTAGAATTTAATTTCAAGTATTGGAGTAGGACTAGAATATAGTATTTGATTAGTATTTAATTTCAAGTATTGGAGTAAGACTAGGACATCTAAGGTCTCTATATGTAGAAATCCATATATTAATTTTCAGTTAGGTTATAAATGAATAAAATTGAATATTGTTCAACTCTTCTCAACCTCCAGGGTGGCCTAATTTCTTTTCTAATCCCAGGGTGGCCTAATTTCTCTTCCAATCCCAAGGTGGCCTGATTTCTATTTCTTCTTCTTCTATTTCCTTGTTCTACATCAGAACCACCTGGTCAACCCAGAGGCCATCTCTTCTCTTGTTGACCAGAAACTGATTCACCAATTAAAGATACAGAGAAATTTTATGATATCCGTCAAACTCTTATTCTTTCTTTTGAAAATTAAAAAAAATATATATATATAGAAAAAGCTCCAAGAGGGTGCAACTCATTTACAAAAGGACTCTACAAAAAACTGGCTCAATGAACTCTAGAAGATGAGGTTCATTAACAAAAATATTCCCTCCAGCCAAAAAATAAGAAGATTAAGCCAACCCTCTGTGAAAGAGACTTTATTTCTCTACATTCTCAAAAACTCTCTTGTTTCTTTCCAACCAAACCATCCACATAATGGAATGAGGAATCAAGGAAATGACTTTCCTCTTTTCTTTCCGTCACTCTAAGAAGCATGCATACTAATTTCTCATCTTCACGAACAAGAAATCATTTTATCAGGTTGATACTGGACATAAATAGCAAAAACATGAAACAGAGATTTAAATAACCATCTAAATAAAATGCATGTACTAGACAACTTATATATAAATACGTAGATAATACAAGACTTTATGTAAACGTATAAATTCAAGCTGAACCACACTTTCTAAATCGAACTATGAAAAAAAATATATAATACCAAGATAAATCTATCAAACTTAAAGTCTCTACCAAATATAAATTTTTCATGGTGAATGTTAAAAAAATTTGGCTCAGATCATGGTTCAATATACTGGCAGTCGATACCTCAGTTGCAGGCAGTAATTATGGGATGATAGTGATAAGCCAAAGTTTATGAAATTTCACAAAAAAAAAAATCAAATGTAAATGTATGCAGTGCAGAGCATAATCATAAAGATATTGCAATGGAAAGGGAAAGTACAAGATGGTAGATAATTTACTGATACACCAAAGAGTGGTCCCATATACACAGGCAAAGCAAATTACTTACCAGGACCCATTATATTTTCATTATCTACCTCAACAATGTAGGCAGAGAGATAGTTGACAAACAATGTGGTATTGATTAGTCCATCATTAGACCTTTCAAGGGAGGCTTGGAGCTGAGCACTCTCACGATAATATGAGCCCGGGAAAAACTCGTGAAACAGAGGTTGGATGAGCCTTAGGTTGTGTAAGTTATGGTATATTCGAGGAAAAAAATTAAACTTCAGTATATTTACACCCATGCCTCTGAATGTAACTGGTCTATCATCAAATGTGCTCCCATTTTTTAGCATGCCACTAACAAAACTGACATGCTTCTTATTAGCATGATTCTTGGAAGTGATGTTGAACTGAAAACCAACAGCAGCTGCAGGATTACCAGGAAGATCAACAAACTGCCATGAAATGTACATATAGTCATGACTAAGGCGACAATTGCCACACTTCAAAGTTATGGTTGGCCCAGCACTCGAATTCCGACATGAGTAGCTCATAAAATTAGAAAGAGAATCAACTCTATTGTCAGTTAAGCCAGGATTCCCCGTAACTAAAGTACCAAGACCACGCAAGTTTGAACAGCTCATACTAGAAATAGTTGTTATGTTAAACTCCATGTCATTGATGAAGGAGGCTAAATCAGGTGCGTTTGTTGCTCTAACGTTATGGACCTCGACGGTTCTCTTGGTTATGATTTGGTAAAGCAGCCTGAGAAGGAACAGTAAACCCAAGTCAATGTCCACTTAAGGTGAAAAGAAAACAGATTCAAGGGAAAACCCCAAACAGTTGATAAGTCCAGCTCCACCATATATTCATCTAGAGATTGTCCGTAAAAAGGTTGTATACTCACGCAGCAAACAAGCCTGTGAAAAGTATCCAACTTGCAATTGAGAAAGTTCCACCGAGTTCTGTTTTCCTCTTCTTAACGACCTTCTGATCATCCTATATACACAAAACATAAACAATTTTTTCTTACTTAATATCATGGGTTACTCAATTAGAACAATTTTTCAAGTTACGGAATGGATTTCTTCAACACCCATATAAGATTGAGTTAAGGAATTAAAAAAAAAAAAGAAGTGAAATTTACTTCAAATTTTGTCCTAATTCATGATGCCAACCAATTTCAACTTTATAGAGTTCAAAGACAGATGATCTTAAATGTTTCCAAAACAGCTAAAAGATAAGAAAAAAGTATTGGTTACCTACCAGCCAGTGCCTGGTGGCAAAGAAAATATCCAATCTGCTAATCCACCACCTGATGTTGAACCATAGATTCCTTCCATCGCCAAGCTTCATGAACCTGAGAAAGAAGCAGAAAGCCAACCAAGAGAGCAGCATCACCAGAGTCGCCTCCAAGAAGACGGCCTGCGACTGAGTGAACTTCCTGATTGAGTCGAATGAGAAGATAGCCTCCGGAAACGACAACGCGTAGTAGTCGACCCCCGTGTCTGTCACGATCTCCGAACTGGCTCCGAAGATCCCGCATCCGTTGGTGGTGCGGTTCAACAGCTGCCCCGCCGGGCACGCGCACTGGGTCCCGTTGTAGCTTATCCAGTTCTCCGGGCACCCCATTTTTCCACTGTTTTAACTACTTAACTAATAACCACTCTTCAAGGCTTTACACAAATTAATGAGAGACAAGAAAACATAATTTGTGAGTTTCATGGAGAAAGAGAGAGAAATCAGGAGTAGATGTTGGATTGTGTGCAATCTAGGTTAGAATTCGTGACTTGTGTCACGTTTTTTTTTTGTGGGGATGGGGCGGTAGACCAGAGAATCCGTGTTGATAGAGGTATAGTGGAGAAGCAAGGAATTTTCATTTTTTTTGGGGGTACTTTTTTCTTTTCTTTTTTCGTTGCCTTTCTATATTATTCAAAGGGCTGATTAGCCACGTCCTGCTAGGATTGAAAAATTATTGAATTGAGTGGAAGTTGGATTGGGATATGAACTTAAAAATTTTTAACTTTGTTCAAAATTTATATAATAATTTTGAGTTCGTTAATTATTCAATTTATTCTCATACAGTTAATGTTTTTTATGTTTTTGATAAGTCACAGGGATTTATTAAGAAATCATGGCAACCATGCTTTGAGAAGTTGCTTGAAAGAAGTCACATGGATGCGGGAATCAAATACTCTACTGCTGATAGTAAATGTGCAACACCAAGAACACTTGAGCTACATGTGGTGGACTTTAAGTATTCCTTACCAAAAGACTGCATTGAGGCCACTGAGTGTGGAGCCTCCTCTTTAGCACCACAATGAGGCCAGCAGTGAGAGTGGTGCAGTGTCTGGCTGAAGACGTAAAACTTAGCGCTCATGGGAGGCACCCACAGCATATCTTTTAATTTTTATTGTTTTTCATTTTTTTTTCTTGTTATTATTAGTATTTTATTGTTTTCCAATATTACCTTTGTATTTCTTTTTCAGGGACAAATATGCGCATCAGTTCAAATGGTCGTGCACAATTTTTGGCTCCTCGCACCTTTGGTTAAAATGAAAGTTTTCGTAATTTTTGCTTTCACATTGAAGACAATGCTTATCTTAAGTTGGGGGTGGAGGAAACAAATTTCTTATTGCATACATTGAATTGTTGGGTGTCACATTCCTTTTCTCTTTCGTTTTAATTCATTTGTTTTGTTTTTTTTCTTAGCATACTTTGTGTTAGCCTTGGAAGTAATTCACATGTCAATGATATAAGTTTAATTGAGATAGCATATAGCATTTAGAAGAAGTTAAATCTTGCTTCGGTTTGAGAATAATTTAAGTGTCAATCTTCATTTAGTTTGAGACTCTGGTTTGCGGTAAGATTGCATGATTAGTCTAAAACATTTAGAGAAGTTTTATGTGCGATTGTTTTGTGAATATTTTTGCGATCTCAACAAGCTCTAGAACTTATTTGATAATCACTTAAGATGAAATCCTAGAATGCACACTACTCAGAAGATTATGTAGGCCATTTTTGGACCGATTTGAGCCTTTCAAACTTACCCTTGCTATAATTATCGCTAGTCACCTGTTTGAGCCTTTTTCTTGAAAAATAATTTGAGTCTTGTTCTTTTGATAACCTATTTACTTACCTTTACGAGCCTAAAAATATTTTATCCTTACCTTTCTTTTAAGAGAACTTAGTTATACACATTTGTTGAGAAGTACTTAAGAGGAGTAAGGATGGAAATATGAAAATAAATATATTACTACCATAACCCAAGTACATTAAAGGAGATAAGTTGGGGGTTGTGGAAAAGAGTAAAAAAATTAAAAAAGAGGTGAATGGTTATATGCCAAAATAAAAAATAAAAAAAAATGAATTTTGGCAAAGAAATAAGAAGAAAAAAAAGTGGTAATTTGTTGAGAGAAATGCTCGAAAAATGGTTGAATGAGTTAGGTGTTGAAGTAAGGTTATCTAGTACTTAAAGTGGTTGTGTTTAAATTAAGAGATTGAGTTCTTTTACTTATCTAATCCTTCCCGTTCTTTCTTGATCTTTACCTTAGCCCAACGTTACACACTTATTAAAGACATATTGATTCGATATAGTGTGATTTTTCTACAATAGTGGAGAGTGATTTGAAAAATAAGCCTATGGAGTTTGATTTGTGATTGATGTCACACAATTTAATATGTTTTTAGAGGCCAAGACTTGTATTCATGAATGTTGTGCATAAAATCATCAGGGTGTTTGGATTAATGGTTTGTGGTAAGATGGATGTTAAGAGTCGATAACAATTTTAAGATTGATGTTTGGATTACTTTTGGACTTAGGTGATATTTAATGATTCATGTGTTATGTGTTATGTGCGATTTTTTAGACAAAAAGTTGAATTACTCTTGGATTAACACTAACATTGCTTTACTTTGTTTTGATTTCTACTATAGGATTCATCTCATATTGTCTTGTTTTCGCTTGAATTGCTAGGGACTGGCAATAAGCTAGTTGGGGGTTATGATAAGAGTCGTAAAATGCATCATAATAGTACTTATTTGTTAGCATTTTAGGGTTGATCTAGGGTTGAATTACACATTTATACCTTAACAATTCCAAAGTGTCATTCATGGAGCATTGGGTTATTTTGGTGCATTTTCAGGTATTTTGAGTTAAAAGAGATAGAGAAGTTATCATCGCTTTAAGCACGAAGCTTCGATGCATACCAGAGTGAAGGCATGATTGCGGAAGGATAAAACGAAGAGAGCCTCCACCAACCAGTGTGTGTCGCGGCCTAGAAAAGCTGGGTCGCGGCCTACAGAAGCTTGTTGATTACGCCCAAAACATAAAGCGGTTATTGTAGTATAGTTTTGGGGTGTCGATTCCACAGGGAAACAAGTTAATTACGAAAGAAGGTGTAAACTTTAACACTAACGATAATGATTAGATGAGAGAATATGAGTTTTGATAATGCACTATTGTGTAAAAGAATTGTGCGAATATAACGAAGAATACAAATAAGAAATAACAAGGTTCCGGGAATCCTCCTTAGGTTCGTTCCCTATTTCCACTCTTGATTCAAATTTTTATCTCGATTGCAAGTTTCACATCCTAAACAGGCAATCGGAAATTATTCAATCAAGCACTTTTATATCTCTAATATAATTGCTACAAATTACTCTTTGATTTCAATTCAAGCACACATGATTTATCTTATAGATTAGCAAGAAACGACAATATATTGCAATAATGATATCACAGTAATGGCCGATCTATAAGATAAATATACCGAAATCAATTACATCCAAACAACTTGACATAAGAAAAGCTTGACTAGACTTATGTGGAGTAGAAGGATGCAATCACCGGATTGAGAGAAACTAAAAGAAGAAGAATATCGAATACAGCTATCACATGAACTCAAATCCTTCTTAATTAATCAAAGAGTAAATCATAGACAATGTTTTAACAAAAAGTCCATACAAATGAATCAAGAACATGAAATAAGGAACAATAAAACCCTAAGGATTCATCCTTTTCCCTTGTTTGATGATTAGTTAGCCATGAAACTCAAGGTGGAAAAACAATATAGATGTTCTCCCCTTGATTTCTTGGCCATGGAGCTCAAGGTGGAAGAACAATGTGGATGTTCTCTTCTTGATTTCCAACTTATGAAAACTTAGACAGAATGCTAAAAACTTCTCTAATTTTTATCTATCAAAAACTGTCTTTGTTTTTCTCCCCGAGCTCTCTCCCCCGGCTGCAAACCTTAAGCATATATTTATAGCCCACGAGGGAGAGCTGTCTTTGCTTTTCTTAATTTGATTCTGAATTGGAGTCCATGTGCGCACTGCTGGAAAGTGAAGACTGGAACGTGAAGGTGGTCCAGCAGCATGTGCGCGCTGCTGGCTTTGTCTGAGCGTGCGCCTGGGCGTTGGAAAGTGAAGGCTGGAACGTGAAGTGGGTCCAGCAGCATGTGCGCGTGTCCAAGTGTGCGCCTTGGCACTGGAAAGTAAAGGTGCAGTGTTAGTTGGCGAGGGGCGCGGCGCTGATGGCTGAGGGGCGCAACACTGGTTCATGGGCGCCTAGGCGCTCACTCTTGTTTGCCTAGGCGCTGGGGCGCTGATTCATGGGCGCCTAGGCGCTCTCTTGTTTGCCTGGGCGCTGGGGCACTGGTTCATGGGCGCCTAGGCGCTCACTCTTGTTTTCCTGGGCGCTGGGGCGCTGGACAGTGAGAGGTGAGGCGCTGGGCTTTGTTCTGGAGGCCTGAACTGTTTCCGCTAAAACTGCCATAACTTTCACTAGAAAAATCCTTTTTCTGAACCGTAAAATTCTCCAGAAAATAAACTTCCGAATCTTTCTAAACATATATGGCTCATTTCCTGGTTCTTCCTAAATCAATACAGTTTAATCTGCAAAGATGATTGATCTGTACGGGAAATTCTGGCAATTCAGTGAAACTCCTTCAGCTTGTATGCAGAAGTGCACACACTAGTGTGCCTACCCTTAACTTGTTCCAAAGTGATGCACACACTTGTGTGCAATCTTTCAACTCAATGTACTTTATTGCTCCAACCTTGGTTTAGACTTTTAATCATCTTTAAATCATTTTTTGAAATGTCTAAACCTTGGACAAAAATGAGCACTGACACCCAAGATCTTTTGGCGCTTTAAACATGGATCGCTTTATCATCTCTTTTGTACTCAACGCACCTGAAAATGCATCGAATTAAGTCAATGATTTATGAATAACACTTTAGAGTTATCAACATGTAAAAGTGCGATTACGACCGAGATTAACCCTAAAGTGTTAACAATTAAGTATTGTTTAGATGCATTTTATGACTCTCATCACATGTCTAAAAGAGCCTCAAAGGCCATCAATGTGCGCCGCGACCTGGACCAATTTGAGCCGCGGCTTGGCAGTCTGAGCTGTGGCCTGGACCAATCTGGGCCGTGGCCTCCAACAACACCACAAAGCAGACTTCAAGGTTGAGTCGCGGCCTGGATTAGTGTGAGCCGCGGTTCGCACATAATCCCCTATTTCCTAATTAAGGTTTTAATGATAGTTTAGACCTGAAAACACCCTTGGACGTTTTGAATCATAAATAAATCACTTAGGGTTTGATAAAGGGGCATCCATCAAGGCTGGGAAACTGAAGAGAGAGCTCAACATTCTTCTCCATTACGGTATTCAAGCATGAGGCACATGGCGAACTAATCTCCAAGCAAGGCAATGGGATGAATCCCTAGGTGTAGTTGTTCTTATTTTCCATTCTTGATTCAGTTGTAAAGATTTATTGTCAAAACATTATTTATGATTTACTCTTTGATTAAACAAGAAGAACTTAGGTTCATGTGACAGCTGCAATTTATGTTTTTCTTATCTCAGATTTTCTTAATCTGGTGATTGCACCCTTCTCCTCTATATAAGTCTAGTCAAGCTCTTCTTATGTCAAGTTGTTTGGATGTGATTGATTCCGGTAGATTTATCTTTTAGGTTTATCCATTACTGCGATATTGTCATTGAGATATATTGTTGTTTCTTGATAAATCTATAGGATAGGTCATGTGTGCTTGAATCGAAAGTAAAGAGTATTTCACAGTAATTACATTAGGGGTTTTCATATGCTTTGATTGAATATTTGCCAATTGCTTGTTTGGGATGTGAAACTTGCAATCGAGATAAAAACAATTAAATCGAGATTGGAATAAGGTAACGAACCTAGGAAGGATTCCCGGAACCTTGTTGTTTCTCATTTATATTCTTCATTATATTTACACAATTTTCTCATATTACTTTATTATCAAAACTCAGATTTTCTCATTTGGATTTTATCGTTTCGTATTAAAGTTTACACTTTTCCTTGTAGTTCACTTTTCCTCGTGGGGTCGACACCTCAACTATACACAATAATCGTGTATTAGTTTGGGCGTAATCAGGCAGTCGCTCGCTTTGTCTTATTTATAGTTTCGGTTTTGCAGGACATTTAACCCCTTACCGTTGGAAAATATGTTAGTCAATGATTAAAAAGTGGTCAACCGTCATGACATGTCATCATAATTTTGGTTTAAACCTATATTGCCCTTCTTATATTATTTACTTAAACATTCTAAAACATGTCAGTTCTTCACTTCCTTTCCTATTTTTGATCTGTCAAAGAGTTTCTTTTATTCTTTTTACAAGTTTGCCTTAACTTCTCATTCATTCATTCTTCTCGTTTGAGTGAGGATAGAGTAATTTGTGCATCTCTTTTTTTCAGCAACAAAAATCCTCATCTCTTATTCTCGAATTGAAGGGTGATGCTATCTTGGTTCGTTCGTGAGGATTTTGTTGGTAAGCAACTTGTAAAATTTCTTGATTCCTTCAATTTCAATGTCTCACGGGGTAATAGGTATGCATTTTCTTAGCTTGCAATTTAATTTGAAGTTGTGGTTTTACTTGTGTTCATCTAAAAAATCGGTTGGCGTTCGCAAGGGTTTTATTGGTAAGCAACCTATAAAATCTTTCGATTCCTTCAATTTTGGTGTCTCATAGGGTGATGGGTATGCAATTTCTTGGCTCGCAATTTAATTTGGAGTTGTTATTTTACATGTGTTCATCTAAAAATCTCTTCATTCCTTCAATTTCGACTAGTCATGATTTTGGGATTTTTTTTAGGTATGTATTCTTATCTTGGGATTTAATTTGGAGGAGGTGAAAAACTAGGCTAATAACAATTTCGAGTGCTTCTATGAATTTTCACTCACAAAATATGGTTTATGATTTCATCTTGCAAGGAAAACAATGTCTTCTTCCATTATCAGTGAGAATGGATGTCATTTGAAATACATCAACATGCTATGTAAATGCGGAAAGAGAGTTGTTGTGAGAATTTTTTAGTCAAAAAGAAAATTTGAACAAATTGTATTACACCTACAAAGATAAAAAAAAAATGTGATGTGTTTGCTTGGCGCTTGCCTACTAATGAACCAGTTACCACATGGACGAAAACCAGTGAAGAAAATCCATTGGAGTTGTGAGTAGCTATTCAAAGGATTAGATAGGACATTAGAAGAATGGGTGGGCAGTTTGTATCCACTAAGACCAGGGATGGGGCATTGAAAATGTTTCTTGTTGCAAGCACTATTTGCAACTCTATAATTTCTTTGTTTCTGTTTTAGCTTATGTTAAACAAATGACAAATAAGTAATGCTTTCTATTTGCAAAGGATCTTATTCCCTTTGTTTTGTAATGTTTTCTATTACTTTAATGAAATGGTTGCTATTTCATATTTGCTAATGATCATGTTTTTGGTCATCAATGAAAACTAGTATAGAACCAATCCCAATATATTCAATGTTTGCTATTCGAAACAATGGTCCCTTTGTGCACATACCAAAATATGACAAAAGTAATAGATTCTATATTTAAACCTCATCCATTAAAATAGATTGAAGGGAATACAAAAGTTAAGGATGCATATAAAAAAGGTTATCCATTGAACTTGTCAAAAAATTAGAACTGGTACTCAATAAACAAGTCGTGATTTGATAAAAAAAAAAAAAGCTCAAAGTTATACCAATAATAAGACACATCCACATCAATTGAGCTACTACACTAATTTCAAACATAAAAGAATCTTCAATGTTCTTTTTAAAAGCAGATATGTTGAACACATAAACAACTAGTCCCTTGGGTTCCATCAAACTGAGAACTGGTGGCATATGACCTTGTAACTCTTCTCACTCCACTAATGGTTCTGTGGGTAGGAAGCCTTGCATCTGTTGTCACACCACTCATCAAATTTTTGCTAGATCTTCGTGCGTCTATAAGAAATGTACCCTGCACCCAAACCATAAACAAAATCATTATATTTTCCAACCATGAACACATTCACTATATATAACCACAACCTCATCCACTAACCACACCAACCACAAAACTCATTCACTATCTACACCAACCACAAAGATAAATACATTCAGTTCGTTTACCAAATATATTATGGTTATAAAATAGTTGATGCAAACTTGAGTCGTTGAACTAACACCAATACTCACACTATTTGTTGCATTCACATATGCTTTTCTTTTTCCTTTCTCCATTGCAAGTATAGTAGTAGTAGTTCTTCTTGCAGCACCATCTTTTGTTCCTTAACCATCACTTGTACCTTCTTTTCCCTCAACACCAATTGCACCACTTTCACCTCTACCACCAACATCTTGTCTTCGTTCAACACCACTTACAGACCTTGTTGTTGATACCCCTTATAGGAAATATATATTTTTTTTTTCTTTTTTGAATAATTTATTCTTTAATTTCCTTTAGGGTGAAATGGGGCGTGATCAACTTAAAATTATGGAGTCACCATCAATCATTTTATTAGGCAAATTGAACATCTCCCAAGAAGTTGATTATTCTAGTGTTAGCCCCTAATTTAATACTAACCTATTCACCTAGGTCTATATTACCAAGCAAAGTTTGAGAGGTCAATTGGGTATAAGGAAGATTGCTTACTCTTAGAACGCCCGTCTTACAACGGTTACATAATTGCTTAATTTATCCTTGTTAATCCTCTAATTAGAAAATTAAATTATATCTCTACCATAAAGTAAGACTACTGTTTTTGTTGTGAAAATAATTTTGAGATAATATTATCATTTTAAATTAATTTAGATGTCTGCATTCATCGATTAATCACAAAATCGCATTTTTATCTCATAAAATGAAGTTAGTTTAGTTTTTCCAATGTGTCTTTTATAACATGAAAAATTCAAAAATTAAATGCATTAAATAGGAAAGACACCAATATTATGTGACAAAAGATGTTGACATGGATTCTAGGAACTTAAACGAATCTATAATGCAACTTTATTCTTATTATGTTATTATCCTTATTTAACCTTTTATTATTTATTAAAAGACCTAACATTTAGATGAACAAACTCATGAATAAAGCACAAATGTGGGCTGAAATAAACAATAGATATATTTCATATCTAAAATAAATGGGCCAAGCCCAGTACATGATGATAAAAAAGGGAAAGAAAACTCTCAAGAACCCCTATTAAACAAGTATCTCGACCCATTGGCCTTAAACCTTACCATGCAAATTAAGATCAAACAAAATCTTAAAGTAAACAAGCATGTGGACTAAAATTCCTACGCATGAACATCAAAGCAATCTACAACACGATCAAGTGCAATTGTTTAAGTTAAAAAGCAAAAAAAAAAACATTTTTTTTTTGGAAAATGGTGTAGGGGGGCGAAGCCTTTTTGATTTATGCAAGTTTTCATTCAGTAAATGAATATAGACAAAATGAGTATAACTCCTTAGTATAAAAATCAAGCAAAGGCATGAATGCATCATATATTGAATTATTATGGCAAGCAAAACACAAGCGGTCAATAAACCATCATGCATTAAAACAAGTTATGAACATTAAGCACAAACAAAAGCATAGCACAGGCATGAAATCAACACCAAACAACATTATGTCCTATGTATAACTTGTTGATTCCAAAAATCTACCAAGTGAATGAATGGACGTGATGGGGTACTTGCGCACACAAAGACAAAAGAAATCTTAAGGAATTGTTAGAGGACCGGAGGGGTTATGCCTCTAGGGAGACTTTCCGATACCTAAGCTAGTAATTTGAGGACTTGAGAATATAGAGAGCAAGAGAGCTAGAGGATTATGAATTGTGAAAATTGTGTGTATGTGGAGTCTTGGAGCATAGTCCAATTAGAAAAATGATTAATGCTGAATGTAGTAGAATTAGGGTTCCCATAGGTTAGAGTATTCTAATAGGACTAGGTTTTCATAGGTTAGAGTGTCCTAGTATGATTAGGATTTTGGTGTGAGATTATAATTTTAACCTTCGTCACATGTAATTGCCTAATAGTTTACTTTGTCTTGTTTATGAAATTACCTCCTCATTCTTGGATGGTTTCACATGTCATCGTTTTACTGATTGGGAAATTTTCCCTACATCATATGCCCTCCACTTTCATGATTGCAGTTAAGAAATAGTCTTTCAAATGCGTGCTAGAGAGAATTCTGAAATTGACCTTTTAGGCTCGGTACCATTGAGGCTCTAGGCTCGGCTTTTTTGGCTTCAGGGTACCAAGCCCTTGAAGAGCTCGGGACTCTAAGCTCGATATTTTTAACTTCAAAGTGCTGAGCCCATGAGAAGCTCGGGGCTCTTAGATCAATACTTTTGACTTCAGGGTACTGAGCCCATGAAAAGCCCGGGGCTTTGAGTTCAATATTTTTGAATTTAGGGTACAGAGCCCATGAAGAGCTCTGGGCTCTTAGCTCAGTACTTTTGACTTCAAGGTATGGTACTTTTAAGTTCAGGGTATCGAGCCCATGAAAAGCTCAGGGTTTTGAGTTCGGTACTTTTTACTTCAAGGTACCGAGCTCATGAAGAGCTCGGGGCTCTAAGCTCAACAATTTTATGCCTTGGGTACCGAGCTTATAAGGAGTTTGTAGCTCTGAAGTCGACACTTTTAGCTTCAGAGTACCTAACCCATAAAGAACTTGGGGCTTAGGCCTCAGCACTTTTGGATTCAGGTTATCAAGCTTATGAAGAGCTTGAAGCTCAAGGCTCCGCACTTTTGTGTCATAGTTACTGAGCCTATGAAGAGCTTGGGTTTATTCTTTAGGGTACTGAGCTCATGAAGATGTTCGACGCTCTAGGCTCAGCCTTTTCGTTCTTCTCGGAGTGCATATATTGCACTATTTTCGATGATGGGTACCTAAGTGTTTTTCTTGCAAATTTGGAGTTATGTTTTTAGAGTATATAGGTTATCTTGGCATAGGATGCGTACAAGGTGTGGGAAGCCTGCTTGGCATGGGAGGCTCACTAGGCATGAGAGGCCCAGTTTACATGGTCAATAGTTTTCTCTTCATTTTTTTAAGGTTTCAGAGGGTTCTTTATGATATCTTTCGTCTTCTGTAATTTATGGGGAAGTGCAAAGGTTACGGTCATAACTATTGATTAAAGATGATATGAGCCATTCATTTTTTTTATATAAGAAAAAAGAGGTTAAGGGTCTTGGCATCTTATTTTTTCCATTCGTTCTCATTTCCTTCTTTAGAGCCTTAGGGTGCTAAAGAGAGCTCATTGGTTTTTTAGAGTTTTCAATAGCTTTCTTTATTCTTGATAAGCACCCATTCCTTATCTTTAAAGTATCATGTCTTCACCTTTAAGTAGTTCTCACCATATTAGTAGTTCTCGCTATAAAAGTAGTGATAGTGGAGAGGGTAGAGAAAGTATGAGGGACATAGGTAGCAAAGTGGATAGTTTTGAGATTTATTCTCTTGAAATGATGGTTTTTTTGTTTCAAGGCACTGTTTCGTCAAAGGATATCGATGTTAAAGTGGTTGAGGTATCAACTCGGGAGACTGAGGTTGCCAAGGTGTTGGCTAAAGGTACTGAGGATGAGTCTAGTGCAGAGGCCAATGCATCTTAGAGAGGGATCGAACCTGAGCACACTAGCCAATGTTCAATGGGATATAGTGGTTGATGCTCGGGAGTTGGTTTATTATGTCGAGCATAAGGAGAGTACTATATCTAACCGTACCTTCAACCATTTATAAAAAGATTTTGCATCCCTTCGAATTTTATATTGTGGAAGATAGAAAGAGAGAAAAAGGCATATGACACACCCCCTAATGATCCTCCGTATGAGCTATGTGTTTATCTTGATATGGTGAAGGTGGGTCTAAGGTTGCCATTTCATCCCTTTGTTCATATGATCCTCAATTACTATGGGATCTCACTGGCGTAGTTCATGCCTAACTTAGTGCGACTACTTATTGGGTTTATTTACGTGTCTCAAAAGGTCGAAAGGTCACGAATATTGACCTATTCAAGAATGTACTTACAATTAATTGCTATACTGATGATGACTACGTATATTTCTGTCAGAGGTCAAAGTAGAAGATAGTTAAGAAGAACATTACTTCGGTGAAGGATTAAAAGAATAAATTTTTCTTTGTTCCAAGTGAGTCTGGATTTAGGATCCCAACGGGATGGTATATTTTCGGTCGGAAAAAGTCTCAGTGCCCTCTTTTGAGTGAAATGGAGGAAAAAATGATAAAAGAGATGATCGCAAACGCTATTATGGTTATAAAGTTGGATGATAACGACTCTTTGGCTAATTATGGTCTTTGTCCCCATAAGGATATAACATTTTTACTTAGGTTTTTCTTTGCCTTATGCTAGAATTCGTCTTTGTTATGGTGCTAATATATTATTGTTTGTCGTTTTGCAGCGATGCCCCTGAATTTGTAGCAAGTTTTAAGACAGCTAAAGAAGAGCTAGGATGAGAGGAAAGATATTACTGAGACCTCTGTTATAGCCAAAAAGAGGCCCAAAGGTCCCTCTAGTTCCAATACTCCCGAAATGTTTGTTGCTCGTGATAGCTTAGAGGGAATTCCCACTCGAGTGGCATAGTGTTGGGGATCAGGTCCCCTTTGCTTGGTCCTTTTCGTCAGCCTTTGAGGATTGATATGTTTGTTTCTTATTAGTTTATCAGGACAGGTGATTCTATTATAGGATGCCATAGGGTGGGTCGAAAGCATCCAATTAAGGGTATCCCATCAAGGGAGAAGGCGGAGCTAGCCACCAAGGATGCGAATGTCTTCGTCAACATAGCAGATGAGCTGTTTTCAAAGGTAATGGTTGTTCTAACTGCTTATTCTTTCATTTTTCATTCTAAGTGTTGGGGTTGACACTCATGTACTTTGCAAGCCAATGTTTTCAGGGGCATGCTTTCATGTTGTTTTGCTAACACAAATAAGAAGCTGACGAAGTGCGACCTCCGTATAACTCAGCTCGAGAAAAAGCTTGCCTCTCTGGTTAAGAGACTTTCAACCTTTAAGATTGAGGTGATTTAGCTTCGGGAAAAGAATAAGGTCTTCAATGTTGATCTGGTGAAGGCTCAAAAAGAGACCGAAGCCAAGGTGGCTACAACTCGAGAGTAAGCCTTAGTGGACTACAAGGCCTCGAAGGAGTTCGAAGACTATACTAATGATGAGGTTGGGATCTATGTTGTCTAGGGCTTCAAGACTGCGAAGTTTAAGGTTGCTAAGGCTTATCCCAAGGTTGATCTATCTAGCATCAATATTCTTGACGAGAAGGCTTTGGTTTAGGATAGAGGCAAAGGAGTTGGTGACGTACCTAAGGATCCCAAGGTCTAAGGACTTAGGATTTTTTCCTTTTTATTTTGTTTGGATTTTATCTTTGGTCCGAAGGGGCCTCTGTGTAAAAACTTTATCTGATGAATAGAATAATTATTTTGTTTGCATACTTGTTTCTTTATTTGATTGTCTCTATACTTCGATGTTAGGATTTTCTAAGTCTTTAGGTTTAACACCTCGCAGACCGTGTTATGAAGACCTTATTGGTCGAGGGCTTGAAATTTTCTATGGTTATTAGTTTTAGGGTGCTTGGCACACTATAATTTTCACATAGATATCTCAAGGCAAAACACTCGAGGTGTTTTTCTGGTGAATGCCTTGTTTAATAAGGTGTAGAAGGAAGGGAATGGCTTGGGGCTTTCCCTTTGGGTTCTGTCTTAATGGTTCTGATGAGAGGACTAGTTCGAGGCTTCTTTAGGATTTCTATCCTAATGGTCATAAGAAGAGGAACAACTTGAGGCTTCGTCTTCAAGATTTTAATCTTAATGGTCCTAAGGAAATAAATAGCATGGGGCTTCCTCCTCAGGATTTTTGTCTTGCTGATCCTGAAGAAAGGAACAGCTCGGGGCCTCCTCCTTAAGATTTTTGGTATGTTAAAGACTGATGGTTTTTATTGTTCATTTAAGATTTTAAACTCAAATAAACTGATATTATTGATAATTTGCTAAATTTACGGAATCATGCAAGAGAAAAACATACTACTGATAAAATTTGCTAAGATTATTTGTGTTTTAGGTCCAGGGGATAAAAGTCTTGTTAAGATCTTCAAGCTCGAATATACTAGCTCGATAGATTCTTTGAATATGGTAGGCACCTTCCTAGTTTGGGATGGAGTTTTTTTATATCTCATAGATGAAAGACTTCCTTCTTCTTAAGCACCAGGCCATTGAGTTTGAATGTTTTACCTTTGACACAGATGTAGTAATATCGGGTTACCCTCTGGTGGTAGGTAACGAGTCGAATCTGAGTGTTATCTCTTGTTTCATCGATCAAGTTGACATTCATTCTGAGGGCTTCTTTGTTGGTCTCTGGGTAAAAGTATTGTACTCGTAATGAGGGGGTTCCAATCTCGAGGAGGATAAGTGCTTTGAACCCATAAACTAGAAAGAATTGTGTTTCTCTTGTGGAAGTCTGAGTAATTGTTCGGTAGGCCCAAAGAATGTTAGGAAACTGCATGAGCCACTATTTATTCAAGTCTTGTAGTCAGTGATTTTTGCAAGTGGTTCAGCTTCTATCCACTTGGTGAAATAATCAATCACCACTATCAAGTGCTTTCTTTGTGCTAAGGATTGTGTGAATGGTCTGGGGATGTTTATTCCCCAAATGACAAAGAGAAGGGAACTCGCGATTTTTATTAGTGGATTGGAGGGCCAGTGTGTTATTGGAGCATACTCTTGACACCTTTTGCATTTCCTGACCATGTTAGTAACTTCTTATAGCATCTTAGGCTATTAGTATCCATGCTAAAAGATCTTATAGGTCAATACTCTGCCCTCTGGTGATTTTCGCATATATCTTTATGGACATTTCGGATGGCATAATAAGCATTTATGGAGTTGAGGCATTTTAAGTAAAGGGTAGTGAGCTTCTTAATGTATAATTAGCCATCAATTATAGTGAGCCGTGAGAAGTGAGAGATGATATTTTTTGCTTCATTTATTTGCTCGGGAAGTTTTCCATCCTATAGGTACTAGAGGGTCGTATCCATCCAAGTTTGTTTTTTGGTGATTGGCTTGACTAGCTGCTCGTCTATGCTAGGCGTAACGCGTCTCCAAAAATGTAGTTTGAGTGAGGTTTGATTTTTTGGAAGAGGTGAGTCGAGCTAGGGCATCTTACTTGGAATTTTTTGCTCAGGGCACTTGAAAGATTCAGAATAAATTGAAAGTTGCAGCCAGCTCTCATGCTTTTTCCAGATACTTGATAATCTTTGCTCCCCATGCTTCAACTCGTTTGTCATCTGGTTGACCACCAGTTGGGAGTCGTTGTGGACTTCCAAGGCTTGGGCAGCCAATATCTTTGCTAGCTTCATCCCTATGAGCAAGGCTTCATATTGTGCCTCATTGTTAGAGGCATTGAATTCGAACCTTAGGGAGTACTCGACTATGATACCCTTGAGGCTTGTGAAAATAAGGCCAACTCCATTGCTAATGCTGTTAAAAGACCTGTCAATGAAGAGTGTCCAATCGGTAACTATTATTTTCGGGCTCCTGCCTTTCGGGTGACTCTTCAAGAAGTGTGCTCTCTAAAATAAAGTCAGTTAGAGTATTAGGAACTATTTTGGTAAGGGATCGCAATTGTCACTATTTCAAGTAAGTGACTAACACCTAAGAAATTCTTGCTGGAATTCCTCTCAAAATTCTTCTATATGTTGTTAAGATGATGGTACAAGTATTTATATGATTATACAGTTAGACTACTGGACAGTTATTAACTTACAGTTTTTTAACAAATTACTAACAACTTCTAACAAACTTGTAAATAACTTCTAGTTGTCATAAGCTTCCCTTAAGGTTTCTTCCTTAGTCTTGTTCACCTTCTAGGTCCTAAGCTATTTCCAACACTCTCTTCCTCTTATATTGCTTCAGCTTCTATACTTGGCAGTCTTTCCTTCTCTGTCTTTGCTTCTTTAGCTTCTGTTCACTACCCTTCTCTGAGTTATATCATTCCCATCCATATCAAAAAGAACCTTGTCCTCAAGGTTTAAGTAAGGGTATGTCTTCAACAGATCCTGAACATTTTCCCAAGAAGTTTCTTTAGGTAACAGCCCTCCCATTACACTAATACTTGAGGAATGAGCCAACCTTTAAGTATTATTTATCTCTGAGCTAACATAGCTAGAGGAAGAATGACTGGTTGATTATTGAAGCTTTCTGGAGGTAAAGGAATAACTTATGCAAGTGAATGAAGGCTTGTAAAGGGTTTTAGCTGGGAAACAAAGAAATAGGATGAATTCTGCTTCTATCTGGTAGTGCTAACTTGTAAGCAATTTTGGCCACTTTTTAAAGAATTTGATAAAGAGCAAAATACCTCTTGCTCAGCTTGTTGTTAGCTCTAAAAGCTACAGAAGTTTGCTTATCAGGCTGCAATTTAACAGGGACCTAATCACCTGTATTGAAACACAATTCTTTCCTGTGCTTATTTTCCTTAGCTTTCATCATGGATTGAGCCTATAATAAGTTGCTATTCTGCTGTAAGAGTTTTGTCCTAATAGTCAAATGATGTTCAACTGCTTCTATATCAGAAGATTCTTTGATGCACTCTAGAATACTAGGGGGAGTCTCCCATGTACTACTTTAAAATAAGTCATTCCAATAACTGAATAATGGTTGGTATTATACAATAGTTCAGCCTAGGACAAGTAAGTTATCCAAAGTTTAGGATGCTTATACACAAAGACCCTTAAAGAATTGTTCCAAGCATCTATTAAGCACTTTAGTCTCTGCATTAGTTTCTAGATATAAGAAGAACTCATGTTAAGAGTAGTCTCACTTAAGATGAATAACTGTTTCAAGAATCTACTGAAGAAAATAGAGTCTCTATCAGAGATTATGGACTTGGGGAAACGATGGTGTTTAATTACTGTATCAGTGAACAACTAAGCCTCAATAGTAACACTGAAGTTAGGATTTAGTGCACCAAATTGTGTAGCTTTAGAGAATCTATCAATGACTACCATTATAGCAGAACATTCCTTAGAAAAATGAAGACTAGTGATGAAATCCATAGAGACATCCTCCTAGATTTAATATGGTATAGGTAGTGGTTGTAACAATCATGCAGGCTTTAAGGTGGGGTACTTCATATACTAATAGACTAAGCAACTCTTGACAAATTCTTGCATCTCTCTTCTCACGTGAGGCCAATAAAAATTTGCTTGAAATCTTAAATAGGTTCTCAATACACCAGAGTAGCCTCCCATAGGAGAAGAGTGAAAATTAGTAATAAGAGTATTTTTTAATACTAAATTGGAATATATTCTGAATTTGCCTTTATGGTATAGCGAACCATCTTTGATTATATGATTTGTATACAGAGGCGAAGCAACATAAATGGCTTAATGAATAGCGAGTAACTCTGGATCAATGGTGTTCTCCTCTCTGAGTTGTGCCATGACATCAAAAACAAGCTCTGAAATTTCAATTAACCTTCATTCGTTTTAAGTGTGTAAAGAGTCACTTATGGTTATAGATGCCTTCGCAGCTTGTTTAAGTAGTTATGCTGTTAAGAGGTTTGAACAACTTGATTCATCAAGTTTTTTAGGCTTCTATGATCAGCCTTAATAATGAACTTTCTTCTCAAAAGATATTGTCTCTATTTCATAACTTCTTATATGATTGCAAAAAGGTCCCTAACATAGGTAGAGGCAAAGTTCATTATTTATCATATTTTTTGCTAAAAAAGGCTAAGGAATGACCTTTGTGAGTTAAAACAACTCCAATGTCCACATTAGAAGCATCCGTTTCTACTTCAAATGTCTTTGTGAAATCTAGTAGTGCTAACACTGACACTTAAGTCATAGCAATCTTTAGTGTGTTAAAAGAATTATGAGCAACATCATTCCACTAGAAGGCCTCATTCTTTAAAAGGTTAGTCAAAGGAGAATCTATTGTAGCATAATGCTTGACAAACTTCATATAATATCTAGTTAAGCTTAGGAAACCTCTTAATTGTTTGAGATTTGTTAGGACTGGCCAATTAAGCATAACTTGAATCTTTTTTTGATTTAGCTACACACCTTGAGCAAAAACTATATGCTTTAAGTACTCTATAGTTTCTTTACGTACTTACACTTTCTTCTTTTGGCATAAAACCTATGCTCAACTAGATATTGTAATACTTGTCCAAGATGATTCCTATGATCTTCCAAGGAGGCACTATAGACTAGTATGTCATTAAAGAAGACTGTGGAAGGGGCATGACTAGAAATTCATGATGCCCTTCATGTGCCTTAAAAGTAGTTTTTGGAATGTCTTCTTCATGAACCCTTATTTGATGATATCCAGACCTTAAGTCTATTTTAGAGAACACCTTAGCTCTATGTAAGTCATCAAAGAACTCATCAATTATAGGTATAGGAAACATGTCCTTAACAGTTACAACATTCAAAGCTCTATAGTCAATACAAAATCTCCATGAGCCATCATTTTTCTTCACCAATAAAACTAGGGATGAAAATGGACTTTGACTATTTTTTATGATTCCATTCAATATCATTTCTTGAACCAACCTTTCAATCTCACTCTTTTGGAAGTGTGGGTACCTGTAGCGTTTCATATTGATAATAATACTAGGAAGTATATGAATGTGATGATTAAGTGGTCTAGAGGGGGTAACTGATTTGGTTCTTGAAAAACCACTTGAAAGTTTTGTAAGATTTCATAAACTCCCTTGTCAATGAACTGCGGTTCTGTATCTTGATCTTGATCTTCACTCTGTAAGTGGTAATAGAAGACAATGCTTTTATAATTAACCAATTTTTTCACTTGAGTGTGAAGTAGTGGGGCAGGGTGTAAGTATGATTCTCCTTGTAAGTGTACTTTATGTCCTTGCCATAGGAAGTCTATGGTAAGTTCTTTTTATTTAGTCAAGACTGATTCTAATCTTTCTAATCATTGTATTCCCAAGACAATGTTTATCCCTTGAATAGGATGGACAAATAAGTTTATCACAAACTGATGATGCTAGAGTGTAATAGGGACTGAGTAGCATATCTTATCACAACAGAGGTAATCACTATTCCCCGCATAAACTTTGAACAATTTAGAGGGAGCAATAAACATGTCTAACCTTGCAACAACTTTTATTGTATGAAGTTATGGGTACTACCACTATCAATTGGAATTTACAATGTAAAATTGCCATGACAACCACTTATCCTAAGAATTTAATGACTCATTTGACCAGCTAATGCATTCATACTAATTTCATATAAGAAGTTAGAGTTTTCCTATTGTAGGTTGTGTACAAAAATTAAGTCTTGATCCATAACAATTTTTACATCCTCTTTTTGGTCTCCTATAAGTGTTAAGAACTTACATTTTCATTTATGACAATGGTGGTATTTTTCATCACAATTATAACAAAAACATTTTTCTCTTCTAGCATTGAACTCTGTAGGGCATAGTTTTCTAATAGTGATTGGTGGTGGTTGATTGGTAGGGATAGGCTTTGTGTGGTATGGTTTGATAGTGCTTGTATGTAAAAGAAATTGTCTAGGTGACATTAAAAAAGTATTCTTGAACTTACCTTAGAAATTTCTGGATGCTGGAGTAGAAAACCATTTGGTTTGAATGTGTTTCTGATCTCACTATACTTGCCTTCTTGCAAAGGCCATGACTTATCTTATAGAGGATGGTTGAGTAGTCAACAACTCTCCCTTTAGTTATAGCTTGAGACCCGAGATGAATAGACTAACCAAGAAAGACTCAGATAAGCTTTGTACCTTAGTAGTAAGTGATTCAAACCGAGCTTAATACTCAGCAACAAATTTTGTTTGTTGAAGATTTTCCAAAGCCCTATTTGGATCCTCATTAGTGGAAAGTCCAAATCTCAACAATAGTGCTTTAAGAAAAGCTAGCTAAGATTGAATTAGACTTCTTCTATACATCCATTGATATGATGCTAAGCTTGGTCCCTTCATGTGAAAAGAAGAGATGGTGGTTATTTGATCAAGAGGAGTACTATGGTACTAAAAAAAATTGTAAGCCTTAAACACGTAACTTTGCACATTTGAGCCATCAAACCTTGGGAACTCCAATCTGAATTGTAAAAAATAGGGTGTAGAAGGTATATTCTCCTAAAAATGAGATTGATGTTCACCTTTACTCTATCTGAGTTGGAATGTGATGTTGGTTCTGAAACTGATTTAGATTATGAAGATTATCCATCTTGTTCTCAACTAAAACCATGAATATCTTCATGTTTTGGTTGAGTTCAGCAATTTATAATTCTATAGTCTTCTTGAACTAAAAAATATCTTGATACGGAGATGTTTGAAAGCCTTGTAAAGTCTTGATGTTGTCATCAAATTTATTATGGAGACTTTTGACACTCTCATCTAATCTAAGTTGGAGGTTCTTGACATTTTCATCTAACCTTTGAATTCTTGCTCCTTCTGCCATATCTGATGCTGAATATGATGTAGTACAAATGATGTCTTTCAAGAATAGTAAAGAAAATGATGAGAGAGAAGAAATGGGGAAATGGAAGAGGATGATCTGGATTAGAAAATTGGAATCAATTATGAAGAAGTGCAATGAAAGCACCAATGTAATATCCGTATTTTAAAAGTTGGGTAAGTGTATATTTTTTTATCAATATGACAAAGAATTAAATCCTAGAATGGCTGAATGAAGATTTCTGGAGACAAAAGTTGAAAAAAAAAAAGTCAACTTTGAACAGTACTCGGGGCAGCCACCAAGAAAGCAATTTTTGGGTGGAATTATTTTATCTTGTTTTTTGTTGTTGTTTAGTGTGGAAGTGGAGAATAAAAAAAAAGAAAAGAAAAAGAAAAACAACATAATGATTATGTTTTCTAATCATGATGTTTTTTTCTTTTGTCTTAAAATGCTATCTATGGAGGATTTGAGGGAGAGAGGGGGCTGCTGATTTTCAGTCGAGCTCCCCTATAAATATAAGCTTTAAGTTATGTAATTGCACGAAGAATTTTCCTACAGTTCCAAATAATTCATCTGTATTCTTAAAACACTTTGGGAGTTTAAAGAAAGGTGGAAGGAACAAAATTTTGAGGGTATTTTCGAAAATATTTCGGGAAGCTATCAAAATAGCATAAGGTAATAAGGTAATGTTATTTTATCATTTATGAAGTTTTAGGAGGTTAAAATAGGAATTTTTCAAACTGTATGGTTTTTGGAGAAAAGAAGAAATAATAAGAATTTTAAATTCCAATATTATGTCAGGTGCTGGTAGTCAGCAATCGGGAGAAAATTCGAAGAAGAACAGGAAAGGCAAAGAGGTGATCCACGAGTAGCTTTAAGTGCTATGTGGTGAGTTGGATTTACTTTAAGTAGTCTAAATGAAAAATCAATTATTTAGTGATAATATTAAATTTAATTATTTAAGTATGCTTGGGTGATAGATGAAAAATTGATTTATAGGTATGATAGAAAATTTGGACATGTAGAAATATTTCTCAGTGAGAAATAATATTTTTGGAAATTATAAGTTTAATTGAGAATAAAAGCAATAAATAAATTATTGATGAGATATACTGATATTTTAACACGAATTATGACGAGATAAGTTTTAGTGGATTTTGCTAAATTTTTATGAATGATTTAAGATGAATTTTAGTGGATCTTGACAAATTCTGATGGACAATTTGAAATGAAATTTAGTGGATCTGGACAGACTTTAATGGATTATTTTGATGTGATTTTTGGAAGAGAAGAATCTTGTGGATAATTAGGATAGCCAAATTAAGTGGTCTGAATCTTTATATTGTTTTTATATTACTGTTTATATTACTGTTTCATATCATTGTTCATGCATATGCATTAAATGATATAACCGAAAGAGCCGGGAAGGCAGCCGGTCTAATGAAATAACCATGACAGCCGGTATATGCTGGGATGAAAAAATAAAAACCGTGACAGCCAGTATATGCTGGAATTAACCGGGAAGGCAGCCGGTCTGATGAGAATAAAAGAACCAGGAGGGCAGCCGGTCTAAGATAATAATAACCTGTTAACAGGTGGGAAGACGTTCTCATCATAATCATTTATGCATCTGCATCTGTTTTAATTATCGTTGCATTTTTTAGATGTGTTATATTAATTGTGAATTAAATTATAGATGACTGGGTCTCATAAAAGAGACAGCTATGATGATGAGATTTTTGAGATGATGAGATGTGGTATATTAATTGTGAATTAAAATATAGATGGCTGGGTCTCATAAAAGATACAGCTATAATGATGAGATTTTTAAGATGATGAGATGTGGTATATTAATTGTGAATTAAATTATAGATGACTGGGTCTCATAAAAGAGACAACTATAATGATAAGATTTTTTAGATGAAGAGATGTGGTATATTAATTGTGAATTAAATTATAGATGACTGGGTCTCATAAAAAGAGACAACTATAATGATGAGATTTTTGAGATGCGGAGATGTGATACTTTTTATGAATTTAATTATAGAAGGTTGAGTTTCATAGAAAGAGACAGTAGGGTGATAAGACTTATCTAAATGATGGACTTTTTGATATGAACCTCATTACAAGGAAATTATGAGATAATTGATAGTCTTAAGGTGAACCAATGATTGGGAAGAAGAGATTGATAGTAAAAAGTTGTCATCAGGTTATGCGAAAAATAAATTTTTAATATTAAAGGGTTATTGATGGAATTTGGAATACTTTCAGTAAATTTAATTCGCTGAGCTTGTGAAGCTCACTCCTCACTGTTCAATGATTTCAGGTAGCAGTCAAGATAAATAGTCTGGTGGGTTGAGAATCAGACGAGATCTTTTTCTGTAAGCCAAGTACGTGTCAATATCCTCAGACAATCGAGTTAAAGACTCGTAAAATTTTTATTGTAAATATTCATGCATTTATGTATATTATGTTTAAGTGAATATCAGATTTGTTTACCTCTCCTGTTAAGGGATAAGGAAAAAGAAAAAAAAAATCTGGTAGTATTATTTTTATTGTTGCATATATGCGTCGTGCTTGGATTTTCAAAATGTGATAACACCGTCTAGGGGTGGCCAACCTGGGATGGGTCGTTACAATTTTGATATCAGAGCATTAGGTTTTAAGATTATGTAGACTGCATGAGAACCTAAAAAGTGGAAGATCTAAATAAATAATATTCTTAAATGCAGAGTCTGAGGATGACACGTGGTCGTTCGAGAACTAGAGGTAGAGTTCAAAATCAGAGGGGACGTGGTAGACCCACAATTTTTAGGAAGACTGAAGTAGAGGAAGAAGTTGAGTCGGTGGTTCCCGCAAGGGAACTCGGTGATAGTGCAGCTGGCACAAGTAGAGCTGGGGAAGTATCTAAAAGTAGGAATGATGAATTGCAAGATGCTCTTAACCGTGCTTTAGAGAGGATGAATGCAGCCGAGGAACGGGCTGCTAATTTGCAGAGAAGATTAAAGGAAAGGGATAGAAGAGAACCAGAGGTAGTGAGGCAAAAGGTTCCTGATGGAGGGCTATTTGTAAATTAAATGCAAGGAGATTGTTTTGTGAGGTTTCTTAAGTTTAAACTTCAGTCGTTTAAAGGATCTATAAATCCGGTGGAAGCTGAACAGTGGATTGAGCATGTGGAGAAATATTTTGAGGTCTTACCGGTGTTTGATAAACAGAAGTATGCTTTTGCTTCGTTTATGTTGGAGGGTGAGGCTTCTCAATGGTGGAAGGATATTTTGCCCAGGATGAGTACACGAATAGATCAACCTTTGACTTGGAATAAATTTAAGGATGAATTCTTTACAAAGTATTTTTCAGATTCTTTTCGGGCACAACAAGAAAGAGAATTTATTCACCTAAAGCAGGGAAATTTATCGGTGGTTGAATATGATAGTAAATTTGTAGCCCTGTCAAGATTTGTACCCGAGTTCGTGAATATAGAGGAAAGAAAATGCAAGAGATTTTTAGACGGATTACACTATGAAATTCGTTTTAAACTCTCTTACATGGGCATAGGAAATTATGTTGTACTGGTAGATAAAGCATTGCAGATTGAGAGAGATTTAATAGAGTTTAAAGGTAGGAGGGATTGGTTGAAGAGAACCAGATTGGAGGGATCTAGATATGGTAGCAGTATGGGTGTACAGGGTGGGAGACCACCCCAGAGGGGGCGTTCTTTATCACAAGGAACGGTGGGGCAGACTCAGAGGCAAGCAAGATCTGTTACTTCAGTAGCTCAGAGTAATACCAGTGGGACCCCTCTATTTGGGAGACAAGCTATGGGGATTGAGAGTTATGGTAAAGGAATGAATATACCACTAAGGGGAAGTGAAAATCTGATTTATGATCGGGAGTCAAGGGTTTGCTTTAAATGTAATCAGATGGGGCATTTATCTCGAAACTGCCCTACACAGATATGCTTTATATGTGGTGAAGGAGGACATGTTGCTGCAGATTGTCCAGCAGGGAAGTCAGTTGAAGCAAGCATTGGAAGTGTCGGGAGAAGACCGATAGAGAGAGGCAGTGGATCAGGAAGTGAGCGGGGCAGAGGTCGAGGATCTGTAGCAGAGCGAGGATGTGGCAGTCAGATTTATTCCAGAGATGGCAGAGTCTATGCATTGACCCAGCATGATGCACAAGCCACTCTTGATGTTGTTATGGGTATGATATCTATCCTTGGTAGGGCTGCTAGATTATTGATTGATCCTGGTGCAACCCATTCTTTTGCATCTAGTAGTTATATGAAATCTATTGATGCCAGTGCTAGTCCTTTGATGCATGCCATTATTGTTGAGATTCCTACTGGAGATAGGGTTATTATCAGAACAATTTATCAAGGTTGTGTGATAATATTGTTGACCGAGAATTTGAGGTTGATTTATTGCCTTTAAATATGACAGATTTTGATATGATTCTAGGGATTAATTGGTTATCTGTATGTCATGCATGGGTAGATTGTTTTAGGAAAAATGTGGTGTTCAGGATACCTGGGCAGGAGGAGTTTAATTTTCAGGGAGAACGTAAAATACTTGTTAATTGTCTGATTTCTACCTTAACTGCTAGTAAATAGTTGAGGAAGGGTTGTGAGAGGTATTTAGCATATATGGTGGATTCTAGCAAAGAAGGTAGACAGTTAGAAGAAATCTCGGTGGTAAAAGATTTTTCTAATGTATTCCCTGAGGAGTTGTTTGGATTGCCTTCCAATAGGGAGATCGAATTTTCTATTGAAGTTTCCACGATCAGCACCTATATCCATAGCACCCTATAGAATGGCACCAGCTGAATTGAGAGAGTTAAAAGTTCAGCTTCAGGAGTTGCTAGATAAACAGTTTATCCAACCTAGTACATCACCCTGGGGAGCCCTTGTGTTATTTGTCAAGAAGAAGGATGGGACATTGAGGTTGTGTATTGATTATAGACAATTGAATAAGATCACAATCAAAAATAGATATCCTTTACCCAGGATAGATGATCTATTCGAGCAATTAGAGGGAGCTAGAGTATTCTCTAAGATAGACTTGAGGTCGGGATATCATCAATTGAGGATAAAAGAGGGGAACGTGCCTAAAACTGCTTTTAGGACACGTTATGGTCATTATGAGTTCTTGGTGATGCATTTTGGGTTGACTAATGCTCCTAAGACATTTATGGATCTTATGAACCGGGTGTTTAAACCATTCTTGGACAGATTTGTAATTGTGTTTATTGATGATATTTTAGTATATTCTAAGAATGAAGAGGAGCATATGCGATATTTGGAGATAGTGTTGGAGATTCTGAGGAAGGAGAAATTATATACGAAATTCTCTAAATGTGAGTTTTGGTTGAATGAAATATCCTTCTTGGGGCATGTTGTGTCGGGAGAGGGAATAGCAGTTGACCCACAAAAAGTAGAAGCAGTGTTGACTTGGGAGAGACCTACGAATATAACTGAAATTAGAAGCTTTTTAGGATTGGCTGGTTATTATAGAAGATTTATTCAAAAAATTTCTATGATTGCTAGACCTTTGACTAAATTGACCAGGAAAGAGGAAAAATTTAGGTAGTCAGAGGAATGTGAGAGAAGTTTTCAGCTGTTGAAAGAAAAACTGACTACTGCCCCAGTATTAGTGCTTCCATCTGGTGATGAAGGATTTGTGGTCTATAGTGATGCGTCACATCAGGGGTTGGGTGTGTGTTGATGCAACATGGGAAAGTTATAGCTTATGCATCTAGGCAACTGAAAAATCATGAGAGAAATTACCCGACCCATGATTTAGAATTGGCTGCCATAGTTTTTGCTTTGAAGATTTGGAGACACCATTTATATGGAGCCAAGTGTGAAATTTTTACTGATCATAAAAGTTTGACGTATTTACTAACCCAGAAGGAGTTGAATTTAAGGCAGAGGAGGTGGATGAAGTTAATTTGTGATTATGATTGTACAATTCATTATCATCCAGGAAAGGCTAATGTAGTAGCAGATGCATTGAGTAGAAAAGCTACAGGGAGATTAGCTGCTTTTGGGAGTCATGATACTAGCCTGATGATAGAATTAAGAGGAATAAGGATACAATTGAGTGTCAGTGATAAATGAGCATTAATGGCAATTATGGTAGTTCAATCTCCTATTATTGATCGTTTATTACAACTACAGAGTAAAGATGAGGGAATAGAGAAAATTAGGCAGGAAGTTTTGAGCGGGAAGTTGACCGAGTTTAGAATTAGAGAAGATGGTATGGTAGTATCGGGATAAAGAATTTGTGTTCCCAATGATGTGGAGGTGAGAAAAGAAATACTAAAGGAGGCTCATGATTCGATATATTCCATGCACCCGGGAAATAATAAGATGTACAGGGGGTTAAAACAGAATTTTTGGTGGTCAGGGATAAAGAGGAATGTAGCAGAATACGTTGCTAGATGTTTGACTTGTCAACAGGTAAAATTTGAGAATAGACATCCAGCAGGTTTATCACAACCTCTTCCGATACCTGAGTGGCCATGGGAAAATGTAAGTATGGATTTTGTCTCTGGTTTTCCCCGTACCCAGAGAGGGCATGATGCTGTGTGGGTTATAGTGGATAGACTTTCTAAATCTTCACATTTTCTTCCTATTAAAACTACCCGGAGTCCAGAAATGTTGGCTGAGTTGTATGTGGCAGAGATAGTGAAATTACATGGAGTACCCTTGAGTATTGTATCAGATAGAGATTCTAGATTTACTTCTAGATTTTGGAGGGGTTTTCAAGAAGCTTTGGGTACGCAATTACAGTTTAGTACAGCTTTTCACCCACAAACTGATGGACAGACAGAGAGAATCATCATAATACTAGAAGATATACTGAGGGCAAGTGTACTGAGCTTCTCAGTAAGCTGGGATGCTTACTTGCCTTTGATAGAGTTTGCATACAATAATTAGTATCAAACTAGTATTGGGATGGCACCTTTCGAAGCTTTGTATGGAAGGAGGTGTAGAACTCCAGTATGCTGGGAAGAAGTTGGAGAGAGAAAGATATATGGCCCAGAAATGATAGACTTGACTACTAAAAGAATCAAACTGGTTAGAGAGAACCTCAGAGCAGCTCAGAGCAGACATAAAGGATATGCTGACAAAAGAAAACGACCTATTGAATTCCAAGTTGGTGATTGGGTATTCTTGAATATATCTCCGTGGAAGGGAGTGTTAAGATTTAAGAAGAAGGAAAAGTTGAGCCCGAGATTTATGGGGCCCTATGAGGTGATCGAAAGAATTGGACCCGTAGCATATCGTTTGAATTTACCTCTGGAATTAAGGCAATTACATAATGTTTTTCATGTGTCACTACTGAGGAAGTACTTGCACGATGAGTCCCATGATATCACGAATCAGGCGATAGAAATTCAGAAGGACTTGACTATTATGCTAGCACCAGTCGAAATCCTAGACAGAAAAGAGCAAGTCTTACGCAATAAAGTTATTCCTTTGATTCAAGTATTATGGCGCAATAAAGATGTTGAAGAAGTCACATAGGAACATTAAGAAATAATGAGGAAGGATTATCCCCAACTCTTTACTTGAATTCAGCAAGGAAATTTCGGGGACGAAATTTTGTAAGGTGGGTAGATTTGTAATATTCGTATTTTAAAAGTTGGGTAAGTGTATATTTTTTTTATCAATATGACAAAGAATTAAATCCCAGAATGGCTGAATGGAGATTTCTGGAGATAAAAGTTGAAAAAAAAAATCAACTTTGAACAGTACTCGGGGCAGCCACCAAGAAAGCAATTTTTGGGTGGAATTATTTTATCTTGTTTTTTATTGTTTAGTGTGGAAGTGGAGAATAAAAAAAAAGAAAAAGAAAAAGAAAAACAATATAATGATTATGTTTTCTAATCATGATGTTTTTTTTCTTTTGTATTAAAATGATATCTATGGAGGATTTGAGGGAGAGAGGGGGGCTGCTGATTTTCAGCCGAGCTCCCCTATAAATATGAGCTTTAAGTTGTGTAATTGCATGAAGAATTTTCCTATAGTTCCAAATAATTCATCTGTGTTCTTAAAACACTTTGGGAGTTTAAAGAAATGTGGAATGAACAAAATTTTGAGGGTATTTTCGAAAATATTTCGGGAAGCTATCAAAATAGCATAAGGTAATAAGGTAATTTTATTTTATCATTTATGAAGTTTCAGGAGGTTAAAATAGGAATTTTTCAAACTGTGTGGTTTATGGAGAAAAGAAGAAATAATAAGAATTTTAAATTCCAATATTAGGTCAGGTGTTGGTAGTCAGCAATTGGGAGAAAATTCGAAGAAGAACGGGAAAGGCAAAAAAGTGGTCCACGAGTAGCTTTAAGTGCTACGTGGTGAGTTGGATTTACTTTAAGTAGTCTAAATGAAAAATCAATTATTTAGTGATAATATTAAATTTAATTATTTAAGTATGCTTGGGTGATAGATGAAAAATTGATTTATGGGTATGATAGAAAATTTGGACATATAGAAATATTTCTCGGTGAGAAGTAATATTTTTGGAAATTATAAGTTTAATTGAGAATAAAAGCAATAAATAAATTATTGACGAGTCATACTGATGTTTTAACACGAATTATGACGAGATGAATTTTAGTGGATCTTGCTAAATTTTTATGGATGATTTAAGATGAATTTTAGTGGATCTTGACAAATTCTGATGGACAATTTGAGATGAAATTTAGTGGATCTGGACAGACTTTAATGGATTATTTTGATGTGATTTTGGGAAGAGAAGAATCTTGTGGATAATTAGGATAGCCAAATTAAGTGGTTTGAATCTTTATATTGTTTTTATATTACTGTTTATATTACTGTTTCATATCATTGTTCATGCATATGCATTAAATAATATAACCGAAAGAACCGGGAAGACAGCCGATCTAATGAAATAACTGCGACAGCTGGTATATGCTGGGATGAAAAAATAAAAACCGTGACAGCCGGTATATGCTGGGTTGAAAAATAAAAACCGTGATAGCTGGTATATGCTGGGATGAAAAGTGAAAACTGTGACAGCCGGTATATGCTGGAATTAACCGGGAAGGCAATCGGTCTGATGAGAATAAAAGAACCGGGAGGGCAGCCGGTCTAAGATAATAATAACCTGTCGACAGGTGGGAAGACGTTCTTATCATAATCATTCATGCATCTGCATCTGTTTTAATTATCGTTGCATTTTTTAGATGTGTTATATTAATTGTGAATTAAATTATAGATGGCTGGGTCTCTTAAAAGAGACAGTTATAATGATGAGATTTTTGAGATGATGAGATGTGGTATATTAATTGTGAATTAAATTATAGATGGCTGGGTCTCATAAAAGAGACAGCTATAATGATGAGATTTTTGAGATGATGAGATGTGGTATATTAATTGTGAATTAAATTATAGATTGCTGGGTCTCATAAAAGAGACAGCTATAATGATAAGATTTTTGAGATGATGAGATGCGGTATATTAATTGTGAATTAAATTATAGATGACTGGGTCTCATAAAAAGAGACAGCTATAATGATGAGATTTTTGAGATACAGAGATGTGATACTTTTTGTGAATTTAATTATAGAAGGTTAAGTTTCATAGAAAGAGACAATAGGGTGATAAGACTTTTCTAAATGATGAACTTTTTGATATGAACCTCATTACAAGGAAATTAGGAGATAATTGATAGTCTTAAGGTGAACCAATGATTGGGAAGAAGAGATTGATAGTAAAAAGTTGTCATCAGGTTATGCGAAAAATAAATTTTTAATATTAAAGGATTATTGATGGAATTTGGAATACTTTCAGTAAATTTAATTCGCTGAGCTTGTGAAGCTCACTCCTCACTGTTCAATGATTTCAGGTAGCGGTCAAGATAAATAGTCTGGTGGGTTGAGAATCAGATGAGGTTTTTTTCTATAAGCCAAGTACGTGTCAATATCCTCAGACAATCGAGTTAAAGACTTGTAAAATTTTTATTGTAAATATTCATGCATTTATGTATATTATGTTTAAGTGAATATCAGATTTGTTTACCTCTCCTGTTAAGGGATAAGGAAAAAGAAAAAAAAAATCTGGTAGTATTATTTTTATTATTGTATATATGCATTGTGCTTGGATTTTCAAAATGTGATGACACCGTCTAGGGGTGGCCAACCTGGGATGGGTCGTTATAACCAATGTTAGGACCTATTTTGGTAAGGGATTGTAATTGTCACTATTTTGAGTAAGTGACTAACTCTTCAGAAATTCTTGTGGAATTCCTCTCAAAATTCTTCTATATGTTGTTAAGATGATGGTACAAGTATGTATATAATTCTATAGCTAGATTACTAGACAGTTACTAACTAACTGTTTCTTAATAATCTACTAACAACTTCTAACAAAATTGTAACTAACTTCTAGATGTCATAAGCTTTTCTTAAGCTAATACCAATCAAGTTTCTTCCTTAGTCTTGTACTCATTTTAGGTCCTGAGCTACAACCACTATTCTCTTCATTTTCTATTGCTTCAGTTGCTGTACTTGGAAATCCCTCATTCTCTGTCGTTTGCTTGCTTAGCTTCTGCTCACTGCTCTTCTCTTGAGTTGTATCATAGAGAATAAGCTTTTATGGTTGTTTGTGGCTTGTGGCGACTGTCAAATTCTCCCAATTCTATGGACCATTTTACCAATCTCCTAGATATATCTGGTTTAGGCAAGACTTGCCTTAGGGGCAGGACTGTAATGGTATGAGACTGAAAGTATGGTCGTAGTTTTTTTTTGTCGTGATGAGGATAACGTAGGCAAGTTTTTCAATCGAGAGGTACCAAGTTTCTGCATCTTGGATGATCCGACTGACATAGTAAATGGGTATCTAGGCCCCTTCTTCTTCTCGAATCAGTAAAGAGGCAATGGTTACGGGGCTTGCGATAATATAAAGGAACAATCTTTTCCTCCAGTAGGCTTGGTTATGAGAGGTGGTGAGCTAAGGTAATCCTTGACGTCTTCGAAGGTTGTTTGACACTCTTCAGTCCATGAAAAACCTTCTGCTTTTTTCAATGCCTTGAAGAAGGGCAGACATTTTCCTGGTGGACTTAGACATGAAGCGATTGCAGCGATGCGCCCTGTTAGTCATTGCACTTTTTTTATGTTTCGAAAAAGGGCTTATGTCCAAGATTTCCTGGATCTTCTCAAGGTTGGCTTCTATTCTGCGCTAGGTGACCATGAAACTAAGAGACTTACCTAAGGTGACTCAAAAAGCACACTTCCCTAAGTTGAGCTTCATCTAATAGTGCTTAAATACTTCGAAGGCTTTTTCAAGGTTAAAGATATGGTCTTTAGATTTAGTGCTCTTTACAAGCATGTCATCATTGTAAACTTCCATGTTTATTCCGATTTGTTCCTTGAAGAGTTTATTGACCAGTCTTTGATTGGTTGCTCTTGCGTTTTTTTAGCCTAAATGGTATGACCTTGTAACAAAAAAGGCCCTAGTTGGTGATAAAGGTAATCTTGGACTTGTCTGATTTATACATAAGAATTTGGTGGTACCATGAATATGTGTCCATGAAACTAAGTAGTTCATACCCTGAGGTAATCTATTATTGGTAGTGAGAAGTTGTTTTTTGGGCATGCTTTTATTGAGGTCAGTGAAGTCTATACAAAATTTCCACTTCCCATTTGCTTTCTTCACCATGACCATGTTTGAGGCCCAATCCGGGTAATGGGCCTCCCAGATAAAGTCAATAGATAAAAGTTCGTCAACCTATTCTCTGATTGTTTTTTTCACATATGGGCTAATAACCTCTTCTTCTGAACCACTAGCTTGTGGCTTGCTTCTATATTTATCTTGTGGGTGATGATCTGCAGATCAATTCCGAGCATATCTAAGATTGACCAAGCAAAAACATCTTGATTTTTCTAGAGGAAAGAAATCAGAGAAGCTCTGAGCTCCACGAGTAGGTTGGATCCAATTTGTATAGTTTTGTGGCTTTCTGGAATGTGTAATAGTATATTATGTCGGTCGAGCTCCCATTTTCGACTAAAATCATTTCCACGCTATAATTTCTGATTAGTAGGGGTGAAAAGCATGACATCATCATGTGGTGTTTGTAGTCTCTCTAGATCTTTATCTGTGAAAGAGATCACATCATCGATTCTTACTTTCATCCTAGGTCCACTAACGGAGGTGAATGACCTAACGTAGGGCTTCTTATCCTGTAATGAATGCTCACCAACTGTTGGGCCCCTAAAGATTATTTTAATGGTGCCGATTATGGTTTTCTGGTCTCTCGTATTACCTTGTATACGCCCGTTGTCCAGAGTGTTTCTTCTTGGGCTCCGTTTGGGGCTTCACTTAGGACCTCGCTCGAAGCTATGGCTAGGGCTTCGTCTGAGGATGCATTAAGGACTTTGTCTTAGTTGTTCCCTATCATCCTCTTGGATTGTAGGGACCCACTTCTCTTCTTTCAAGTATCATCAGTGGATAAAGAACTCTATTTAGTTGAGGGCTTTGCACTCCTCAATATCAAGTCCATGGTCTCTATGGAAGTAATAACATATGGATATGTCTTTGTTTTCACTCGTGTTTATGGATTTTGAGGCGCAGCGGATGAAATCTCGGTCTCGGATTCTCATTAGGATGTTAGCCCTAGGAGTGTTGAGCGGTGTGTAGCTATCAAACACTCAAGGGGTCTTCTCGCTTTCATCATTGAATCATTCTTTGGTTTGGACTGTTCTTTCTTTCTCTTTTCTTTGGCCTCTTCTTGTTCTCTTCATAACGCATAGTCTTCTTCTACGAGTATATATTCCTTGGCTCATGAGTTTAGAGCTAAAGGTTCCTAACTTGAGCCTATTTTTTAATATGACAGTCTTGATCTTTTGGTCGAGGTTATAGATTTCCCATTGTATTGTGTTGAAACGTGAAATGTATTCACAGAGCTTTTCTCCTCTTCGGTGGATAATGTTGAAAAAACTGTCTAATGTCTTTCTATGCCCTTTGCTACTGAGGAAGTGCACGGCGAAGTTTCGATTGAGTTCTTTGAATGAGTTAATACTTTCCAGCTTTAGGTAGGAGTACCAAATGCTGGCAACTTTTTCAAAAGTTAACAGAAACGCTCAGCACAACACTGCATCTTGGTGCGATGCAAGAGCAACGCAATCTTGTAGAGTTGGAGATAGTCCATAGGGTTTGTGGTGTCCTCATAGGCCTTAATGATGGGCATCCTGAAGTGCCGAGGGAGTGGGGTGTCCAAGATCTCTTAGGTTAAAAGAGGATCTTGGGAGTCGAATTCATTTAGGACATTGGTCCTTCAGTGCTTAAAGGCTCCACCTATCATTTTATCTATTTCCTCTAGCTTCTTGTTAAGGTAAATATGGTTCTTGGAGATAGATTAGCCTCGGGATTTTGGCCCATGGTTGGCGGGGAAGACCCTGTGGTGGACTTACAGTCTGAGGTGCGAGCATGGTGACCAGAGTTCTGGTTCCTCATTAGCCAAAGGCTTTGATGCTTAATCTAAAGCTGTGAGGGAGGCGCTTGGCCCCCGATTTGGGCTACTAGGTCAACCACTAGCTAAGTTAGTTCTATGAACTATCCCTGCATGACTAGGGCATCTATGTTGGATTAGACTTGGTGAACTGGGCAGTTTGACTAGGATTATTGATCCTGCCATAACCACTTACTGATTGGTTCATTGAGATTTTGGCTGACTATAGCGTGCTCAAGGATGGCTGGGAGTTCAGAACTAGTGCGTAGGTCGTGGCTGGTGGTGGTATTTGCAGCGGTGGTGGTAGCAGCGACAACATTTTTGGAAGTATTTTTTGGTGGAATCTTAATATATATGAGTTCTTCTTTTAGTTCCCATAGACAACTCCAATCTATTGATACAGAAAATTTGGGAGGTGAATGAACAGACGTGATGAGGTACTTGCACTCACAAAGACAAAAAGAACCCTAAGGTTATCGAAGGATCAGAGGGGTTATGCCTCCGATGGGACTCTCTAATGCCTAAGTTAGTAATCTGAGGACATGAGAAAATACAGATAACGAGAGAGCTATAGGATTTTGAATTGTGAAAATTTTGTGTACCTGTGACAATGTGAACTTTCTTTATATAGAGACTTGGAGTAGAGTCTAATTAGAAAAGTAATTAATGTTGAGTGTCATAACTGAATTAGGGTTCCCATAGGTTGGAGGGTTCTTATAGGACTAGGGTTTCCACATGTTGGAGTGTCTTAGTAGGATTATGTTTTTGGCTTGAGATTACCATTTTACCTTTTTCCACGTGTAACTGCTTGATAAATTACTTTGCCTTGTTTATAAAATAACCCACTGCCCTTGAAGGGCACCACGTGTCATCATGTGACTGGTTAAAGAATTTTCTCCTACATCAGAATTAACTATTCAAACCGAGGATGAACATAAGGCACGAGGATATACAGCTAAAATGAATAAATAAAAGTGCATGACTTCACAATCAAACCCAAAAAGGCTTGCCATGATCTCTTCTTTACAATAAAAAATAAATATATAAAAAAAGCTTTCACAACCTTTAGATGGAAATAATCATAGGGATCCTTAGGTTGGGAAAGGCATGGATTAAGAACCACACCCTCTCGCCTTCTCATCAAACCATTTTTTAGAACCAAAAGTAGTAGTAGAAAAATATATACACTAACCAACATGTAAATTAGTGGCCTAACCATGTCTAGCCTATGTTACCTGGACTCAAGTATGAGTGACAGAAATGAGTACATGTCTGAGTGTCTGACGTTTCTATTTTTAATATTTTTTTTTGTAAATTTTCCTTTAATTTAGAGTGTTCAATTGTCATACCCTTATCCAAGTGTCGAGGGTCTGACACGGGTATGACAAGATAAAGCGAAGAGTCCATGTAACATAGTGTTTAACCACAAATAGAAACCATTTAAGCAATGCTATGTATATTTAAAGAGAGATCAATAATCCAACTAAACCCCAAGGCCAGCAAGCCAAGGTTAAGATCCCAAGCAGGGTATAACAAACACAAAACACAGTAAAGAAAAAGGGATTAAGAATTTATACCTATCTATTGAAGACTGAAAACTATTAGATCCAAAATCTACCCTTCAAAACTCTCAAAATATAATTGATTAGATAACATTTTCATAATTTTAAAAGATAAATTCATCAAGAGTTTTTCCTCCCAAATTTAGCAAGCCTTAGGCTCGAATTTCCCAAAAATTATTTTCTAGAAAAATGGAGACTAAGGTCCTATCTTGAGAGCTTTATCTCTTTGGTTCTTTCAAATTGAAAAAAAGACTCACAATTCATAAGTATTTATAGGCAAAATCCAAGGATAAAATCACAAAGAGGAAAAGAGATCTAGTTTATAACAAGACATACACCATGTAGGCACAGGTCAGAAGAACGTAGTGGGGCAGTCACAATGAGAAAAAAATGGAGGAGCGCCTTTTTACAAAATTGTGAGTGGGTGATAATGTAGAGGAAGGAGAGAGGGAGAGAGCTACAAGTCAATAGAGAGACAACAACGGGTCGAGGTAGAGAAAGCAACGGGAAATAAGGCAAAAGAGCTCTCTATTTGCGGTAGTAGATGGGGCATTAGAGTTGAGTGTGTTTAGGATTCTCTAGGGTTGGGGAAAAAAGGGTTTTCATATGGTGGGTTAGCTTTTTCAATGTACGAGAACTCGGATTTTAACATAGCCCAGTAATGGGTTGGTGATTTTAAGGTTTTAATTCGGCTGGGTTGGGCTTTACATCCTAAAAGAGTTTGGGAATTTGGTAGTTTAAGGTTTAGATTTGGGGTTAAGGTAATTTAAAGGTTAAAATTTTTTAGTTTTTATTTTATTTTATTTTTGTTTCTCTTTATGTAAAGTACTAAGAGAAAGGAGAAAAATTAGAAATTTTTTTTTCGATTTTCTTTCAAATGAATAAAATTAGAAAATTTCAAGTATTAATAAACTAAAATTAAAAGTAGAAATGTCATAGAAATCTACTAAAAGGAAAAAAAATGTTCATGTCACCAAACAAGAATGAGTGTCTACACTTGTAACTTTATCACTGCTTTGACCACCACCCTTTAATCCTCTAGAAGAACCAATAGCACATTATCTTCCTTCACCACCACCTGCACCTCCTTCTCTACCCTCACCACCACTTGATCCTTTAAAAGAACTACCACCTCTTCTAATTCTATCTACAACCATCCTTTTATTTTGAATGTAAAACAATATAAATTAGTAAAGTTCTTTATTAAACAATAACTAAACTTGAACCACGTTTTTTTTACCTTCTTTACTACTCCTCTCTAGCAAGTTTTACTATTGTGACCAAACTAATTAAGGATTCTATATGTCACAATGCAAGACCTTCTACTTTGTGTAGAAAGAGTAGCTTCACCAGGTTCCTTCCTCTTATTTTTCTAAGCCTACCAGGTCCTTTCCTTAGTAGTGGAGCTTTTATATCTTCTTCAATATTGTCTGGGGTTAGGTCAACATTTGGTAGAGGATGAATAATATCATTATAAGACTGAATGAAGGTTTGGACTAAGAAGTAATCGTGGCAGTAATCCTCTAATTTTGCTCTCTTATGCTTATAGATACAATAAGTTACATATTTGCATAGCAAACCAATCTTCATTCAGTACTGACAACTACAAGTATTTGCTCTTAGGTTCACTATATAAATGATTCCATCCTCCATCACTTAATATTCATTTATTCCACTGGGCACCATAGTGTAATTATTTTTTGATTGAATAATCCTATTTAGTTTAGCTTTAATTTTAGGTGTCACCTTCTCCTTCTCTGAGGTGCAACCTTTGGCATATCTCTTGTTAAGCCTAAACATCATTTTCATCTTGAGACTTTCTAAAGGTTCATTATTGGCTTGTTCCTTAATTTTGTGATGCATGCTTTGAAGGACTCTGTATGGTTGTTTGCCACTGAACCATCATTTGACATTGAATCAAATGTGTGTCTGACCCAAAAGAAAGGCTTCTCAGCTAACCATCTCTATATTGGATCTGATTGGCCTTTCATTAAATTAATGATATCCTTGAATAAGTCTTTGTGGAATTTTTTTACAGCTCAATTGAAATCTGCCCTTAATTCTAGCCTAGGGAAATTGGCTCTCAAATCACTATAGACATGCCTAGCATAGTTTTTGTGATAGGAATTTGGGAAGAAATCAGCCATAGCATCCAAGATTCTCTATATGTAAGTAAAACATTATGTTAGCATTTTAATCCATTGTAAAACAAATTGAAATGTATGTATGCATAAGTTTAAAATTAGAATGTTATTTAACATTTTGATTATCTGATATAAAGTTAAGTGGTTTCTCCAATATCCCATCACTAATACAATCTCTGAAACACCTACCAAAGAATGCCCAATTGTCTTTGCTTTCTACCTCAGCAATAATATATGCTATTGAAAACAAACCATTGTTTCCATCAAGAGCAACAACATATAATAGCATCCTGCCATTTAGACCCTTTAGAAAGTGGCTCTAACCCAAAAAATGGTCTGCAACCCTTGATTAACCCAACCTTTAATGCATGGAAGTACACGCGTATCCTTTTAAACACAATTGTCTCTTTTATGTTTTCTCTCTCATAAATTTTTATTCTCACAATGTTTCCAATTCTTTTCCACTAGTAACTTAGCATATTTTCTTAGTTTCATAAATGATTCCTCACATCATCCTTCAACTTCCTCTATCACCTTCCTTTTAGCCCTATACAACTGCTTACCATGAGGATCAATCCTGTATTGCCTAGATGTTGTTCCTCTCATCAAGTCATAGTTCATGTTCGGGTCATCCTTCAACTAGTTACCAAGTTTCCTAGCAATCCATAGGACCCTTGCATTATTATTCTTCTCAACTCTCTCATAATTGCAAACATCATTCAAACCTTTGACCATAAATGTCTTATTATCTAGTGTTAGTGAAACTTATATTCTTTAAGGACAACCTTCACCCTTGCACAATGCATTGACATTCTTTCTGTCATTTTTTGGTTTATCAAAGCTATACCCTCTGCACACCATAATCCTTCAATACTTATCTGAACTGCTGCATGTTACTAAATGCATGTCCTACTTCAAAAAATATTGCTTTATCTTCCCCAGGCTTGAATATCTTTTCGGGAATTCTCATATTACTATTCCATGTCTTTCTACTACTTACCTTTCTAGGATCCGCATCCAAATCTTCATCACTTATAACACAATCTACTGATTCATCAGATCTTATATAACTCAGTTCCTTGTCTAAGTCACATTTTGCCTCATTCACCTCATCCACTTAATCAACATAATCGGATTCATCACCACCATTATTAAACTCACATTTATCCTCCAATCATTCCTCCTCCTCCACATCATCATCATTATATGAAAATCCATTAGCATCATCCTCTGATATTATTTGTTCTTCATCTCCTTCCACCCCCTCAGTGACCCTACCCTGGTCCCTTCCTCCTCCACATCATCATCATCATATGAAAATCCATTAGCATCATCCTCTGATAGTATTTGTTATTCATCTCCTTCTACCCTATCATTGACCCTACCTTGGTCCCTTCCTTCCACCTCCTCATTGTCCTTACCCTGAACCCTTCCTTCCACCCCCTCCCCCCACTTTCCCCATCATACCTAGCATTGGCCCTTTCCTAGTCCCCTTTAATAACTTCTTCATTCTCATCATCCTCATTGAGGTCTTCATATTCATAAAAAATATTGTTGACTTCATAGTAATCCGAATCAAACCTCACATTATTGTCAACATTCCCAAAGTAATCATCACCACAACCATTAGTTCCATCCACCATATTACTCCCACCCTGTGTGCCATTATCTGTTATCTCATCCACAATAATGCCTTCGATAGTAAAATTAGTTTCATCCACCACATTACTCCCACCCTGTGTACCATCATCAATTATCTCATCCGCAAGTACCAACATTAGCTTCATTCACCAAATTACTCCCTGCAAAATCAGTTTCATCCATCACATTACTCCCACCTTGATTACAAGCTGCAACATCATTTTCATCCATCTCATCAACAAGATTATTCTCACCCTTATCCCTAACGTTATTGTCTTTCTCATCACTACCATCACCCACTTCAACTATATCAAAATCATCATTCAAACAAGTTGTAAAACCTCTCCTAACCCTATATTTAGCAAACATTGAGATCAGATCAGTCATCAACTTCATCAATATAAAAGGCAACTATCTCAAACATAGATAAATATTTAAACACATTTCTCAACTTTTCTTCACCCTCTACAATTTTACCATTCCCAGCTTCAGTTCTAACAAGACTAGATTTAACATTCAAATGAAGGCAAATATCATCTAAAAATGTTAAATAGTAGTATGTTTCTGCATCAATGGTTATAGTAGCTTTCAGTTGATTATCATCTTGGAAGTACAAGTGGAGGTCATGAACCACCTTCATATTGACTTGGTACAAGACAAGACTAAAAGAGAAATATTATGGATGTTTATTTTATATAAAAATTAGATAAAATAAATAAAATAATTATTGTCATATAGAGAATAAACAAAACCATGACTTTATGTTGTTATGAGAATTTGAATAACAAAACCCCAATTTTAAAGCATAAATGGATAGCGACCAACACATTCAATTATTTTTACAAGAGGAATGGACAACAACCAACAAAATCAATTTTTTAAAAGAGAAAATGGATAACAATCAATGAAGTCACTTTTTTAACAAGGAGAAATGAACAGTAACCAATGAAATCAAATTTTTGATAACAAAAATCATGCATCGTAAACAAACAAATAGTAAACAACGACATTATCAAATGTTCAACTCATAGAGAATAAACAAACAAAGAATGGAAGTCAACAAAGAAAAAAATGACATAAATGAACATGAAGAATACATGCTAATTTGATAACAAGTCAAATGTCACACGATTTGAGTAAAAATCCTTCAACTTTTGAAACGATGAAGCGTTACAGATTGAAGTAGATCGCGGGTTTATGAAAGGATAATCATAAAATTTCATTATTTTAGGTTAGATTATGTTTGAAAAGGATTTGGAGGCTAGTGTTTCGCAAGAACACTATAGGATAGAAAGAGAGAGGAAAGAAAGGCATGAACAGATAAGAGAGAACATGTTTCAAAATTTGGACAAGGTAAGTCTCACTTTGTTTGTATGCTTATTTTAATGATGGGCATTTCGTGAATAACATTTTTTCTGTTTAGACTTAACAGAATCCATCAGGTCAATGCTGATCAAAGTAGGTGACTGTCATTTCCAAAACTATAAGGGGTAAGTATAGTTTATACCAAATCTAGATGGGAAAAAGGCATTTATCCCAAAGAAAAAAATATTATCGAATGTAACTTTTTTAAAACAATAAATGTATTATTTTACCAAAACATTTAAAAATGAGGCATGCCTCACTTTTAAGTGATTCATCGTATTGTGCACCTACAAAGATCAAGCAAGTGTAAATTCACAATAATAATCCAAATAATACATTCCCTGGCATAAGAGTCCCAATTCAAAAGGTTAATATCACGATAATTGACTACGAAGCCCATTATGGCTTCATTCTTAGGATATCCGCCAAATATAACATATGAATCTCAACCTTATAAATCAATGTTGTATACAATGACGACAGGAGAAATGGTGCCAAATATGTCACCAAGTCTGAGATCCCAACCAACCTCTCACCATATTCGTGAACCACAACTACGGGAGTTTGGGTAGGGATACCTGATCATGAGGTGTGCACAAAGATTACTCCGCCTACAACTACAGTATGTTATAGTATCTGAATATGTGTCTTGCTGTGTAGGGACATTTATTGTATATTAGTGTCCTACTGTATGAGAATATGTGTCGGCCGATCTAGTATGGGGACAGTGAGGGCAATTGTCCTCACTTGATTTTTTAAAAATAAATTATTTTTTAGTTATTTACATACTTTCCCCCCACTTAATTTGTATAATTGCCCCATACCTTAAGCCAAACGCCCCTAACCTTTCACTCTCAAATTGACTTAATTTAATTAAAATAATTATTCAACCTAAATAATCAAACTAAGTTTAGTTGAATGGACTTAAACCGATTGTTTTAGTCCATGGACTTGACTTATCAACCATTAGTGCAAAGCCTATAAAGTAAGCCCATAGTTCAAGTCATGAGTTATTTCATTTGGAGGTTCACTTATTTAGAGGTAGGTGTTTCTCTTCCAAGCTTTTGTCTACATAATATGGGATTAAGTTCTCCATTAAATATCACTTAACCATTCATTTAGACAAGAAGTGAACAATGGCACAAGACTAATCACACATCGCCTATGCAAGGCATTGCTAGAATCCCAATCCTCTATAAAACTAATCCCACATCGGTTGAATTGTGTAAACAACTAAAGCATCATTATAAAAGGCAGCCTTAGTCAACAGATTTTCTTTACTATTGTTCAAATGTTTGCTGTATAAAGACAACGCCACTGATACTTGGAAGTAAAATTATTATGAATCTAGTATTTCTTCAAGTATACTAAGGTTTGCTATAAATGCCATATCTATGTTTTTAAGTAAAAGTTTTTTGAATTAAGTAAATTAAGAATTGTAATAACAAATTTTTTTATATACACAAAAAGTTATAAAATTTGTTAATTAGTAATTTGGTCTTAAACAAATTTTATTTCTGTTTTATGTATTAGAAGTTATGAAAAATTGCATGTAGAAAATAAAATCACCAACTTCTTACTTTAATTTTTTTCTTCTTTTAATCGTTTTTATACCAGAAAATTGAGATTTCTTTTTGTCTATGAGAATTGAGAATTTTTTTTTTCTTCTTTTCAACCACGTATGATAATTGATAATTCATTTTTCTTTTTCTAATATTTAGCTCTCATTTTTTTTATGATATTAGGTTGATATACTGCTTTTCACTGTGATAAAATTGAAAGTTCGTTTTATCTTCGAAAATTGAAAGTTTATTTTTCTTTCAATTAGGTATGAAAATTAAATATTTGAGAGTTCTTTTTTCCTAATATTGACTGATATTTAACTACCATTTTTTATTGTTCAATTTCTATATTTTCTTGAATGATATTAGATTACCATATTGCTCTTCACCATGATAACTAAAAAAGTTTAGCTACCATTGGTAAACCCAAAGCAACCATTCAAATTTTAAGCTTGACTGTCAGTCATTTTGATCATTTTATGAGAGTAACTATTGCAACCACTTGCCCAGTTTAGATAATGGCTTCCTACGGACAATCTCAATGAGAAAAAAACAATAAATTATAGTACCTCTTTACAATTTCGAGGAGGTTGTCGGGTTTGTGCCGGCCAGAGAATATGCCCCCCTTTGCTGTCTTAATTTTAAACACCAAAGTACGAAACTTCAAAGCATATATATACAAATGTTTTTTTTGTTAATTTTTGTAATGAAAAGAATATGTTAATGATCTCTAACTGAACAAAAAAAAAACATGTATTTAAGTTAAGAAATACACAAATATGTGCTTTCGTTTTGTGAAAAAATGTCATCAATATTTATATTACTTTTGTTTTTAAATATTTATATTTACTATTTACTTATATAGTTATATAATATGAATGTGTGTATATGCCGCCCGCACTAACAAAATTTTTTGGATCCGTAACTAACTGTATGAAGACATTTAGTATATTTTAGTATCTTTATGTGACATTTATTATGTGTATTATTATTTTTGGAAACCAGCCCAGAAATTTAACTAAATTTTTATGAACTCTATGTATTACTTCTTTATATGCATTGAAAAGAGATGTTGGATTTTATTTTTTTTCTTACAATTACAATGTGAAGAGAAGAAAAATTAAATTATTTTCAAGTTTTGAAGGGGATATTGGCACGATGATATGAATGATTTATTAAATGCCTTTAAAGTTGTGAACAGACTATAAGTTATATACGTGTTGTTTATTTTTCTATCGTGAATACCATCATTGTTATTTTAAACTCAGACCGACTTCCGAGCCTATTGATCGTTTCATCAAAGTTTGGGGGAGTATTATCCACCCATTTTTTGGACGTAGCGTCTCCCTTGTATAGATGGTCATATATGTCATAATTTCCTCGGGTTATGCTTTATTTCGTAAATAAATCAATTTTTGATATGTAATTAGAATTACATCGTTTTATTTTATTATGTTTTGAGAGATTTTATTGTTTGAACTTTGGTTTGTAATTTATCACTTTTTCTTTGTTCTTTTTAGGGTAAATAATGAGATTTAGATTTTTTTTTTATGTATAAGAATTTTAAAAATGTCATAATATGATTTTCGTGTATATATATATATATATATATATATATATATATATAATAAATGTTTTAATTTAACTGAGCAACTAGTAAAGATGCATATATTTATGCATTCGGGTTGTGACACGTTAGTCGAGAGAGTCAATCTCAAGCGGAGACAAGGTTTTTTGCCACCTTTAGCTCAAATCAAATTTGAGTTTGGGTGGTTTTGGTTTTAGACGAGGGTGTGCAAACGGTAGCTTAAAAGTTTTAATTGATTTTTTTGTCAATTTTTTTTAATTGTTTCGATCGAATTACCTTAAAAATTTCGATATTAATCGATCGAATTGATTTCGGTTGATACAATCGGTTAATCGGTTAATCGGTTAACCGATATTATTTATATAATTAAGTTTTTAAATTTGTTATATACTATATATTTAATTTATACTTAATATATATTTTTTTAATTTATCATGTTTTATATATATTATATTTTTATTTAATATATTATTAATATTAAATATTAATTAATTTTTTAATCAATTAAATTATCAAAATATAATTTTTTTAAATTATAAATAAATTGATATATATTATTTGATTAATCAATTTATTACTTATTAACTAAATTGTTTTAATCAAAATGATTCGGAATTATTAATATTTGAACGGTTTAGTGATAACGTGCGTTTAGATCATTTATGGATTTCAGACAGGCTCAAATCATATCATTTTGTATACATTCAAGTAATCATGTTGCGAGCAGACCAGTCTCTCCGGTCAGATTTTGCCACCTCTGGCCCTCTTCCTTCTCCAATCTCGACCGAGGGAGCGGGAGAGGGAGAGAGAATTTTTTCACTGAATTTCACTTCTAATTTTGCATCAGTTGTTCAATTGACCTGAACAAATCCATTCAATTTTGTTGTTTATATGCATGCAATATAGTTGTTATATGCAACGATGATGGTTGAGGATCTGGGCGTGGAAGCGAAGGAAGCAGCAGTCCGCGAGGTCGCGAAGCTATTGCCGCTTCCTGAACTCTTGCAATTGATTTCATCGATCAAATCTGATTACATTACACGCCAACAGGTATCAATTCAAATCCATTTTTAGTTTTTCTTTTCTTTTTTTTTGGTCTTGGGATCTGTTAATCTTTATCCTTTGAAAATAATGTGCTAGTTATTGCAAATTTTGATCTCTCAAAGTTATTAAATTGAATCAAATTCTTGGCGCATTATCGTCCCTATTTTTTATTGTAAGATTACGAGAATGAAGTTGCAAGTAACCCAATTGTACCTTAAAACGCTGTTGCTGTTTATTTGGTTAAGTTTTTTAGGTGATAGTAGATGTTTGAGGGTTACAAAACTATCGAATTGAATATTAAATTGGTGTGACTAGAAGATGTGTTGTCAATAGTTTGGTTTCTGCTGCTTATTGTGAATGAGACATGAAAAAAGGGCCCCCATCAAAGCAGGAAAGAGGATTATTGCGTAAGTTCAAGTGGAAAATGTACTTTGTTGATAAATGAATTTGGATTTGTTAGCCATTTGTTTAGGACATGATTATGTTGTTCTTGGATTTGAATTGTAATATTTGGGATTTTTTTTTGGTTTCTCTGTGTAATGTGGCCATTTAGGGTACTGATCTTTGTGATGCTACTCTGCTTTTGTGGTCAGGCAAATGATGCACAACTTAGTACAATGGTTGCGGAGCAGGTATACATACAAAATATTTTCAGCTTTCAAATACTTGAAGACTCTGCTATGTGATAGCTATTATGTTATCATTAAGTTATTCATGAACCATGTTCTTAATAAACTCATGGAGATATGAATTTAAAAAGAAAAAAAAAAGGGAGCTGAGGAAGCTTGGCATATTGATGTCATGTAGACTTACATGCTGATGTATTTTACTGGGACAATACTCTGGGCTGCAGGTTGAACATGCGCAAACTGGGCTGGAGTCACTTGTCCTATCTCAAAAGACAATTAATCAGCTTCGTGAGAATTTCATTGCTATTGAAAAGTATGTGCTTAATGAGATAAGACCCTGAGACACCACTATAAATTCTTTGAAGCTCTATTACCTTTTTTTCAGTTTGTGGCTAATGTGGTTGCCTTGTGAATCAGATTCTGTCAAGAGTGCTAAAACTTGATTGAAAATCATGACCAGATAAAGCTCTTGAGCAATGTGAGGAATAACTTAAATACAACCCTGAAGGGGGGTGCCGTGTTTAAAATTTGTTTCTTTACTTGTTGGCTATGATTATTGTGTCTTGTTAAAAATATTAACCAAAATAAAGCATTAAAATAAATACGTTTTTGTGTGTGAGTGTTCACCTTCAAGTGCTATGGGAAATCACATTTCTATAAGTTGTAAATTTGAGCCATGAAGCTACAATGACTTTTTAAATTTGTTATGCCCTTCTTTGCCATATGGTGGCAGTCTAGCTAACCTCTTGATCTTTTATAGGATGTTGAGGGTATGATTTCCATTTCTGTCGAAGCTGCTGAGGCACGCGATTCTTTGAGCGCTGATACAGAACTTGTTAATAATTATGAGGTAAAGCTAATCCTTTTTATCGTAACGTGCTATGAGTTTGTGAATCTCACATAAGAGAAAGTGTACTTACGCTTCGCTCCTTCTTGTTCCATTTTTGATTTGTCCTTAGAGGTTAATGGCACTTGATGGTAAGCGGAGGTTTGTCTTAGCAGCTGCAGGATCTCACAAAGAAGAGGTTGGAAGACCAAGGTTTGTTTTCTTTTTCAAGTTCGTAATGACATTATTTATTTATTTTCATAATGGTAGCAACTAAATACTATTTTGCAGAAAGGGAAAGAAAACATGATATCAGCATAACATTCTCTGTCCCATGATACTCTTGTGATGTTTAGCAGATTATAATTTCTTTATTCAGTGCTTCGGAAGTATATGGTTAGAAATCCTGTTTTTTACATCCTGTATGTCTCACCATCCAACGTGGATTTTAACAGATGTAGCTGGTATTCAGTTTGATTTTTGTTCCTTTTTTTTGCAATATAATATATATTTTTTTATAAGTAAATTGTATTAAACGAATTTTGCGATATAATATTAAGGTTTCGTCACCGTTGGCTTGTTCATCCACTGCTAATAATTTTGTCCTATATGGCTAACTGGTGTCAGTTTTGGAACACAATCTATCTTGTGCACGAAAGGGATAAATATGCTGAAAAAGAAAAAAAATAATTGGATGATAACGACTATACGTGGCCGAATTAATGCTGAAAATCGAAAATGCTCAGGTCATGATGTTACTGTTGTGATTACGATGATGACAACTATCTGGAATTGCTAATAATTCTTTTATTTTCCTGCATAATTGTATTTTGTGGTCTATTAACTTGTGTCTATTGGATCCCAGAGAATATTTCGAAGATGTTGATAGAACCTGGGAGAATTCGAAAAGACATTATGGGACCATATTTCCAACTTCTATAAACTTTCGAAAGAAAGGTATTGAGTTAAAATTTAGGTTCTTTATGCATATGAAGATTGTCATTCATATTTTAATGAAGTGTCTTATCTCAATATGGTTTCCTATTGTATCTGCATGAATTGTGTGGATTGCCTCTGGTTTACCTTAGTAATTGTTGCTTGATTGTAGTAATGGCCTTAGATTTTGGTTTAAATTGTGGAGGGGAGTGGTAGCTATGAAATACATGGAAGTGATAGCAGGGTAGATGTCTAGTAATGTACAGATAGCTCATGGTGTTGGGTTGTGGAAAGAGTAGTAGGAAGTGCCGTGTTGATTTTGTTAATCATGGTGCTTTTAAGGGAATATAGTCGGGATGTGCTTTCTGACATGATGTGTGGTGTGGAGAGATCTCTTTGAAAGAGGAGTTTCCTGATCTTTGTTATTTTCTGGTAGATAGAGAAGTATCAGTTCTACTTTTATGTCTATTGCAGATGGTATGATTTGTGTAGTTCACATTGGTGCTTGGGAGGTGATTTAATGTTATTAGAACTTCGGCTGAGAAGTTCAGTGGCTCTAGGTTCATAGTTTTTTTTTTCATATAAAATAATATCAAGAGCTTCTCTTTTTTTTTTTTTTTTAATCTGTTATTCGAATCTATTGAAGCTATCTTGAAAAGAAGTAAAATATGAGAAAAGAACAAAATTAGAAGTATGGGATTATTTTGAACAATGCATGCTTAGAAAAGAAAATGGCTGGTTCTTTCCCTCTCTGCTCTCTTTCTCCTCTCTCTTCCACTTCTCCTCCTTTCTCTCCCTCTCTCCTTCTCCTCTCGCCCTCTTTTCTCTTCCCTTTCTTAGATCCTTGTTTCTAGTCTTTCCCCTTTCTTTCCTTCTCTTTCCTTTCTGGTTCTTGGGTTTTCTTTCTGTGTTTTTTTCTGGAGTATTAGCTTGCAATGGTTAATTTAGAGTGGTGCAAGTCTTTTGTGGTTGATAAGAAATGCTTTGAGTTAGTCAGTGAAGGAGTGGCAGCTAATGTGGTTAGATTCTCTGAGTATTCTCCGTGTAGAAAGATTTCTTTTTGGTTGAATCTTCAAGAATTTCGGTGGCTCCTTAATTTTTGGAAAGAATTTCTTTTCGAGAAAGGTGAAAAATTGTGGTGTTGAAGAAGAAGGGATTGGAATAGGTCTTTTATTTTGGGTCTGCATAAAAATAATAGTGAAAGATTTGTCTCTTTGATCGGTATTTGCATTGGAAAATCAAGCTTCATCCGTATCCTTGAAGGTCCAACAGCTATTGGTTGGTGGAGGATGTTTTCCTCTTTGATTGAAGTAAGGCTCTTGGGGTTTCATCCAGTCAGTGCTTGGAAGCGGATAAAGGTAAAATGCTGGATTTGGTGTCGACGGGAAAGCCCTCTCTTAGCGGCGGTAGTAGGTCTTCAGGTGGAAAGATAGTGGAAGGGGGCGGCGAAACTTTGTCGATTTTTGGGTGTTGTCCTAGTTGTGGAGTCAATCTGTCTGTGAGGCTTGTTGTGGTTCAACAACCTATGAAGTATGATTCTTGGAAAGCTATTGTTTTAGGAGGCAGTGGAGGAGATGATGATGGTAGAGCCACGCGCGTTGAATCGCGTAAAGATAAGGGTGTAGTGAAGTAATTGGGCCTAGTTCTCAAGCCAAAGGTAATTTTAAAGGTTGGGCCTTGGGCTTTTCTAAAGCCCGATTCTCTAAGGTGCCGCAATCTGACCTTGGGCCTAGCATGAGCAAAGGCAAGACTTTGTGGGCTTCTAAGTCTTTTGGGTCGGGTAAAAAGGGGTTCAAACCCGCTAAGAAGACCTGGAATTTGAAGTTGAGGAAGAGTTGGGTGGCCAAACGCTTTTGGCCCCACTGTCTCGTCCATCACTGGCTCCAGCTCCGACGCTGGTGCTTGCGTCTGGTGCGACTGCTTTCGGCGATTCATCGGCAGTCTCTTCTAGTAGTCTTGCTAGGTTTCTGGGGTCAAAAAGATTCACAAGATGGTGGGGGTCTCTATAGTTGGGGTTGAGGATCAAGCTATTGGAATGTTTGAAGAGATCGAGAGAATTTGGGTTGAAGAAAATAAATCCCGATACCGTGGCCAGTTGGTGGGGAGGAAACATTCCAGGATGGGCAGCAAAGAATTCAAAAGGCTAGAGTTTGATGTTAATTATGAGAAGAATATTGGTTGTTCTAGTAGAAGGGGGGAAGATTCGTTCGAGGTTTCTAGGGGTTCAATTGTTATCCAATGAAGTGGTAGCTAATTTCGTGGAACCTAAGAGGTGTTAATGACTTGTCAAAAGGGGATATAGTTAAACATTATCTCCGAGAATGGAAAGGGACAGTGGTGTGTCTTCAGGGGACAAAATTGGAGGTTGTGGATGACTCGATTATCTGTAGCATTTTTGGTTTAAGATCGTGTGGTTGGAAAGCTCTGTCGTTTGGTGTTTTAAGGGGATTGATTATCATGTGGGATAGAAAAGTTTTGGAGTTAGTAGATGATCAGGTGGGCCTTTTCTCCGTTACTTCTGTTTTAAGGGTCTTGTAAAAGAGGGGAATTGGGTGATGTTTAGAGTTTATGGTCCTTGTGATGACTGATGTTTTTTTGGGGAGGAGTTGTCAGCTATTAGGCGTCGTTGGAGGTTGCGTTGGGTGGTGGGGCTGATTTTAATGTGTTATATCCTCATGAGAGGTATGGCAGATCTGTTGAATCTAGATTGACGAGGGACTTTTTAGATTTTGTAAGGAGCCATAATCTTGTTGATATTCCTATTTCTGGCGGTACTTTTTCTTGGTAGAATTCGTGGGAGTCTCCTTCTTTCTCAAGGATTGACCTCTTCCTTGTGACTATATGCTGGAAAATTCAATGTCCGAATTTGATTCAAAAGCTTCTTACTCTGCCCACCTCAGATCATCATCCCATTGTTCTTGAAGGTAGTGGTTTGATGTGGGGTCTGATCCCATTTCGGTTTGAAAATATGTGGCTTAAGGCAGAAGGATTTCGGGATCTTGTTAAAGAGTGGTGGGAGGGATACTTTTTTAATGGTGTTGCTAGTTTTGTTGTGACTAAAAAGCTGAAAAGACTCAGGAAGAAGTGCAAAGATGGAACAAAGAACTTAGAGAAGGTCTTTTGACTAGTGAAAGGGATAGAAGGGTGGAAGCTAAGAAGGATTTGGCGAAGCTCATTTCTATGGAGGAAACTTCTTGGAGGCAAAAATCGAGGAGTTGTGGCTTTGGGAGGGTGACAAAAATACCAAATATTTCCATCGTATGGCCAATGCTCATAGAAGATATAATTTCATTAACTCCATTGAAGTTGATGGGTATGTGTTCGAGGAGAAAGAAAGCATAAGAGGGGCAATTAGCGGGTTCTATGAAAATCTCTATAAGGAATTTTGGGGTTCTTGTCCAAATTTGGATGGGATTTATTTTTCTAAAATCGATGAGGATGATGTAGGTTGGCTCGAGCGTCTTTTCATTGAGGAAGAAATTATTTTTGCTCTTCGGGCTTGTGATGGAGATAAAGCCTCGGGTCCTGATGGCTTTACTATGTCTTTTCTAGCTCAAAATTGGGATGTGTTGAAGGGAGACATTATACGGTTGTTTGAGGAGTTCCATGTTTCTAGGAGTTTGTGAGTAGCCTTAACGCCACTTTTGTTACTCTTATCTCGATAAAGGTGGGAGCGTCTAATATTAAAGATTTTAGACATATTAGTTTGGTGGGGTGCATTTATAAACTATTATCAAAGGTAATCACTTTTAGATTGAAAGATGTGATGCAAAAAGTGGTGAGCCCGCAACAGAATGCTTTTATTGAAGGAAGGCATATCCTAGATGTTGTTCTGATAGCTAATGAAATGGTGGACGATCTTTTGAAGAATGGAGGGAGAGGGGTAATTGATAACTTGATATGGAAAAGGCGTATGATCATTTGTGTTGGAGTTTTGTTATTTACTTATTGAAAAGAATGGGTTTCAGGGATAAGTGGTGCAAGTAGATTCTTAAGTGTATCTCCTCTACATCTTTTTTCTATTTTGGTTAATGGTTGTCCCACTGGTTTCTTTAAGGCTTCGAGGAGGGATTCAATAAGATGCTATCTAAAGCGGTGAAGAGGGGATTATTGAGCGACTTCAAGGTGGGAAGTAATGGTGGGTGTGTGAATATTTCTCATCTTCTCTTTTCCGATGACACGACTGTATTTTGTGGGGCCGAGACCAATCAAATCTTACACCTTAAATGTATCCTCCTTTGTTTTGAGGTGGTTTCGGGTCTTAAAGTCAATCTTGGTTAAAGCGACTTAATTCCTCTTGGTGATGTGGATAATGGTTGTTTCCTTGCTAGTTTGTTGGGTTGCTAATGGGTTCTCTTCCGATTACTTATCTTGGCTTTCCCTTAGGAGCTAAGTTTAAAGACGAGTTTATGGAACCCAATTGTGAAAAAATTTGAGGTATTCAAAGAAGATTTCTTTGGAGCAATACGGCGGAGGAATTCAAGTACCATTTAGTTAATTGGGGTGTGGCCAAGAAACCGTTGGAAAGAAGAGGTCTTGATGTTAGCTCGTTAGCTTTAGTAAATAAGGCTCTTCTTGGTAAATGGCTTTGAATGTTTCTTGTTGAGAGAGACCATTTGTGGAGGAAAGTGGCAGAGACTAAGTTTGAGATGGAGCATGATGGGGGGATGTCTAAGGAAGTTCAGGGAGCCTATGGTGTGGGAGTTTGGAAATGGATTCGGAAAGGGTGGGATGATTTGAAGCCTCTTTTGGAGGTTTCCATTGGTAATGGAGGCAGAACTCACCTTTGGTATGACATTTGGTGTGGGAACACCCTCTCAAATATAAATTTCCTAGTATATTCAACATTGTGAGAGATAAAGAAGTAAATATTCTTTCTTGCTACTCCGTGTCTAATGATGGAGTCTCTTGGCATATTCCTTTTAACTATAATGTTTATGATTGGGAAGTAGAGAAGATGACTATGTTTTTAGAATCTTTATAAAATTCTAGAATGGTGAGAGGTAGAGAGGATGTGATGAGATGGAGTCCATGTCCATCTAAAGGGTTTAAGGTGAAAGATTTTTATAGAATCCTTTATGATAAAGCTTCTTCAATTGGTATCCATAACTACCCCTCGAAAGTAATTTAGTGCTCAAGATCTCCAGAGAAAGTTAACATTTTTGTTTGGGAAGCGTCGTGGGAGTAGATTCTGATTCTTGACAATTTACAAAGGAGGGGGAAAGTGATTGTTCATAGGTGCTTCATTTGCAAACATTGTGCCGAGTCCGTCTTTCATCTCTTGGTAGAGTGCTCTTTAGCGAGAAGTTTGTGGGAGATGAGTTATAGGATTATGGGAATCTCTCTTGGGTGTTTGCGGGTTCCGTGTTGAATGAGATTTGGGCTTGGAATGGTTTAAAAGCTCCCAAGGAGGTTAAGAAAGCTTTGAGTTTAATTCCGTAATCTATTTTTTGGATGGTGTGGAAAGAAAGGAACCGGAGAGCTTGGTGTGGAGAGTCCTTTTGAGATTATTAGTGATGGTTGGTTTAACACTCTAAATTTTTAGGTTAGAGGGAACTTCTTTGTAAATACTGAGGACCTTATAGATTTTGTGGATTTCCTTCATTGTATTTAGCCGTTGGCTTTTTGGTGCACCGTCTTGGTGCTTTTCTAATAAAAAAATTATTTATCAAAAAAAAGGTTCATGGTTTTTACGAGAGCTTTTTGATTCTTTCGTTAGAGATTGTGCCCTTAGGGATATTCCTCTTTCTAGGTATGTTTACTTGGACTTCGTCTGGGGAGTTTCTTGTCTCCACTAGTACTAAGAGGTTTCTGTTTACAAATTAGTGGGAGGATAACTCTCCTAATGATATACAGGAGGTTTTTTCTAGGTCTGTTTCAGATGACTTTCTTGTTATTCTTGAGGTCAATCCTATTATCCTAGGAATGGGTCATGTTCCTTTTCATTTTGAAAATGTGGCTTACTCATTCATTTGGAAGTTGTGTGAAGGAGTGATTGAACAAATGTGTGGTGTAGGGTTGGGAAGGTTTTAAGTTCATGAAAAAGTTGGAAATGAAAGTTTTGGGAATAGAAATGGGTTATTTAATATAGCAGGACAGTTTAGGGCAATTTTGACTTTTTGCGTGCCTTGTTTTTGGGTGTTAATCAACATAAGGTCAGAAGGCGTGCAGCATAGGATACAAAACAGGAAGGGAGGTGTCCCTAATTATATGTTACCTCAAAAGGTTTTTAAATAATTTACCCAAATTATTATTACCTACATTATTTCTTAAGTTATTGTTACGTTATTTATGCTTAGTAAACCTCAGAAAATATGTGCTTTATTTGTGTTCTGATTCTTTGTTGCTCATATTCTCCTGATGTTTGTTGTTTTGCAGTCCACAAACTTTGGTTTGAGCTTTGAGGTATGTTGCTGACAAACTTTTTAAGCCATTGTCTCCTCTTTACATGATTGTTTGGGTTATTCTTATCATAAATTCGGTATTCATTATGTTTTTTTTTTAATCAGAGATAGGATGTATATCATGTTTTTCCGGTTAAATCAGACAAAGAACTTCAAGAATGATTCAAATATGTTGAAATTGTGTACAAACTGGTTGATACTCAAAGGGAACCTACCTTAGGAGATAGTGACAAATATAGTTTAGAAGGAATATGCCGCGATTGTCGTATATGTTTATATGTAGGGTTGTGCACTGGAGTATCTGTGTTGTGTCTTTTGTGAGAAATAAGTACAAGAGCAATATAGATTATAGATGCCATTGTTTATGTTTTAAGACGATAATATAGCTTTAAGAGCATGAAATTCATTGCAGACCTCTTTTACATTATTTTTTAATTATTAAGTTGGCATATTTAGAAAGTCCACAAATATTTGGAGCATTATCATTTCTTCCTTTGGCTGGCTGTAGCAGTTGGTTAATCTTTGATGAACTAAGTACATTAGAGAAGTTATTCAAAGCCCTTTTCTCTATTGAGAAATTTATTACATGCACACTCCTATTCACAAACTGTTAAACAAGTTATCTGGGGTTGGCTTTGGAAATCGTCTCTTTTCTTCTCTACTTAACACAGTGGGTCCACTATTGTTGCTTTAGTTAGAGGATATCATGTCTTTTATACAAATCCAACAGGCGTCATGGGCCTACTCTCTCACTGCATTGGAATTTTTTTTCGTGATCACCATGTCATTAAGCATGAGCACCTTCGCAACTGTTATTTTATACAAAACTATATCTTCAATGCACTTCAGAGAAAGCTTTCTATTGTAGCTGATTTTGCTGGGTTTAATTTGTTCTTGTCCATTACGGTTAAATCATTAACTTTAGACCTGTTTCCACAGAAATTTGTTTCAATAGCCAACCAACTGACCATATAGGAAGAGAGTTGCAGCTAGCTTCTAGTTTGCTTTTTCCATTAGCTCCTGCTAGTAAGAGGGTGGTAGGTTCAGATTTAGGAAGTTCAAACCTAAAGCATAAAAGCAGCATTTTTCAGCAGAAATGTTATCTTTTTGGGAGACACTGAGACAGTACTATAGAACCGTGAGAAATGTATTGAAAATCATAACACTACAATGAAAACCCTGTGCAAATGCTAATTTAAAGAATTAATAAGATTCTCATGCTAAAACTATTAATGACATATATGGTCATTACATTTATGTGCAAGAATAATCCCAGGGAACATTGCCAATAATAGAATAAAAGAAATATATTACAATAACTAGCGTTACAACACCATATTCATGTTAGACTAGCAGATTTGAATGAGATTTATGTTTTGTAACATGCCCGTTAGATGAATAATCATTGGATGCGTATCTCACAAAAAAGAAAAAAGAGAATAAAAATGTGGAATAAAATGTCTTTAGTTTCCACTATATTGTAAAAAAAGGTGAACTTTGTATGATGAATTTGCAATGTCCTGGATGTATGCTAAATTGTACATTTACACCTTATTTTAATCGACTCTCCCCCTACTACGGTCGTTGAAATACAAGAAATTCTTGATCAACAAGTTGCTGAAGAGGCAGCTGAGGCTGAGGGAGGAGGTGCAATGGCATCAATTGCAAATCCTCGTAGACCTGGCAAGTAAGTATTTTAAGGGTCTGCTCCTGTTATCAAGATTATACAATTATTTCTGAAGCATTATTGATTTGTAAGTGTTTACCTTCTTTGGAGTCGAATTTCTTGAGAATTAACTCTTTTATCTTCTTTTTGGGTTGTAATTGAATAATATCTTTGACCAATTAATTTAGTGGAAATTATAAACTTCAATTTGAGTTAACTAACATTTTTTGTTTCATAAAAAATAGTCAAACCTTTTCAAAGTTATCTTTATATTGTGAAGTTTGCATTAAGGAATAAAATCTAATCATTTAGGTGATTCTCATTTTGGTAAGAGAGATTTTATTAGTATTCTCATCTATAAGGTGGAAGCTACAATTCTCATATTATATGAGAATTTTATTAAACGAATTCCTACACAGAGAACATGCCCTAATTAACATTTGATATAATTTATCAGCTATTGATGTTTGTTTCCTAATTCTGTTTTTTTCATCCTCATTGATGCATTTTCAAGCTGTATTATTATACCTATTAAGAGTCATATGATAACTTTTTCCATATGGAATCTAGAAAATCCACCACTGCTACAGTTTCTTCTAGAAACCTTACACAGCAGAAGTTAAAAGTTCAGGGGAAAGGTTACAAGATAAATGCTATGAGCAAATAAGAAAAGCAGTTGAGGCACGATTCAACAAGCTTCTGACAGAGGTAGTTTTCTTAATAGCAATCTACCATATCGTAATCGAGGACAGGTTTTATACTTCTTTGATGTTATCTTATTCTAAAACTAATTTCTGCACCAGCTTGTGTTTGAGGACCTAAAAGCAGCGTTAGAGGAAGCTCGAATGGTACGCAGAACTGATCCTAACAATTTTGTGAAATTTGTGTTTAATATCTCCCTGGGCATTAAGTTTGCAATTTCTGGCACGTTGACAAATTTTTGCGATAAAACGCTGGGATTCCTTTATGCTTGATGGATTTTATTGTTCTGCATAGATATTGTTAAAAGACACAGAATGGAATGGACAAGTTAAGAAAAACAAAAGGTGTAAGAAAGTCTTGGATACCAAAAAGTAGGTTTCTGAAGGATAAATGTAAGCAACCTGATATGCTACCAAGTCCATTTGCATGGGGAAAAATTATGATGATAAGTGATCTGAAAACTTCCAGGAAGGGATAAGGTAAGTGTTAAGTGTTGGGTAGTCTGCGTTCTTTATCTTACGGTAGTAACAGTCACCAGAAAGTTGAGAGGGGTTCTGGACTTTTAGAATGCCCATTTCTTATGTTATATAATGTCTTCTTGATGCAGTCGATGTTTACTGAATATGCTAAGTTTAAATTATGTTTTTGATTTTTTGAAGATGAACATTATTTTGAATTATAAATACTTGGCAACAGTGCTTAATATTTCTGTTTTTGGAATATTCTTTTATGATATTGTCAACCGATTTTCACAACTAAAATTGATACTGAATTCATGTATTAGTTTTTGAGAATATGATTGTCCAATAGGTGTCCTCAGAAAGCAGTTATTCCCTGTATTGTTTACTCTGCAAATGTAGAATCCAGGGTTTAATTGTTGCTTTAGATGAAATTTTGCATGCTTGTATGGTAAATATTAGATAATAAAAATTATTACTGGCATATGTTTCAGAAATCTTATAAGGTATAAAAGTTGACCATGTAGTTTGTTTGGAATGTGAAAAGATGTTTGAACTTCATATAGAAGTTGTGTATACTTACGAAGACTACATCATGTGATAAGGCAACCTTGGAGTGAAACTACTTTTTGACGGGCATTTAAAAAACTAGATTAGTTTAATATATAACTAGCCTTAAATTCGTAGTTGAGTTACTTACAAAAATTATTAAGGAATCTGTAGTAGAGTTCTTAGGTTGTCGGCTCCATGTGTTTTGGTGGAGTGGATTTGTGGTACTTTGTGCTCTGCGTATCAACCAAAAAAAGTTGAGGCTCATTTGTATTATGATTTCCTAGTCCTGAAGATATTGTTATGATGTAGAACAAGTGGAACAAAAGAATAATAATAGAAAAAAGAGAGAGTAATTTATTGTCCTCAATCATATTAAGGCTTATTAAGGGAATCTATGTGTGTGCGTGCATGTGTGCCTCTGTGCGAGTGCGTGCATCATACATATGATGTATTATGACAAATTTGGAAAGAGAATTTGAAGGATCTCTGATCAAAGAAACTCTTTAGTACATTTTACTGAGAACACCTTGTTATTATCATATCTTGTTGTCCTCTCCCCTCTTTTAACAAGTAAATTGTATAAATAAAGCACCATGGGATGCAACCCATTTTGAAAAGCTATCTACACGATAGTAAATCCACAAAATCTACGAGATCTCTTTCGTTAATAAAAAAAATTACATTTAAACCAAAAACAAAAGGTGTTAAACCATCTATCTTTAATCACTTCTAAGGATCTCTCATCACCGTCAAAAGGCATTCTATTTTTCTTATTCCAAACAAGCCAAAATATAGAGAGCGGAATCAAAGAGTAAGCTTTTCTTAACTCCTTAGAAGCACGGAAACTAATCCAAGCCCACGCTTCATCTTTCACTGAATCCCAAAGAAACACCCAAACTGCAATAAGCTATTTCCCACAAACTTCTAGTTAATAAGCACTCCAACAAAAGTTGAAACATGGACTCAGTGCAAGATTTACAAACGTAATACCTATTAACGAGCACTTTCCCTTTTCTTTGAAGATTATCAATAGTTATATCTTCTCCCAAGAGGGTTACTACGTGAAAAAACTCTCTTTTTTAGGGTCAAAAGAATTCTAAATAGCTTTCCAAGGAAAGTTGAGAGAATTTTATGATGTAATCTCATAAAAAAGGACCTTATAAAAGGGCTTCACCTCAAACCCCTTATATGGTTTAAGCTTTCCTCCAATGCAAATCCTTCCTTCTCACATGAAGTCTCATGCTATACAAGGTCTCCAGAAAACTCTCAACGCTCTCCATCTCCCAATCATGGGCACTATTTTTTTCCTTTTTGTTTTCCAGAAATATTTAAATGGATTATTTTGTCATGTTCTCAAAACATCATTATTTTAAGTGGTGATTTGACTCTTGGTAGTTTAATTTGAACTCTACGCCGAAATAATATGCTTCATCTCCTTTTAGATATTGGTGGAATAGAATGTTATAGGATTTATGAAGCCCATTTTCTTTTATGGTGTCAATAACCTGATTGATTGTGCTTTAGAGCTGAACATTGTATCATCTTTTGGCCAATCTATATAGAAATAGTCCTTATGAACATGTGGCTTCTCTCTCTCCACGTGTTTTCACGCTGCCTTTGCAGCGGTGAAAGCAGTTATGCAAGTATTGTGTGCTTTAGTATTAAATTTAGTTTCATGACCCTGACACTTTTTTTTCCAAATGGCAGTTTGAAGTCTTTGATTTTCATTACCACTAATTTTAAATATTTTGGTTTGTTCATAACAACATTTGATTTTCTTTTTGGCATTTAGATCGGAGAGGAGCTTGGAGATATTTATGACTATGTGGTCCCATGTTTTCCTCCAAGGTTTGCCCTGTGTCAATCTGATTTGTTTCTTTTCTTTTCTTTATTAGGATTTATGGCAAGATTTCAGTTAATGTGTCCTATTGGTTTGAGGTTTGATGTTGGGATCATTATTTTGCTTTGGTATCATTTTGCTATTTTGCAATCTGTTTATGACACATAATTAAATTGCTCAATCTATTAACATAATTTTTCTTGATATATTCTGTCAGTGTAAAGTTTGTGCTTGCATATTGTTTGCATGTGGTAATCATCAGATGTCAAAACTCTAGGTTGCTGTGTAGCCTGCGTTGGCTATTTGGAAATTTGGCCATCCAATTGAGGTTTTAAGAAGTTGAGTACTGAATTAAAGTGGAGTTATATCTAAGAGAATGTATAACTGGAGATTTACATACCTATATCACATTATTCTTTTCTCGGCCTCCTTGATTTTCTATTAAGCTAATAGTTAAATGTCTTTGAATGTGCTAATGGTCTATAAATTAATTTGGGAATGATGGGTTATTATAAAAAGGATCTCGACACTTGGATTGGTATGTTGAATCCATTGTATCATCCTTGGAGCTAGAAGGAACTAATATCGCCCAAGCTTTGCGTTCTATGCAATGAGATATAAAGTTTGCAAAAAATATTTGGGTGGTTGTCTCTTGCTAGCCTTCCAATCTATGTCCATGTCTATTCTACCTTTCCTCAGTGTGGTTGCAAAAAGATTGGAAGACATTTAAAATGGTTTCTTTGGGGGTGTTGAGAGGTTTTCTAATTAGATATGTATTTGGTTTCCTAATCTTTGTTAGTTTATATTTCCCATTCCTATTAAGATTTATATTCTTAGGTCTATATATAGGATTGTTGGTTTGTTTGCATAATACACAACAATAATAAGAATTCTTCTACAATATTTCTTCTCAATCTCTCATCTCTCTCTAACCTAAATTTCAACATGGTATTAGTGCATTTTCCTTGGGATCCTGAATAAACCCTAAAAAAAGTGACTAATGATGCTATAATATCCATGAACAGTGTCGGTGAACAACACACGCGAACAATGTCTATGAAAGTACCATGAACATTCTGCTACAGTGTCTTGGAACAGTATTCTGGTTTCTTCTCTAGTCCTCTTGGTATTTGGTACAATGAAGCATTCGAAGCAGTTCTATGGTTTTATGCCGAATTAGATCTTCTGCCCAAGTGCTTGACCAGTAGACCCGGATCCGTTCAGTAAGTTTAAAAAAAATAGAATGCTTCTTCTCCTTTGCCCATTCTAACTATGTGTGTTTGATGTTCTAATTCCTATTAAGAACTGCTGTAAAGTGTGGTTTGATATGTGGAGCACCCTCTTTTTGTTTGTTTGATAGTGTGTGGTGGTGTTTGTTGTTGTCGTACTATCGTCACCTTGTTAGTGACTTCAAAATTGGTTATGTCTGATGGGTTGCTTCCAAAAATTTCGAATATTGCTAGCCATACTTGTGAGACTTATTGAATTTGGTTGGTAGACCGTATCGTGTTATTGATGTAAGGCCATTTGAGTCGATCTCCATTGCTTCTATGTCGCAGAACTATATGGTTGTATTAAGGGCCAAGTGGCTAAGTACTTCGGCTCACTATGCATTGTTTTTTATGTTTCTTTAGCCTAAAATGATACATCCATTGCTTGCCTATCCTCTAATCCTTATGCTTCTATGCCTTGGGTTCTCGACTCTGCAGCCACGGACTATGTGTTAGGTACATGTGATATGTTTTCCGGCTTTCATTAGGCCCCACCCTAGTCCTTCTTTGTCTTTGTCATCTGTTTTGTATAGTACTCGTTCTCCATTTAATATGATATCAGTTAGTCAATTCACTAAAAATCTTAATTGTTGGATTACCTTTCTTCCTGATTATGTTGTCATTCAAGATTTGAAGACAAGGAAGAGGATTGGTGGAGGGCGTGTATCTAATGGTCTGTACTACTTCGACTCTACCCCATCACTAATTGTTTGTCCTGTTACTGTTTCTCCTTTAGCGATTCAATATCGTCTAGGTCATCCGTCCTTGGAAAACCTAAAGAAACTTTTTCCTAACTTGAGTCATGTCACTTCTCTAAAATGTGAGGCTTGTCAATTAGGAAAGCATCATCGCGATCCATTTCCTTCTCATGTCAATAAACGGGTTTCTGTTACCTTTATGCTAGTGCATTATGATGTCTAGGGTCCAAGTCGTGTCTCCTCTAAATTAGGATTTCCATACTTAGTTACATTCGTTGATGATTATTCTAGGCTCACCTAGCTTTATATGATGAAAGATCTTTCCGAGTTTTTTTCCATCTTTTGTGCATTTTGTTTTGAGATTAAAACGCAGTTTAATGTACTTGATCGAATTATTCATAGTGATAATGCTCGCGAGTAATTCTCTACCCCATTCAGCACATTTATGACTAAATCTGGCATTATCCTTAAATCGTCTTGCTCTAACACCTCCCAACAAAATGGAATTGCTGAGAGAAAGAATTGTCACCTTCTTGACGTTGCTTGAACCCTTTTATTTCACATGAATGTGCCTAAAGTGTTTTGGGGTGACGTTGTTCTCATAGCTTGTTACTTAATTAACCGTATGTCATTCTCTGTCCTTGTTAGCAAGTCTCCTTATTCGGTTATGTTTCCTCATGAGGCTTCGTTTCCTTTGGCTCCTCGAATCTTTCGATTCCTGTGTTTTGTTCATCAGTTATCTCCTAGTGTTGCCAAACTAGATCCTCGTGCCATCAAGTACATTTTCTTAAGGTATTCACGTAATTAGAAGGGTTATCGATGTTATAGTGCATCTTTACATCGATTCTTTGTGATGTCACATTCTTTGAGTCCACTCTATTTTATTCTAAGCCTCTCTCTATGTCTGATCTAGATAATTCTTTTCTCCCTACTTTGCCCACTCCAATGCCTCTCTCACAGCGTGTCTCTTATGCCTGTTCCTCCATTGCAAGTTTACAAGCGTTGCTCTAAACCAAATTACCCTCCTTTCGATTATGCTGCTCTGCCAATTGTCCCTTTGTCTACCGATCCAGACCCGTCTCCATCTCCACCGAGGATGATCTTCCCATTGCCATCCGAAATGGTAAGTGCTCTTGTACCGCTCATCCTATTGCTAGTTTAATTTCTTATGATCACTTGTCTCCCTTCTACTATTCGTTTGTTGTTGCTTTATCTACTATGTCTCTTCCCAAGTCTGTTATAGAAGCCAGGTCTCATTCTGGTTGGAAAGTAGCTATGGAAGATGAAATGCATGTCATGAATCACAATGATACTTGGAAATTGGTCCCTTTCCGTAAATCAGTTGTTAGGTGTGCTTGGGTCTATACTGTGAAGGTTCATCTTGATAGTACTTGATAGGTTGAAAACTTGTCTGGTGGCAAAGGGTATACTGATGTTTATGATATTGACTATTTTGAGACATTCTATCCATTGGGTAAGATCACGTAATTCTGTGTCTTTCTCGCTCCCTGACTGCCACATTTAATTGTCCTTTGCATCAATTGGATGTGAAAAAATCATTTCTAGAGCAACCTCTAGGGTTTGTTGCTAGGGGGAGTCTGGGTTAGTCTATCGATTGAAAAAATCTCTATATGGCTTGAAACAGTCCCCTAGAGCATGCCAAGGTAGTAATTGATTTCAGTCTTAGTAGATATGATGTAGATCATTCTGTATTTTACAGATATAGTGAGACGAGTAGGATCCTGTTCATTGTGTATGTGGATGACAGTGAGATCACGAGAGATGACAAAGAGGAATTCAGCTTTTGAAACAGTTTCTTGGTGCAAAGTTCATATTAAGGATCTCATGCAACTGAGATACTTCTTAGATATTGAAGTTGTTCGCTCTCGTCATGGTATTTCTCTGTCTCAGTAAAAATATGTCATTGATTTATTGAGTGATACGAGGATGTTGGGGTGCAAGCCTGTAGACAATCCTATGGATCCTAACACTAAACTTTCAGCTGATAAATGATTTGTTGACTGATCCAGGACAATATAAACAGTTGGTTGGGAGATTGAATTATTTAACCGTCACTAGGCTAGACATTGCTTTTGCAACAAGTGTGGTTAGTCAGTTTCTAGATGGCCTAATGTACCACTCATTGGGGTGTTGTTATTCATATTCTAAGATATCTTAATAGTACCCCTGGTTGTGGTTTACTTTATCAAAACCATGGTCATACTAGGATTGAGGGTTATATTGATGCAGATTGGGCAGGTTCTCTATCAGATAGGAGATCCACTAGATATTGCGTGAGAGTTATCTGGTGTCATGGAAGAGTAAGAAACAAACAGTGGTTGCTAGATCTAGTGCAGAGTCTGAGTACAGAGCGATGACACGCACTACTTGTGAGTTAGTTTGGTTGAAGAGTTATTAGCATAACTTGGGTTTGAACAGTCTCGTCCTATGAGCTTGGTGTGTGATAATCAAGCAGCCATTCATATTGCAACTAATATGATGTTTCATGAGAAGACAAGGCATATTGGAGTTGAATGTCATGTTGTTCGAGAAAAACTTTTGCAGAATGTGATTAGTATAAGACATGTGAAATCAGCATATCTTTTACTAAACTATTGCACGGTTCACGAGATAGCTCTATTTGTGACAAGTTGGGGGCATATGATATATATGCTCAAACTTTAGGGGGAGTGTTGAGAGGTTTCCTAATTAGATATGTATTAGGTTTTCTATTCTTTGTTAGTTTATATTTCTCATTCCTACTAGGATTTATATTCTTAGGTCTATATATAGGGTTATTGTTTTGTTTACATAATACAAAACAATAATAAGAATTCTTCTAACGTATTTATTCTCAATATCTCATCTCTCTCTAACCTAAATTTCAACGGGGGCAATATGGGGAATGAGTACGAGTATCAAAATTGGGGTATGGTAAACAACCCATTGATTAATGACAGCCTTGGTCTTAAATCTATTGTTCTCTTTAATAAGTGCTTCTTAGAAAGTGGTTATGGAGATTCATGGTAAAAAAAAAAAACACTTATGGAGGAAAATTGTCAAGATAACTTCAGGGTGGAGCATATGGAAGACTTTTGCTCCTTTGGAAGTTGTTTTTTTTTCATGGGAGCGCGTTTGGTAAAAAGGCCTAAATATTGATAACCTGCAAAAGAAAGGACTTGTTAACCGGTCTTACCTTTGCAAGGAGGAAGAACCAACCCATGTAGTAACTAACAGCTTCACAATTTGCCAGATTAGCTGGTGTTGATGTGCATTAGTATAGGCATATTACATTCCAATTAGGATTTTTTATGCATCTAGGTTGGACAAACTCCCATGCCGGCATCCTTTTTGCATGGTGGAAGCACTGGGATTCTATGATCCCTTAATGATTTAACATATAGATCCATATGTCTGATATTGGTAATGTTTAGATGCGCAACCATGGCATAGTAATGCTTTTGACTGGCATGTGCTCCAAAGATCGTAGTGTGCTGCTCCCAAGCAATTGCATTATGGGTGATACTTCGTTATGGTCCTGCCTGCTTTGGAGCGTTGGTAAGGACATTTCCCTGCCCACAAAGCTGGCAGGGGTTTGAGGTGTGTGGTTTTGACAGTAAAAAAAAGGTGATGCTTCATTTGGAGGGCAACTTCAATTAAAATTATTGTAGATTGAAACATATTTTCAGAATTTCATCTAGGGATCATTTATTTTTGGCATATAAATTACTTTATCACTGTCTTTTTATTTTTGAGGTATTTTATAAGGAGTGTTGTCTTGCCAGATTGTTCTTGCTCCTTTTTATCTTTCATCCTTAATTGAATATTCTTATTCTCTATTTTGTAATTTTGATAGCTTACAGTTCTTGTTGCTTGCAACCAGGTAACTGGTTGGGTAGTTGAATATCAAGATAATTCGATCGGGCTTGGCGTTGATGAGTCTCTAGCTCAAGTCTGTCCTGAGAGTAGTGCAATGGATCCCCTCATGAACGCGTATGTTGAGAGAATGCAAGCTACAACAAGGGTAAAGATATAGTACTCCCTGCCCCCAGGGCATATGGCGCAGTGGTAAGTTCGGCTTTTGAGATGGTGGTTTCCCCGTGAGGTCTCGGGTTCGAGTCCTGCCACTGCGATGCACATCCTGTGATTTACATCCTCCACAGGGTCCTAGGGCAAGGATTGTGGGGGCGGTCGTAATGGTCCGTTATCCAAAAAAAAAGATATAGTACTCCTTTAACTTTTTGTGCTTTATTTGTTAAATTTGTAATATAGCTCAGATGTCTTCTATTTCTCATGTAAGTGTTTCTTTTTCTTATTTTTCTGTCCTAGAAATGGTATTTGAATATCCTTGAAGCTGATAAAGTGCAAGCACCAAAGAAAACAGAAGAAGGAAAGCTATATACTCCAGATGCCATTGATTTGTTCAGGATCCTAGGAGAGCAAGTGCAAATTGTTAGGGATAATAGTACTGATGTCATGCTATACAGGATTGCTTTGGCTATTATTCAGGCAAGTTTAGCCCAATTTTGTACACATTATTGATTTTGTTCAATTACTTTAGGATTTATTTTTGAAGTAGGAGGAATTTTCTTCTTTAGAAGTAATCATTTTTTTATAAGTAAAACGTATGTTAAAAAAAACCGCACCAAGGGTTGCAACCCATGTACAATCACTACAATCACTATCTATAAGAAAGAAAATCCACCAAATCTAAGATATCTACTTCATTTACAAAATAATTCTCTTTTACTCAAAAATTAAGAGAATTGAACCACCTATCCCTAATTACTTCGCTCAATGCTATTAAAGACTTTACGATTCCTCTCATTCCACACGATCCAAAAAATAGATAGAAGAATCGTAGAGTAAGCTTTTTCTGGCCATTAGAAGCCCGAAACCCACTCCAAGCCCAAATTTCATCTTTACCGGAGCTGGCAAACACCCAAGAGACACCCAAAACTCCATAGGCCATTTCCCATAAGGTTCTTGCCAAAGGGCATTCCATCAAAAGATAAAATATCGACTCACCACTTTTTTTGTAAATAAAACACCGATTAACCAAGACCCTCCCTCTTCTTTGTAAATTGTCAATGGTGAGGATCTTATCCCAAGAGGGTTCCCACAAAAAAAAAAAAAAAAAAAAATATATACTTTCTTCGGAGCACTAGAACATCAAATGCATTTCCACAGAAAATTAGAGGATTCTTCCAACGTAGTCTCAGCTAGAAGAATCTTATAAAGAGATTTCAACTCAAACCTTTTACCTGAGCCATCCATCCATCTAATTGCCTCTTCTTTAGACAAATCCAACTTATGGCTATACAAATTTTCCAAAAAAAACTTTGCACCATAGTAATCTCCCAATCATGAGCATTTCGGATAAAAGGCATATCTCACAAAATCATTCCATTAGACATTGAGATGCACGAGGAATTAAGGGCTTCTTTATCCTTCACAATAGCAAAAATATCCGAAAATTTCTCTTTTAAGGGAGTGTTCCCAAACCACGATTTGTGCCAAAGCCGAGTTCTCCTCCCATCTCCCACCCTCTCTGTAAGATAAGGATAGAAATCCTCCCAACCCTTCTGGATCCACTTCCATGCTCCTACACAATAAGCCCCCCTCCCTTTCTTGCGTATCCACCCACAAGAATTCATTCCTAACTTAGCTTCCACCACTTTCATCCAAAAATGTTTTCTTTCCCATTTCCCTAAGTGAGCTTTGTTGAATAGAGTCAGAGACTTTATATTGAATCCCCTTTTTTTCCATCGGTTGCTTAACCACATCCCACCTCACCAAGCGATATTTATGATTTTCTCTCGTGTTACCCCAAAGAAATCTCTTTTGAATATCCTCTAACCGTTTAGTCACCACATTAGGAATAGGAAAGAGGAACATAAAATAGATAGGGAGACTAGATAGAATACTTTTGATAAGAGTAAGTCATCCACCTTTTGAGAGTGATTTTCCCACCCGGCTAACCGCTTTTCAAACCTCTACACAATGGGATTCCACACACTTAAATCTTTAAATTTAGCATCAAGAGAAAGACCAAGATAAGTAAAAGGAAGTGAACCCAAATTGCACCCCCACAAACTTGCAAGAGGGATCAAATCACCCTTAAGCCCCGAAACCGCTTCAAAGCAAAGAAGAACACATCGGAGATGTAAAATTAAAGAGCTTTCATGATGGGGTACAGAAGGGCATGGGGACAAGTTTGTAATTTTGTAATATGGGGGGAAAATTTTTATTAGGATTAGGGTTTGTTTATTTACAGTGTTAGCTTAGGGTTAGGATTCCTAAAGATCTCTTTATGAGAGATCCTTTGTTACTTTTCGATTAGCTTTGAATAAATAAAAATCAAATTGATATGGGTATCAATTCCTCTTGACCTCCAGGGTAGCTTGGTTTCTTTTCCTATCCCCAAAGTAGCCTGGTATTCTGTTCCAATCCCTAAGGTAGCTTGGTTTCTATCTATATCATTTCCTTATTTTCTTGTTCTACATCAATTTAGTTCCCAAATCACCCCCACATATACAGCCATACCACAAACACCAAGACACAGTCTGTCCAGAAAACAGAATCTACGTTTAAACAGGGCCTTAAGCCAAAACAGCTTAAACGCAGATTCGTCATTTTCCGGTGATCTCTATACTGCGTCGCCACCACCACGGGACTTGCCACCCTGAGTTGCACAAAGCCTGAAAGTTTCAGGTAGAACCACCACGTGTCGCCGCCGCCGCTGCCGACACGCGCCACTGTCGGCAACCACCTCCGTCCGAGACGGATCACACCACCCAGACTGAAATTTTCCTATCTATCCACCCTCGGTAGCCACGCGCCACGATCACGTCAGAATCTCCCAGATTTGACCGTCGAAAGTCGTGCCTTTGGTTTTTCCAACCTTCCACGTCCGGAGCCGTTCCTCCACCGAACCGTCGCCGTCACCGCAGCCGCCGCCGCCGCCTCTGGTGCCACCATCGACCTCTAGCGACCCAACCCAACTGACTCTCGCCGTCGAAGTCAATCTCGTTGAAGACCCTTCTCTGTCCTGCCAAGACGCACGTCTCCTTTGTCTGTTAACAGAGTTGAATTGTAATTTTTTTTAAGTTTTTATTTATTTTTATTTTAAAAAAAAGAGTGATGTTGTGAAAAAAAAATTGTATCCACGAGTAATAGGTTCAAACCGAATCCTTTGTGTGACCATTCCTGATGCATTATATCCGATCACACAGGATGTAATGCATAAGGTTTTTGATCCATATGGGTTTGTTGAGAAAGTCGTTTATCTCACAAACTAATTATGGGCTTGTTTGGGGAGGGTTTTCAAAAACCCTTTTCAGTGTTCAAACACTGAAAACTCTTTTCAAACACCAGAATCATGTTTGTCTGGTTAGTTTTGAGAACACGACTCTCTGCTCCCCCGGTTTTCAAACACTGATTTTACAAAACTCCAAATCGGAGTTTTCGGTTTTCATTTTCATTTTTCAGCCTAAAATCACGACTCTCTGCTCTCTGCTCTCCCTCATCGATGACGACATCGACAACAACAACACCAGCAAGCCCGTCTCCATGGCCCAGCAGAACTATAAGAGGGAGAGCCTTCGCCTGATCACGGCGTACGGCACGTGCTCGGAGACTCGAGCGGAGAGTTGTTTATAAACAGATAAGGTGTTTTCCCTCCCCAGCCTCACTGAGTTCGCAGTGTCACCATGGGCTCTCAAGTTCTTCCTCAGGTACTCTCTATCTCTCCGCTATCGAATTTATTTTTCTTTCTCTAAAAGGAAGCATTTTGTAGAGAATTTATGGGTACCTTGTTCAATACAGGCACTGCATATGATCCCCAGAAACCCTACACAAGCTTCCATTGCTTCAAAGAAGATAAGCTTTTCCACTTTTCTCTCTTGCGGTCCCTCGATAACTCCTCGGATTTTGGTTTCTATGGTTTCACTGAAGCCAATCTCCTCCAATTTGAGCTTCTCCGTCACTTCAAAAGCAAAAAAGAGAATATGGTGAGAGCAGAGTCCAATCCTGAAGGTGAAGTCGAAGCAACCGAAAATAATGTTGATGAAACTGAAGTAGTTGAGGAAGTTGAGGTGAAGAACGAAGAAGAAGAAGTAAAAACTCCAAGGAAGTCGAGGGTTAAGCTTGGAGATATAATGGGGGTAATTGTTTGATTTTCTTTGGTCTGATTATTCAATTTTTTTATTTGGTCGTTGTGAGAATATGTAAAAGTTTGCATATTGTGTGAATTTTGGAAAAAAGTAAGAATTAATCATTTGACACAAGGATTGAATCTATACATCTTTACTTAGCTGACTTGAATTTGTTTGGTTGCTGAGAAAATGTGGAGAGAAGTGCAATATAGTCTGAGATAGGATGATAAGAAACTTGGCTTAAGGAAGCCTAATACCCCATCTGGCTTTGCTTAGAAACAAGTAAGAATATGAATATGATATTGGAGAATTTTAATGTCATTCTGTATTCTCTGCTAGATATGGTTGTAGGAAACTGATAAGCCGAAGTACTGGACTTTAGTAGCACTTCCCCCCTTTTGTGTGTATAAATAGTAATTTTATCATTTTCTGTATCGAACAAACAGGAATGTTTAGTAGACACTGAATTATGTATTTATGTAGAGGATATATATTTTCTGGTGTTTGATTAGATATTGAACAAAAGAGCAATTGAGGCATCGGAGAAGGAAAGACAAGTTCCAGATATTAGAACCGGGGATGTTGTGGAGATTAAATTGGTAATTGTGGTTTAAATCTTTTAATTTGATTGTTTATTTAATTTGCTTGCCATTGTTGCTGGAGGACTTTTCAATCATACTACAGCATGCATGAACTGAATAGAGAGGCACTTGAAAGTGGATAATTAAGAAAATCAGCTACTTTTGTGTGTATTTTAGTGGGTTTTTTTTTAATCTCATATATATTTTCGTTTCAGACTATGCTTAGAGATGATCTGTTTGTGTTTGTATTTGTTGTTATAGTTAATGGACATGGAGATGTTTCTTTTCAAATCCTCCTCAGATATCTTACTTCTAGCGGTAGTGCAATTGTGGATGCTTCTTCTTCCTCTTTACATGTAACTGTGAAATTCATTGATTATATCATTTTGTCTGGTTAATTCCCTGGTTACAGCTTCGTCCCATGCTTGACTTTTGGGCAGATTGTGGAGACTTATGGAGTGTTTTTGGCAGAGTAGAGGCTACGAAGGCTTGGTTTAAGATATCGCTTCTGGTATGTGTTCTGCTATACTCTTCTGTTGCAGCTAGTTTGTGTCTTGTTTGGGATCTGTATATTTTTTCTGCTGCAGTTTGGTTTGTGCCTGGGTTTTTTGTTCTCTTGCAGTTGTTGTTTTGGGTGCTTTTTCATCAGTTTTTAGCTGGGTTCTAGGGAGGATTCCCAGTTTAATCTACATAGAACTTATATGAATAATTTATGAGCAGATTTTTAAAATAGTAAAGTAGTATAGAACGATATAAGTGAAAAAATGCTAACCCGGAAATAAAAATTTCTCTTTTGTTGCAGCATTAGTAATCATGACCATTTTTTAGGTCTTTCTGATAAATGCAGCTGACTCATTATCTGGCTTTACATAAGTTTAGGAATGTAAAGGTCTTGCGCACTGCATAGTTGAGCATCAGATGCTGCCCAGGAAGGCCAAATGGTTGATTATCATTATCTTCTTCGTAGTCCTGTTGATGCTTCTTCTAGTCCACGAATCTGGGAGGTTGGTGGGTTGAAATTGTCTTTCTCTCTGTGTAGTCACTCTAGTTAAGAGTTATAAAATCATATAATCAGTTGTATCTTGTCTAGCAAGTCTCTTTCATATCATGAGTGCGAAAATTTGGTGTTTGGTAATCGTTTGTGGATTTCATCTTTCTCTTTCCATACCCCTTCTTCCCAAAACAATCATGAATAACAGTCAATGATTTGAGAAGAACGGAAAAGCACAAAAAAAAATATATATATTTTTATATATATATTTTTTGACAGAAAAAAAGGACTTTGGAATTAGATATATAGAAAGACTATCTGATCATTGGCTTTCTATAAACAAAATGGGAAAAATTAGGTGATTTTTGGTATATTGTTAGTACGGATAAATGGAAAAAAAAAATTGGAGCTTCTTTTTGCATTTTGAGAACGAGAAGCAGATGAGTAGGATCGAGGATTGAAGTATTCCATATTCATTTTTCTTCCCTTGATCATGGTTTGATTACATACATTGCGGGAATCTGTTGGGGTGCTGCTCTTTTTGCCTTACTTTGAAGAAGATCTTGATTGCGATGTTGTTGATTGTCTTTTTGAGGTAAAACAAATTTCTTTTTTTTTAATCAGAGTGATACGATTCTTTGGTTCAGACTGCTGTTATATTTATCTGGAAAGATTAGGTTCTTGTTGTAAAATAATGAGGAAATGAAGCATCTGTATATGTGTATGTGATTCTGATTGGTATTGGTATTGATGTTATTGGGTGATTATTGAATATTGGGTTCTTGTTGAATTCACGCGTGGAAGTTATATGAGTTGGGTCATTAAAAGAAGCGTGTTTTGATCTTATTTTCTAGTGGTTGAGGCGGTTTTGTATGGTCTCGAGGTTCTACACATTCCCAATTCGGTGTCTTCTTTTTCTCTGTTCAGCTAATTTCAGAACTTGGGTTACTTCTTTTTCACCATTTTAAGCAGTAGGTTTGGTTCATGAATTCATAGACGGAAGTATTTTCAGGTCTTTGATGAAAATTTTCAATTAGTAGTCTAATTTGTATGAGAATTAGAATTATTGCAAATCCAGTATCAAGGTTTTGGAAAGTAGGCAGTGGTTTTTACTTATAGGTAAGTCATTTCTTGTATTGGGATGGAGATTTAGTAGCTGCTTTGATGCTGTCAAATATTGCTGATTATATATGATCATCTGAATTTTGGTCTTGTATGGTTCAAAGAGAATCTTGGTATTCCTGATTAGGATATTAAGACTTTTGATCATCTGTTCTGAATTTGTTATGATTGTTATCTCAGAGATGGCTTGCTAGTGGTTGTCAAATGAGCATAGCATAATGAACGGGGAGGTAAGATTGTCCGTAGATGGACAACAAAACACTCTCTGAGCTACTTAGTTTATTGAAATCCTGGATACCTTGGCGATCCGAGCCAGCTAATGTGTCTAGGGATTTTTGGATGCCTGATCAGAGCTGTAGGGTATGCTACGAGTGTGACACCCAATTCACAGTATTTAACCGCAGACACCATTGTCGACTTTGTGGCCGAGTTTTCTGCGGTAAGTGTACAAAAAACTCAATTCCTGCCTCTTCTCATGACTCAAGGGCTCCCCGGGAAGAGTGGGAGAAGATTCGTGTGTGTAATATTGTTTTAAGCAACGGGAGCAGGGCAGTGCTACTCCTGATGATGCTATCAAGGTTTCCAACCTGGATCTTAGTACTTCTCCATCAGCAGCCAGTATTGTCAGCACTAAATCTAGCGGCATCGCTAACAGTAGTAGCTTTACTCTTGTCTTGATGCCAAACCTAGTTGGACCTTATCAACGAGTTCAATGCAATATCAGCTTGCATCAGGGATCTGTAGTGGAAGCAAGCACATATAGGCAAGGCATACCAGCAACAAGAACAAGCAGTGATCTTATTCCAGACATGGGAGATCCATGTCGGTTATATTGAACAGGTCTGATAATTCTCTCATGTTAAATGTTTTCTGTTTTCTGTATTTCCCCAGTATATGCATGAGAACGGTCTTGCAACAACCAAGTAAATGGTTATTGATGCATTTTAGCACAAGATGATGCTATTCTATATTTGTATCAGCCACTGGGAGGGATTTGTGCTTTCAAATGTTCTAAAATATATGTATGTTAGAAGATACTGTAGTTACTAGTGTTAGCACACTTGCCTACTCACAGTATATTGGTACATGACTTGCAAAGAAGGGATAAGAATAACAAGTTTTTGTTTTTGTTATTAATTGTTGTTATTTGTTTGTTTGGTTTCCATCTACCCTCTTTTTACTTGGTTCTTCTTTGTTGATGTAGGGGATAAGATTTGTGTCTGAGAGGGATAAGATTGTAGAAGCACATGAAATGAAGTTAGCTGCAATGAGGTGGAGACATTATGAAGAAGAGGTGGAGCTTGAAAAGGAATTTGATGCTGAATTATCAGGCCTTATGGAGAAGTACACCCCTGATATAGCATCACCAAAACAAGAGTAGGGCAGGCTAACTTTGACCTGAATTTTTGAGGAACTTTTGAGACCATTATGTTATATTTTCATACTCTTAATGGTAAAAGATATAGGAATATTTGAAGAAATAGTCAGTTTATAATGATATCAGATTGTAAATTGCCAACATGATGAGTTCTTTTTCTATTCTAACCATAATGAAAATCAGTTTGGCTAAATTGATACTCATATTTTTTTATTGATATTTCCCTTTCTGGTTACACTTGAATATTGTATTTGATGGGTTAGTTGTTCAAATTTTATCAAATTGTAAAAGTTGTATTATATATTTTATTTTTATTTTTAAGAATTTATTTAACAAACACACATGACATGACCAGGGGAAGAGTGTTGTCATATTTGATCGATGATATATAAAAAATATTAACATTTTAAAAATAAAATAATATTAATTATTTTCAAGTATTTGGTGTGTGTTTAAAAAATTATATTTAGTAAATATGAGAAATAAAATTAATTTTAGATATTAAAATTTAAACTGAACACTGAAAGCTGAAAGCTGAAAACAATTACAAGAAAGTGTAATCCAAACAGTTTTCAATTTTCAAAACAGTTTTCGAACACTGATTATCCAAACAACATTTCACTGAAAACTGTTTGAACACTGTTATCCAAACATGTTTTCGAACACTAAAAACTGAAAATTGTTTTCAGAAACTCTTTTCAAAAACAGTTTTCGAACACTGAAAACTGTTGTCAAACATGCTCTATGATTTTCAAGCCATTGTGTAATTTGCTAGGCACCAAGATGCTTTTTGAGCTAAAACAAAGTTGAATGGTCGTTGTATTTACGACTATTGTTGCCGGATGACGATTGAGTATTACTCACCAAGAGAACCAATTTCATCCAACGAGGCTTTTCTCGAGCTCCAAAAGGTACTTGATAGGGTTTCTAAGAGAATAGAAAGCTTCACTATCGATTTTAATCGCAACTGTGGTTTTATTCCCGATCTATTAAAGCAGGTTAATTATGCTCACTTCCAACACAAGAACCACGAAGATGAAGCTTCCAAGATCATTGACTTAGACACGCCTTACGACACACTGGAAGTCTTTATCAAGCAAGTTGAGACAACAGATTGCAAGCACGCCCAAGACAAGAATGAGGAGCTGAGCAATGTTGAACTTGGTAATCTAGATATTGAAAAGACGGTCAATGAAGAAAGTATGCAGGAACAAACTTACAAGCCATGAGAAAAGATTGAGGCAGTAGTTGATATGCATCTTTCTAGGGTTGATTTTATCTTGTCTGTTTGGTTTGAAGCACCTCCGCAGCACAGATTCTTCGCCAAAAAGTTTTCTCAAGACTTCATTTTTCAAGACTCGGATGACAATGCTTCATTTCTCCAAGCATCCTAGTTATTATTGCTTCTTCACTTCAAAACTCGAGGTCAAATTTTTTCTAAATGGTGGAGAATAATGGGGTATAGAAGGGCATAGGGACAAGTTTGTAATTTTGTAATATGGGGGAAAATTTGTAATTTTATAATATGGGACAAATTTGTATTAGGATTAGGGTTTCCTTATTTACGGTGTTAGCTTAGAGTTAGGATTCCTAAAGATCTCTATATAAGAGATCATCTATGTTACTTTTCGATTAGCTTTGAATAAATAAAAATCAGATTGATATGGGTATCAATTTCTCTCGACCTTCAGGGTAGCCTGGTTTCTTTTCCTATCCTCAGGGTAGCCAGTATTTTGTTCCAATCCCCAAGGTAGCCTGGTTTTTACATATATCTATCATTTCCTTATTTTCTTGTTCTACATCATTCCGCCCCACAAAAAACAATTGTATCATCGACAAAGAGAAGATGAGACACTCACACTACTTCCTCCACTCCCCACCTTGAAATCACTTAGAAGCCCTATTTCACCCGCCATCATCAACATTTTGCTCAAAACTTCCATAACCAAGAGAAGTAGTCATTTTTGTTGTACTTTCAAAAACATCATGTTTGGAACATCTTTGAAATCTATATTTTGTGTTGTCGTGGTTGTACCGTGCAAACTTTACACACTCGCCGTTATAGTACAAGAAATTGTACTGACATCACATGAAAGATATCCCCACTCTACCTGTTTATTTAATAGATGAGTGTAGAAATCTCTGTTTTTCAAACTCTCCTGTCAACGAATGCAGTAAACCCTTCTTATATCCATGTGACTTACTATTAAATTCGAGTTGCAGTTTCCTGCGATTTAAGGGCATATAGGCCATCTAATCTAGGTTAATACATTCTTGAAGTTTTTAAGAATCCAATGGCTTATTACTTGAAGTCAAAGTTGGTTTTAGGCTCATTAGTTCGTATTTTCCTATTTGAGAAGTAGTATGTACTCTATATAAACAGCTACGAATTATTTAGGCTTTTGGGATAACGGAATTATTTTTTTTTATAAATAAAATGTTAACGTTTGTGTTTAGGATTTAGACAGTGATTAGGGTTTCAAGAAAGAAATGAAATAGAGAGATAGTAAGCAGTAAACTGGTTACTAACTCTAAGGTTTGTAGTCATATATATAGAAAACTTAATATTATGAAATTACATCAATACCCTTAAACCCTATTACTCTCAACACTCTAACACTCCCCCTCAAGTTGGAGCATACTCCAACTTGTTACAACGATATCCATCCAATATGTTACAAATAAATTCAAACCCAAATAATAGCGAAACTTATAACAATTCGGGGCAACTAGGCCCAAGACAATAGTTAGGTCACCATGTCGGTACCACCTAACGATAATGGATCAACACGATCCATGAACAAAGTCCGGGGACATCGGACAAACAAGACCCTCCACTTAGGGGTCAACAAGACAACAAAACAAATTGGAACGAGCTGCTTCATATGGGCTGAATCTACAAAACGGGTTGGATTGTGTCGAGGGGCAAATCTTACTTGGATCCGGGTCAGGTCAACACATAAACAAAAACCAAAAACTTTCTTTTCTTCACGTAGCATCACCACATATAACAGGGGACTTATGACCGGCAACAGGATGTCACAATCTCACCAGAAAGAAAGAAAACTAAACCTGGCAGAGACGAAACAAAATTTGCTGGAGAAGGGGGAAAACACTTGAAGAGCGTCGAGAAATTCGTTGGAAAAACATAATAGAAACTAAAAGTATAATCTAAACCTAGCTATATTTTTTTTTTTCCTTTGGTTTGCCTAAGAATACCACCAGGGTCCTAAACCATGGGCTCTGATACCATGTTAACGTTTGTGTTTAGGGTTTAGACACTGATTAGGGTTTCAAGAAAGAAAAGAAATAGAGAGATAGTAAGCAGTAAACTGGTTGCTAACCCTAAGGTTAGTAGTTAGAACTTAATATTATGAAATTACATCAATACTCTTAAACTCTAATACTCTCAACACTCTAACATAAAATATTATTAATAAGCACCAAGAGGGTGCGGCACAAGCCAAGGCTAATTAAAAGAGAGGGAGTCCACAAAATCTAATAAGTCCAAAACATTTACAAAAAAAATTCCTTTAAATAAAAAGTTAAGAGTGTTGAACCATCTATCTTTAATAACTTCAAAAGGTCTTTGTATGCCATCAAAAGCCCTACGATTTATCTCGTTTCACACTAGCCAAAAAATAGAGAGAGGAATCAAAATGTAAGCCTTCTTGATATTCTTTGAACCCCTTAAACCACTCCAAGCCCAAACTTCGTCTTTCATGGAGTCGGAAACCACCCAAAAAACACCCAAAATCCTATACACCATCCCCCACAAACTTCTAGCCAACGAGCACTCCACCAAAAGATGAAACACGAGCTCGGTGCAACCTTTACAAATATAACATACATTAACAATCACCTTCTTTTTTTTGTAAGTTATCAATGGCTAGAAGTTGTTTTAGTTGTTGAGGATTGTTCCTTGTGTGTTTCTCTCTTGCAGTCTCTTTTTCTGCCAGAAATTCCTGCAACCATATTCAATTTCAGCCACTCTCAGTGGTGGAGCTAGGGGGACCCCACACACACAGAAAAAAGATCTAAATTATTTTCATAATACATATGGTATATTATGATAGGGAAGCAATATTTTTATTATTGCTCCCCCACCAAGTCGTCATGAAAAAAAATAGTAAATTCAAAGTACTTATCAAGAAAAAAGATCGCAAATTCAATGATCTATCACAAGGTTTACATGTACTAAACTCAAAAAATAAAATTTGCTAAGCCTTAAAATGGAAATCTATTAGCCCAAATATGTAAACCTACTAAGCTCAACATATCCCATGAACCGTAAGCAGTATTCATGATGCATTCTCTTGATCAGGAGACCAAAAAAAAGTCTTAATGCTATATAATTCAAAGAGTAAAATCAGATTGTATTGGGTTTGGTCGTGCCACTCCACTTTCCAACTTTTTTTTGGTAAAGAAATTCACGATATAACTGTTTAAGTTTATACATCCACTTAATGAATGTTACATATGTAACTCGAAGAGTAACTCTTCTTCATGTTATCTAATTTAGATACACATGCTCTGAATATTAGTGCAATAATTTGCTAAAATGGTATTACGTGGCACTTGTGATCAGTACAAATTAATTTTGAGAAGCAACAAAGACTGGTGCAAGCTACTTGTCATTACTTTTTCTTTTTCTTCTTTCATCCTTTAAACTTTAAGAGCATACATCAAGTAGTAGTCTAGATTAACTTTGGCCCCCCAAGATAAAAATCCTGGCTCTGCCTCTGGCCATTCTGTTGACATCAAACCTCCATCAAATCAATCTTAAGTCTTTCTACAAACCCTAAGCCCTTTCTTCACACATTCAAACCCTAGAATTCCTAATTTTCTTTATCTTAAGCCCATCGCAAAGCCACGTAATCCTCAAATCTGTCCAATGTCACCTTGTGTTTTCTAATGTTAGTATTGATGAAATGTACCTTCATCCTTATAGCTTTTTTCTCAATGCTTTTATGCCATATTTTCAGTTTATCATCTCTGGAGGCAACAGTCTGTCCCTTGAGGACCTTTATATAGATTCTCCTTCCCCCCACTCCTTGTCACTTCTGGCTCTCAAGTTGTCAGTTTTTACAGGTAATGATTGATTTTCAAGCAGCTGAGAGAAAGAGACTCGAGGAACCAGCCTCTGAAATTGGCATGGAACCTCTTTGTGCAATGGTTTTTTAATCTTTTGTTGATTCTTTTATCTTTTCTTTTTGCTTGTTTGATTAAAATTGCAGTCTTGACATAAAGACTATTGGGATTTCCACAAAGTTATGTTTTATTTTGTGGAGAATAACATCTGACCGTCTCATGACCTTCCCATTATGATTCAACAACTAAGCCTTAATCCAAACCAATATCTCGCTAATCTGGGTTAGGACTTTGCAGTTGCTCATTAGAGTTCCGTAACATATGTCAAGATCTCTGCACTCACTGTTATTTTCTTTAAATATTTTTTTTCCAGTTTGAATCAGATTAGTTCAATTGGTATAGTTCAGAATAATAGTGAACGATACTTATCAAAAAAAGAAAAAGAAAAAGAATAATAGTGAACGATCCAAGTTTTTTCTCAAATTGAAAAAGAAAAAGTGAAACCATTTCAAAAAAGAAAAATGAGGGGGGCAAAGAAGGTCATGGGCTCAGATAGGTAGAAACCTCCTTTTGGTGGCACCATGGCATTAAGGGATGCCCAATTTTTTTTTGAAAAAAGTAAACACTGCGGTGGTTAGCTTGTGCATCTATTCCCCCCTCTATCACATCAAAATATTTCTAGATTTTTCTTCTTGTTTTGATTTCTTTTTGCTTTTCTTTGCCTATTTTTCAGGTTAGTTTTGAAGACACTTGCAAAGGTTTTCTTGAGGTGGCAAAGGTATGTTGTAATTTGAAAGGATTTTAATCTCTTCCTTTCTCCTGTATTATCAGTGTTTTTCGTGTTCTGATTTTTTTATATGCTTCCACATATATGTTGTAGAGTGATTTTTTGTGCTGGTGGTTCAAAAAGAATTGAGATGTCAAAAATGGATTTGGTTTATCGTTACATGAGGCCCCCTTGATCTCCTGCATTTTCCGCTTGCAACATTTGGAAGGTTTAGACTTTAGTGCACTGGTGGTTCAAAAGGAGTTGAGATGTTACAAATGAAATTGGCTTATGGTTAAATGAGGCTTCCTTGATCACCTGCTGCAGTATTTTGAAGATTTTATAGTGATTTTATGTGCTGGTGGTTCAGAAAAAGGTGAGATGTCAAGAATGAATTTGGGTTATTGTTATATGAGGCCCCTGATCTCCTGCTTGCAGTGTTTTGAAGGTTTTTAATACATTATAAACCTTTGTCCCCTATGTTTTGGTCCATAGCCTCATTGAGATAATACAAATAAAGATAACTAATGATTGTGTGGCAGTCATTTCATTTTGTCGATTTGGAGAGCTTCTTTTAATAGTGTTTACCTTCAGGGTAAGGAAACGCACTAGGATTTTTTTTTGTCTTGTGCTTGGCAGAGACATTAGTTCTGATACATGTGCTCGCTGCAAATCTTTTTTTCCGTTATTAATTACCTTATCGCTGAAATTATGCAATACTATATAATATTTTATGTACTTTAAGTTGTTGATAGCAGCCTTATTGTATTAGTATGCATGTTAAATCTCACTGATTTTCCACAAAAGATCTCTACTACTTATCCAAAACTGCTCACTGATGGTAGGAAGCTGTGCAACAAACTGTTCGTGTTATCTTTGAGGATCCTAGAGTTCAGGAGTTACTGGTCAAGCTTTATCAGAAAGGTAGACTAATATCAAATTACTAACCTTGTTTGTTTGGAAAATGAATTAATTTATTTTAAAAATAATCATTATTAGTGCATAATATTTTGCATCTGCCCGTAATTATCAAATCGAGATTTGAATTGTGAATAGAAATCGTAATTTGTGAATCAAGAATTGAATAGGATCAAGACTCATAAGATTTGGTACAATTTCCTATAATCAATTCTAAGTGACATGTACATGTAAAGCAAACAAAAGCAGTTTGAACGATGAAAGTATGAAACATTTTGTGTTATGAACTCAATGTTATTCTCTTTCCTAGCCTTAGACCTCTCCTTTCTAACATTAGGAGCTATTTTTTTTTATCAACCAACAAACAGAGCTAGATAAATCAACTTTCCAAGTTACAAAATAAAAAGTAAACCAAATATTTAAATATCTAATTCTGAAGGCAGTTATCCATCATCCATATTTGAGCATATAATTGAACAAGAAAAAGGAATTTAAAAGAAATTGCAAAATACACCTTAAAGTCTCCATGTGTTTAATTAATAACATACTAAAAGAAAATTAAGTTCGCAGGGCCAAGTATCAAATTATCTAAGTAATTAAGAAAATTAGAAATCTGGAACATATAATAATATACCATGTAAAGTATGTATATTCACCTTGAAAGGGAAAAATTTTAAAAGCCTTTCTGGTTGATGCTTTATGCTTCCAAATAAACTTTTTTCTTGAAGAGAATCAAACAAATGAATACTTTATCAATTTTAAACAAGTCTAAAATACTATTTATGTTCTTGTCTCTTTTAAAAAAGTCAATCCTAGAATAAGACCAATGAAGGAAAAGTAATTGATAATTTTTATTTTAACCCTACAAATGTTGAGACAAAGTTCCAAAGAAAGGGGAGTTTCATGCTGTTGGATCTAACTTGAACCTGACTATCCAAATCCAAGTCGACCTGGATTCTGAATTAATTGATTTATATCAATTTAAATGCCATACCATTCCATCCATCACGATTGCATTATTCGTTTTATTGCATTGCAATACCATTCTGTTCTCTAATTACATGTTGAATTAGTCTTTGAAATTTGGTTATTGGACTCTGTTAAGTATAAAGAATTAATTGAGCACTTTCCCATCAGCTTAAGCTTTTGGGATAATTGGTAACTCAATTATTCTTTTCATGGTATCATAGCTCCAGTTCGTGGTTTCGAGTCCTAGTGATGCCCTTTTTTCATTAAATATTGGACACAATTCTTTCCCCTTTGGGCTTTCTTTTATTTAGATTTCACGTGCAAAGCCTTTAATCCTTCTTGCATGTGAGGAGGTGTTTTAAGTATAAAGAATTAACTGAGCCTGGGTTTTGAGATAGTTAGTAACTCAATTATTCTTTTCAGACTCCATTACTAAGCTAGCCCACATTGTACTAGTGTGAGATTGAATCTTGTAAATATTCACCATAGTGTTCATCCTGGCTGCACCGTTAGTTGTTAATTCCCTGATTTCACTTTTATATGGTCTAATCTATATGCCTGAAATATTATTGTCACCTCTAGGACAATGTTGTGCATATATCACTGCTCCAAGTTATGTTGTGTTCAGAATTGCTACTGTACCTTTTTCGTCCAACACGTGTTTCCGACGCTATCTCTGATTTTCTTGTTTTGAGCAATTAGTAAGGGATGCATAGATTCTCATGCATATGAATGCAATGCCCTTCCAAAGGAATGATATAATGCCATCATACACGATGCAGCCATGGAAGGATAAGCTTAGTTGTACTCTTCAATGCACCTTCGATTTTGGTAGCTGAAGGATTTATTTTGTGGAATTCTTGTGCAATGTCCCATTTGCCCAATGATTGCATGTTTTTCAAGATGAGGTCATCATTAGTCTTGGGTTATCTCAGTTTTCTTTTCAAGGTTTTTATTTTAAGAGTTACTGGCGTTTTCTAAGTAGGGCCTGGTTTTTAACTTGAGCAATTTTCTACCGTTCTAGGATATTTTAGTCGTTTAGGTTTGTGTACTATGTTCCTGGAGTTTCTAAAAGTATGGGTTTATTTCTTGGAATTCAAATTGATTAGGAATTCTATTAGATTTCTCCTTATCGGTTTGTAACAATTTATTAAGGTAGAGTACATTTCAGATTAGAGTCAGATTGGAGCATGGAATTCTTTCATCTTTGAGTATGGTTCTCAAACCAGTCCTTTTGATTCACTTTATGGTTTGTTTCTCTTTATCTTACCGAGTATTTGCTTTCTCCATCTTTCATTGTTTGTGATATCACATCAAGAAGCCCACAATCATTGCTTTTGTTCACTGCTGAAATTTGATTTTTCTGCTCTTTGGAGTGCCTAATTAGGCCTGTTACGGGGCATATATCCTAGACTAGGTTTGTCTCCTACCTTATCTTACGTGAACACTGTTTTCTTTTTTGTGAGATTCACCAAGTTCTTAACTTCATTTCTACACAGACATCACCAAGGATAAAAAATTTTAGTGAACTCCGCCTTTGTGCATTAACTTAAGTGGTAAAGGGTGGGTGGCATTTGGTAGTCTTAGATCCCAAAATACTGATAGGGGAATGAAAAGAAAAGAGGTAAAAGAAAAGGAACCTGAATTGACCTTGGGATGTTGTCATAGCACAGCAAGAGTCCATTCTTTCTTGGGACCCACTTTCTTCCATTCTTGATATTCAAATAGTTACTTTAGTGGCTTTTATAGCCCTCATGTATCAATCTTTTATGTAAGCTCTACAAAAAAAAAAAAAAATTTATTACATTTTATTATAGTGATCTACTCTCCTTTTTATTAGTATCAAGTCGTATCATGTACTGTTATACATATTAAAAAAAAAGTATCATGTAATGTTACTATATTTTCTTATAGTTCACTAGAAAAAATTGTTTTAATCAATATTCTTTTATCTCTTGAAACATCTGCTTTTGCAGCTTTTATGGATTTTTAACCTTTTGTGTATTTCAGAGTGGTCTGAAGGGCAGATTACTGAGTACCTAGTTGCAACATTTGGTGATTATTTTAAAGATGTGAAAATGTAAGCTTCTCACTATTGGAGTTTCTTCCACAAGAAGGAAAAAAAAGATACGCAAATGGAACATAAATTTTTATTTTACAGCATACCTGTATCTCTTTACACATCAAATTTGATTAATAAATATGAATGGGCATAACTGATAGGTCCTACTTATGTGCAATCACCATCTTCATTTCTTGATGCATGCTTGTTAATGTTCAAACTTTGGACATCGTAAGATATTATTACTGATACTCAGAATATTAGTGATTAATTCAATCTCGTTGATCTTATTCTGTAGTAGCAGCACATTGTTTCCTCTGCCCCTGATGCATGTGCAGTAGGATACAGATGAGGTTAAGACCATTGTTTTCAAACATTTTGAGTTGCTCCCCAGAGCAAGGTGGCATAGAACTACCTCGTGGCATTAAAAATTGACTGCTATACCTCATAGGTGTACGCTTTATTTGTTAGCACATATACCTTTCCAAAAAGTGTACACCTTTTGTGCTCGTATGGTCAAGGCCTAAAGCTTTGAGAGAATTGCACTTTTTCCAACTTTGACAGCATTACAGATTTAGTATATTGTGTGTATGATGCAAAGAGACAAACGATGACACCACCTTGGTCAATCAATTTCCAATTAAAAAACAGGTTTCATATTTTCCATTCTTCTTGACTGAATTTCGATGGTTCACAACTCAATGTGGAGTGCATATCAAAAGAGAAAACTCATTATAGAGTGGGACTGGGACCACATGACACCCAAAACTCTTATTTACCAAAATTGCACCAAAGCCTAGTTAATGTGTTAAAGTAAATTTAATTACATATAGTGTTTTGTTCTCAATTTTCTCTTCAACAGAAAATTCTTACAAGAACAAAATAATGCAAGGGAATTTATGGCATCCTAAATTATAGAGTAAAGCGCTTTGCCTTATGCCTTCACTTTTAAAAACATTGGTCAAGGCACATCAACATTTGCTATAAAAAGAAGTACTATTTCTGCAATTTGTTGATAATATTATGAAAGGTATATATGTCATTTCTTCAGCTTTTCTTTGTTACTGTGGTTCAACCATGTATCCAGAATTAGGGTATTGAGCGATATGCGTTAACTGACTTCATTGTGATATTTAGTTCTCTCATAGAATCATGTGATTTGTGAAACTTTTCCTTCACTGGCTTCATATTACTTCTTAGTCACTAGAACTTATGTGAAGCTGTTGTTTCAGACTTTCAGTTGCCATCAGGCTTTAGTTTTGGGTGGTTTGTTGGTGTAATGATTTTTATTCTGGTCAATGGTTAGTATTTCCGTTAATGGTGGTTGGTCAGAATTTGCTAATCTTCTTTTTTTTTTGCATTCTGGCATGCGTATTATACAGTGACAGTTTTAACTGTCTGATTCCGTACTTTCTTTTGCTGCTGATGCTCCACAATTGCTCCCTTAATGTTTTCCTGTTTTGTTTCTCAAGATGAGAGGAGCACTTGATGATAGAAAATTGAAGTCAATATTAAGGAAAGTGTTCGTCCTAATAGTAATAGGTCCATGCAACCTGTGTGAGGGTGGATGGTGCAATCCATTTCTTTGTTGTTTGGGCATAAGAATGCCAACCTTTCCAATTTTATCGTGGCATGAGGGGGTTGTATAGGTTTTCATGTGAAAAAGAGTAGCAGTATGTTCTATGAACAAGGTTTGAGATCATGCCACATTTGAAGGCCCAAATTGATCGTGGCTGATAAGGTTTTATGATACTATGGTATACCCTTAAACTGTTTGTTATGAGTTGATCTAGCTATATCATACTGGGTTGGAGTAAGTTAGAATATTGTTGGTGAAAGTTGCTTTGCATTCTAAGTAAACTTTTATTTTGGGACTAATGTCTTATGCATGTGGAATATATTATGGGTGTGCCTTGAAAGTAGCAGTTTTGTGATTCTGACCTCTCTACTTAAGTTACAGTTATTTCTTATCGATTTTATTGCTCTGTACCTTAGGTACGTCGAAAAAAGATCATTTAGAAGATTCGTTGAAGCTTACTTGGAAGAAACAGTGGTTGTCTATGTCGATCATCTTCTAATGCAGGTTTTATCTCAAAAAAAAATATGACGTTTCTTTGGTTGTTCATGTTATTGCATGTATTCTCCTGAATATCCATTATACTCTGGATTTGGTGCTTGTGATTGTAGAGAAACTATATCAAGGAGGAAACCATTGAATGGATGAGGCTGGATGAGGAGGTGCTTATGGATTTCTTTAGGGAGTATATAAGTGTTTCTGTAAGTGGTGCTCCTTGATCTACACATTTTATTAAAATAGTCTCGTTCTCATGCAAAAATAATTCCTAGCGACAAACTACCTTCGGCTTGTCACTGGTTAACTGTACTTCTATCAATTTGTTTGATTTTCTTGAACTCTGCTGCAGAAAGTTGAGAACAGAGTCGGGATATTGAGTGATCTAAGAGAACTTGTTTCAGTAGAAAGCCTGGATGCCTTCACGCTCATCTATACAAATATTCTTGATCATCAACCTGACTGTCCGGTAAACATTAATAAATAATAAGCCACTCTTTATTTTTTATTTTTTCTTCTTTTGGGCCGACATCAATGAGTTCTTCTACTAGTTTTGATTTCAAATATAAATTAAGGGATTACGACTTGGTAATCTGGTGGTAGGATGTAAGTATGTTGATTATAAGTTATTCTAAGGTCCTAGAAATCTGAAACTCTTTTAAAGTTTCTGAAGCCTCGGCTGTGGATATTTGTGCTAAAATTTTATTTTTACCAATTGCAGCCTGAAGTTGTGAGAAGCTTGTTGGACTGCGAGAAGGCATACCTCGGAAGGATGCCAAGGAGGTACATGAAACCGTATTATTTGGTTCCTTAGTACAAACACAAAGCATATGTTAAGAACCATAATACGTAAGTGCCCCAGTTGGTAGGAGGAAAGGAAAGAGGAGAGGAAGGCAAGGTAGAAGGGAAGAAGGTAGGGAAGGAAATAGAGCCTCTCTCTTCATTCGATGATTTGGTCAACAAGGAAATAAAATGACAAATATGATGCAAGAAAATAGAATTTGTTACCTTTTCTCTTTCCTTCGAGTTTTGCCTGCTTTTGGACTGAGGTTTGTTATATCTGGAAGGATATCCAATACTGCCAAATTCTCTCCTCTTTTGATTTCCTTCCAATCAAATAGTGGAAGTACATGCCACTCTCTTTCCCTTTCCAGCTTTCCCATGCATTCTGATGGGGGCGTTAAGATGTGCTATAAGGTCTGTAACTTGATGGTTTTCAGCATAGCACTAGAAAGTTTTAAACAGTTGCAACCATTCATTGAGAGAATGAAATTGATGCTGCATTTCAAATTTAAGAAGCTAATTTACTGATTGTCAGTGATTTAAACTAGACTACACTATATAAGCTAAGTTTCTCTGGGACTTCCATAAGTTGCTTTGTTTAGTTCGTTGAGTTCAGAACATTAATTGCCCCGGAGTTTTAAATGACTAAATTAGGTAACATAAAGTGTCTTAGAATCGGGAAACTCGTCTTTTGAATTTTGAAGTACTCCATCTACAATCATTAGTTTTTTTATTATTTCATGCATATGATGATGTTGGTTGAGAAACGAGAATTCTCTTGTTGATGTGTATGCATCTCTTATCAAACAGGTTGTACAAGAGTGAAAAGAAATTTATGAGAATTCTCTTGTTGATGGAAACCCTCCCAAGGCAGGTTGTCTTTCCAAAGGTGAATTCTTTATCAGCTTCAAAAGGATCTGTGTGGCAAAAACTGACTGTCGCATAGCAAGGCTGTTGTAAATTTTACACTTTTTACCTCCCCTTGTGATATTTACTTTGTAGTTTCCAACGGATTATGCTAAATCTAGGTCTCTCTCCCCTTCTTTTCTTTTGTGAGGGGTTCATATATTTCTTTGTTATATTAGTTTGCGTTGTCTAAGGTGTAGATCCTTTTGATATGAAAACTCCTGGTTTATCTTGGAAATTTATATAAATTATGCAACTGCGCTTTTATGCATCGCTATAAATTTAATTTTTTTTGTGTCACATCTCCTAGGCCTTGTTTGGTACTGGCTTAAAACCAATTTAAAGCAACCACTTTTGCTTTTAAGTGATTGTTTTAAGTTGGTTTAAGTCAATACTAAACATCCCCTTAGTTGTTCGTTAGCTGCTTATCTCAATAATTTTGAAGTTGATCAGGTTGGATAAATTTGCTTTAGATGCGGATTATGATTGTTTATAGGGTCCGTGGTTATCTTTTTTCAAAAACAAAATCATCCATAACATCTAATAAATTATCTTTGATTCCAGTAAATTTTAAATGATATGGAAAACTTTTTTAAGTGAACTCTTTTCTTTTTTCCTTCATCAACACTGCACACATAATGTTGGACTATTAGAGTGATATGAAAAAAAAAACTCATTTAAATATGTATATATTTTCTTGTGGCCTACATTAATCATTTGATAAGTGATGATAAATTTTAACATCTAAAACAAGCAATACGAATTAAAAAGATATTTGTCTCATCATTTTCTTTAGCATTGGAGTCTCATTTAAGTCTAAATAATTTCTTTTGATACATACTTCCATTTATTTCACTTTGCATCAATTCTTTATTCATTTGTTCTTTATTATAGTCAAAAGAAGAAATAGTAAAATAAGTTAGCAATTTATTCAATATTATTTTTCATCACATGATAAATTAAATAAAATAAGAAAACAATAAAAGCTTAAAAGAGAAGAAAGAGTATAGTGTTTGTTGTTGATTGAGAGAAGAGAAAGGTCTTTATATTTTATTGGAGGAAATAAAATAATGAGAACATGAAAATAGATAAATTCATTTATTAAAAAACAAATTTTAGATAGCAAATATGAATTTATGGTAGGTAAAAACATGGTGTTGCAATGGTTATATAGTGTTAGTATTAAAATTTAGAATGGTATACCCATTCCACGTCGAAAGTAAAACATAGCAAGTTAGAAAAACTTTTCTATAAAATGTTTATTCTAACCTCTTTCACACATGTTGAAGATTTTGGATTGCGAATAGTGAAGATTTTTTTCAATTAGTTTAAACTTTTGATTTTTTTATATTGATAAAATTATTTTTTTTTATGAAAATCTCAATTAACAATTTGAAGATTGTTTGATGCCTTGCACGCATTCAATTTTGGAGGACCAATATAAGAATTTAAAAAAAAAAATTTATTCTATTTTACTTTATATAAATAATAATTTTTTAAAACTTTGGGAGGGCTCCCCTTGTCCCCTTTCCCTCCGCAATAAAAAGAATTGTGTGTATGATAATAAACATATAAAACACTTTAATCCTTAAAAAAGATTTATTAAAAATACAACGCTTTCGCTCCCCGTTACACGACCATTAGTGTTAATTTCAAATTTTCCAAATAAAGAGAATTGGGTTTTGGACCGAGCTTAGAATTCCTTTCCAGGCTTCATCAAATCATGTAATTACCAGCTTTCTTTCTATGGCATTTTGGTAAGAGAAGCTGACCAGCCCATCATATAATATAGGTTTGAGTTCATATCCAGATTTCAAACCACCACCCCCCACCAGCACCACACACAAAAAAAAGAAGAGAAAGTATTATTGAAACTTGAGATTAGATTACACAGCATAAAACCAAGAAAATTCATTCTACACGAAAAATTATGTTATTACAAGGGCGCGACTGGTTAAGTACATTCCTAATAGTGATAAGTTACTTTAAAGAATACAGTATTACAGATGACAGTTGACTGTTGACTGTTGTCATAAATCTAGAACTACAGTGATGGAGTCATATTTAATTGGACCCCAAGTCATCCAACATGTGTTGAATTGCTGCAACTAAGGACTGACCTAACTTGCTAACAATATCCGTGTCACCCTGCAGAATGCAAGTCAACCGGCTCAACAAATCGAGTCCTTCGTCTCCTCTTGCTTTCAGGAGTGCACCTTACACCCCCAATCTTGCCAAGCTTGACAGAAAATTTGTAATTCGGTTGTGATGACATTGCATTTGTTCCGTTTTCCAGGGAGGACTTTATGTTTGGAGACTTCTCTCTCACTCGCTTGTCCTTGTCACCTTTGGTAGAACCTTTTCTTGTTGGAGATTTAGCTCTCTTTTTTGAAAATCTAAATTGTCTTTCCTCCTTTCTCACATCATGGCTAAGAAGCCGAATATGGAAAGGGTTCACTGCTGTATAACAGACAGACCCACCTGCAACTCCACTCTTATCCAAATCAACATCTCCATTGTTCACCTGAAAATTGAAATATTTGAATGAAAATTTCGTATTACATAGATAACACACAGTACCGCTATATGGGCTATGTTGTGTGACACTATTATTCCTGACCCTTCTACAACTGACTTGGAAAGTTTTCAGAGTTGGGAAAGCCAAGGTGGATTGGCATCATCTAATCTGGTTTTGAAACTCTATTCTAAGCATAGCCATATCAGAGATGGCAACTGTGGACAGACCAACCACTAAAGACAGGCAATCTAAATGGGAGATTCAATGCAATAACAAATACATATTTTGTAATGCTTGCATACACGATATATGGAAGGAAAGAAAATTGATTGCATCAGAATACATTTCATACTGATGATTCAGTCTGTGAGCAGATTGTATTGGATCTCGGGGATAGAGTTCTTGGAATTGGTAGTTTGAATAGTAAATCTGTTGATAGCAAGTTAGTTGCTAGGTGGAATTTAAACATTTTTCGGTAGGGAGTTATAATGTAGCTTGTTTTCTTTTGATGTGTATGAGACTTTGCTTTGTGTATTCTTTTCTGGATGCATAAAAAGTTTACCTTTATCTCCCCCACCACCCACCCCCTCCCCCCGCAAAAAAAAAAAATTAATAAGTTATCCAGCAGAATTTACCAACAATTCAACTAGACTATATTATAGTTTGGGCGAATGCAAAGCACAAATGGATCTAATTAACACAAGGGAATTACCAATTGAAGAAGTGCAGAAAAGGTTCGAGCCACATCATGCTTTTCCTGGCCCTTAACAACATCACTAAAGGACATGACGTTTCCACTGTCTGCTCCAAGAGATAGTTTGTCAAGAATTGTTTCTCCATAGTAATGAATATCGAATGGAGGGCGTGAATCCTAAAAGAAAGAACGATAATATTAGTTTATGCTGCAAGGGAAAAAAACAACTAAAAGAGCAAAAAACAGGACAAGACTAGTGGCTGTTATTATTTTAAAGAAAAAAAACTTGAGATACCAAAAGGGAGCAAAAGTGATGAAATTTACTTGCTCTTCCAACTCCTCCTCAATTTTCTGTTTCCAAGATGAAACTCGGGTAGCCAACTCAGTCTGCTTCTCAGTTTCAGCTATGCTGGCTAGAAGAGCATCCTACACGAGAAAGGACAGGTAACTAACCATGCAACAGTAGCAATAACCAAGCAAAAGACTATATTAGGAGAAATGCACAATTGACTCCAAAGTTACAGGAACCAGGTCTCTTTTCTCTGTAATCTAACTTGCTGCAACCATTGCTTCAAGTAACTATACTTGGAGATGCTGAGAATGCCAAATGAGATGAAAAATGGAAGAGACAAGTACTTCAGACGATCAAGAACTTATTGACAATTGCTTCCCAATGGACTAAATACATAATTCAGCCTATCTGATAAATTTCACATGACTACTCTTTAAGAATATATGTTCGACATAAGGGATTCATGTCCAAAACTGAAACACTTTTGATCAAACTAGTAAGTTAAGAATCATAATCAATCGAACCAAATGTTACCTGAATTCTACATGACCATTCTAAGAAAGAATCCAATAAATGGAGTGACGGATAAATCACAAAACAACTGCAAAGTTTTGGGCACCCCAAACACATGGACATGTACATGCATGTGCACACAAATATGAAAACTCAGATTAACTGATATTATGGAGAGAGAGAGAGAGAGAGAGAGAGAGATTTCCATAACATAGTAGACTAATATCACACAAGTTAATCTTATCATAATCAAATTCAAAGTTAAGCTAAATTTGCTTACTAGGTGACAGCGACAAAGATCTTCAAGGCTTGCTTGAGAATTTGGATCTCCTTGTTCAAACGCATCGTTGGCATCAAAGTGAGCATCATCATTCTGCATAAAGCTAATGAATAAATAACAATGCAATATTTCATACTCTTCCGTTTTAGATACACAGCATAATCAAACTATGGGCCTGCTAACCTTATTGTGGTGAGGCAGCACATCTTCATCCATATACATACGCTCTGGAATATCACCATCTGGTGGCCCAAAATCAGGGATTTCACCATCATATCCATTGTCCTCATTTTCATCCTCAGTATTACCAAAAGCATGACCAGTTTGATATCCTCCATTGGTACCAGTCAGTGATTGGCGGAGCTGCAATTAGAATGTCAGGTTTTATGTGACAAGCAAACATAAACAAGTTCAGATATACACATCTTGAAGAACTTGACCTTTTCATATAATGGAGGATCCTTGGATTTCCTTTGTCCTTCAAAAATGTTACGACGCATCTCCCATATTTCAGTGAGCTCGGGACTAATAGTACCGTGCATTCTAGCAAGTGGAAATAGAGTAGTTATAGAGATTCCCTTCGTAGAGTTTAGCCAATTCCTTTTGACAGCTTTCACTGCTTGTGAAGAATAACCAAAGTAAAGTGCAATATTAGGTGCATAATGAAATCGTATTAATAAATAAAGCAAGCAAAAATAGACAACAATTAACAACCTTTTCTGAAAGGTTTCACTTTCAAGTTCCCAGGTTCATGGGGATTCAAAGGCTTCCATGGATCATCATTATCATCAGAATCAGAATCATTCAAATCCATAGGTTCTGTATATCTATCATCAATATCGAAAACATGACGGCTGTCTTCAAAGTTATCACAGGCAGGCGGATTAGGCCCCATATTACAATTATTAACATTGAAACTGCAACTAACCCTAGGAGATTGATTGAAATTAGCATCCTGGTTTTTTCCAAGATATGACTTATGTGCAGTTCCTCCAGAACGTCTTATGGGAGACTGAAATCGTTTCCGAGTAGAGCTTCCTCTATGAGCACCACTCTTCCCTTTACCAGCTTCATCCTCGCCCAGAAAATCATTAACTGCTATGCCATCACATGGATCTAATAAAATAAAATCCCGGTAGAGATAACTTGTAGCTAACTGCAACCACGTAAGAATTAATAGATGATCATGAGTTAGATTAAATAATTAGTCAGTGCATCAACATTCCAACAAGTAAAAGCAACTGTAATACCAGATAGGACTCTAATTCCCCACCATCACCAGTAGCATCTAAGCAATCCCCTTCAAGAACAACTAGATTTGCCGGGGGCTTCACAAAGTGATTCAGAAAAGCATCTTTAGTAGTCGAACTATCTAAGAAATTCTTTGAGTCCACTGCAATATGAGAAAACTTTAGCTAAAATAAAACTAGTATTATAACTTCACCAAAATAAAGCACAGTTAAAGGCTACCTGGGATATCATCTAAGCTCCAGAACAGATCATTTTCTTCATCCGATACTGCATGGGAACAACTTTCTTTGGGCTGCACTGGTGTGCCCTCTGTTTGATCTTGTTGCCTGTTCAAATTTAAAAAAGGCTCACTAATTTAAGCATTTCTTTCTTCATTTTTGCACTTACTAAGTTGTGACTGAAATGTAATGGAAATGCTTTGAGTTAAGATGTAATGTTCTTGAGTTGTGAAACAGTTTTAGTAAAAGAAGAGTGAAAGACTATGAAAGAATCTTATAGATGCATATGGTTTGACTGTCAAAGGAAACCACTGTAAAGCTAATTCACAAGACAATTCTTATGAGCACATGGTTGATTAATACTATGCTAACAAACAAACTGGTTTACATCCCTCTTCCTTCTTTTTGTAACTCTACAAAATTTTGTATGAAATGTTTAATTTAGTTCTTCCAGCATACAGTCTTTTAAATTTCCATCATGTGAATAAAAAGGTTCCTCAAATGCCACTTAATTATACAGCAGAATTTGCAAAACCATTTCATAACTTATTGGATGGTAAGATACGTGAAAAAATTGATTTGTGGTGAACCAATATACAGATGCAAGTAAAGTAAAATGCACTAAACAAAAGTGGCATGCTTCACTACGTTAAAAGTCATGAAGGAAAATAAAAACAATTCAAAAAGTCACTGGGTTCTATACCTACTTCAACAGCCACCTCAGCTTAAGCTAAGCAAGAAGGATACCTACTAACATATCTATACACTGACCTTCTTGAAAGTTATGGGAATCCCTTATTCTCTAGAGAAAAAATGAACCACCCCAGTGCCAAGGAAATTACACCTATTGAACAAAATGAGTAATTTCCTTTTTAGCTACTTACATAATTAACTATTGAACATACTATATTAAATATGAGACCTTTGTGTTTCACGAATGTAAACATGGAAAAGTAGCACAAGGAACACAACTTATGAATTGAATACATATCCCAGATCAGCAGAGTATTGCCTTTAGCTATCAGATGGTCTATTGAGCCATTACAAAATTGACGCATCTGTATCTATCGGAAATAAATACTAGGCTACTAGAAAAAGCTCAAAAATCCAAACAAAAGCTAAAACATCAAAATCCAAGAAAAGTTCAGTTCTTTAAAAAAAAAAAAAAAAAAAACCAAACCTCTTCTGAGAAAGGAACTCCAAAGCATGCAAGACCAAGTTATAAAGATACTCCACTTTCCGGCTATACACCTGAACCGAACCCTGAAGAAGCAAAGCAGCTACATTTCCACACACACACGCACAAAAATCACTAAGACAAACAAAACCCAAAAAGAAAACCATAAAAATGTAGAATACACAGTAGAGACGCTAGATTAAAGCAATTAAAACACGAACCTTCAGCGAAATTCACTGGAACATGACCGTCTTCTTCAGTTCCAGTGATTTCGCCGGAGCAGATCTTCAAGAGGTACTCTTGGAGCTTATCGGCTAAATCAACTTCCCAATTCGCCTCCAAATCACGCTCTGGTTGCACCGTGTGGATTCTGCCGCCGCCACCGTTGCCTTCGACGCCGGCTTCTTCTCTGTGTTTACTCATTTTCTGTGGAGAAGATGGGAGATTGCATAATTATGGTGGTAATTATCGTGATTCATCTTGGAATTAAGAACGCTAGGGTTTCCAATTGGAAAGAAATTTGGAGAAAACCCCTAGAAAAAAGGTGTTAGGGTTTTTGAATGGTTCCCCAGAAAATTGGAGAGAAAATGTGAGAGAATGGAGTTACGTTTAATCTGCTGGGAAAGCAAGAGCAATCTGGAGATTGATGAGAGAGAGAGAGAGAGAGAGAGAGAGAGACAGAGACAGAGACAGTGGAGGGAGGGAGACAGATTTCAAAAGGTTTTGATGACCATTTTCGCGCTTGCTCGTCAAAATTTATAAACTGCACTGGGCTTTATGAGATCCTTTTCGGCCCAACCTTAAGCCCTTTAAATTTTTTATCGGCCCATTATTTTCCATTTCAGTTTTTTTTACTTTCCTTTCTTTGCACACTTTTTCCTTTTACATTTGTGCCTTCTGGGCAGTGGCTTCCCCAGAAGTTCAACGGGCTTGAATCTATTATTACTACTTGTGATACTCATTTTACTTATTTTGATACAGAGATGATTTTAATATACTTTAATTCTTTTAATTAATAAGCTAATTGTTCCTCATTTACTCTAAACATTTTTATGTTTTTTGTTTTTTTATTTTAAAAGTAATGCTATTAAGACATATCTCTTCTTGTTTCTCCTGAGACATATCTCTTAGTTTAAGGAGAAATTCTTATTTGTATTGTGTGTAAAACTCATTTTTACATTACGATAAAAACTTGATTGGTAATTTTGAAAAATTTCAATAGTAGCATCTGTACATACTCAATTAAAATTATCAATAAAGTTTCAAAAAATTATTAATTAAGTTTCTTCCTTGATGCAAAAATGAGTTTTATACAATTAAGTTTTTTCTTTAATACAAAAATGAGTTTTACACGCTATGCATATAAAAATTATTCCGTTTAAGAGTTTGATATTGAAATATTTGAATTAAACACCCAGATAGTTGATCAGTAACAACATGATAAGTGTTAAAAATTACTTGTAACATTATTTTAGCTTTTACTAACGAAACTGTAACAAGTGGCGTGACAGGTTTTAAGAGGAATGTTTCTTCCAAGTCTCGATTACGAATGTCTCATATCTTGACTGATAATATAAATTATAGATTTCAACACAAATCATTAATTGCTTTTGATCACGTTTAAATATTAATTTAACAATTGAATGTAGTTTCTTTCCAAAAAGTTCATCATTTTGAAGTAGCTAGAGCATTGAATATTTGGACATGCATGACTTCCATCTATTACTCTATGTAGTATATGTCTTTCCCTCAACATCTATTCTCTATATAGTATATGTTTTCTCATGTAGGGAAAAAGCCAAGAATTTCCCCGAGGTATGGCTCAAATAATTATATTTCCAATCAAAATTGCAAGTTAATTTAAGAATTTATTAAAAGCTAAATACACAATGTAAGCCATCATCATCCATTAAAACTGGTTAATCAATGATATTTACATTTTCATCACCCATGAAGGTCGAGATCCAGATAGTAAACCAAGAATAGACAATTATGGCCTTCATCACTCATGAATAAGGTGATCTATATTATAAAATAAGAATGAATAATATATGACTTTTATCACTCATGAAGTAGAGATCCAAATAACAAAACAAAAATGTAAGCCTTCATCAACCATGAATGAGGGGTGAAAACATAAGTAACACATATATAATCAGATAAAATTTTAATAATAATATATTTATATTGAAATTAAATATAAAAAAACTAAGACAAACAATAATACATCCTATCTAAACTGAACTTAGTGTTCCTTCATAGAAAATAAAGCATCTATCATCTCGTCATTAGAAAACTAATATGTAATTTCTCTCTTGTTGACCCTACATTGATTTTGGTAATGATAAAACTATATTAAAATTATCTAACTATCTTTTGTCTAAGCTTTTTATTTAAGGTACTTTATACGAATATTAGATGATGCGCACGCACTCAAGAAGTTGTGCACGCATGCTCGTTGCATCGCACACGCCATATTTCAACCCTTTAAGACAATTTCAAAGACGAAGATGTTCAAGCTTAGAAGTTTTAATGTAGTAGAATCTTATGTAATCTCCCTTTTCAATTTCTTAGCTTTCAAATGACTCAATTTGTTTTCAAAATCTTGCTTTAAATTTCAAATATATTTTTCTCAAAAGTTGGTACAAATTTGAATTTAGAAAAGTTGTTTTAGGGTGACCACAATCGACTGTGTTGGTAGCACAGTCGACTAAAGGTTCCTCTCAGGCCTCAACTCCAAAACCCCAATTGTAGCCACAGTTGACTGCAAGTGATGTCACAATTGATAACACTTGCAGTCAGCTGTTAACTTACATGATGCCTCCCTTTTCAAATTTTGAAGAACACAGTCGACTGGGACAAAGCCACAGTCGACTGTACTCTCGATCATAATGGCTATATTTCAAATTTTGAGTTGCGGGACAAAGTATTAAATGCACCAAATGGCCATTTAATGTTTCAAATGGTTAATTGGAGTTAGAACTATAAATACCCATCATAAATGAGCATTTGTAACCAACTAGAGATTCAGTTTCATCAGGAACTCATTTACTACTCTTCAAAGTTTTCAAAATTAATTCTTGAACAATTCTTAAGCTTTGTTCTTGTGAGAGAGAAAACCTTTCAGTTGTAAGCATTAATTACATTCTCTCTTGTGTACCAAAATTATCTCATTAACTTTCATCTTATAAGAAAAATAATTGGTGTAACTCTTGTGAATGTTTAGGTGTTAAACACTTGAGTGAAAATTTATTTGTAAGAAAAACTTGTAAAGGTTTTAGCAATACCTTGGAAGTTGTTTGTTTGATTTAGTGAAACCTTCACAGAGAAGCCTTGAAGAGATAGGGTCGAGAGTGATTTTGATATTGATAAACTATTATAAATCGAGTTTGTATGCTCTTCTCCATTCAACTTTTAATTTCCAAACAACTTGTATTTATTGCTCTTGCTTATTCTTGTTGAATTGCTTTATCTTGTATTTGTTGAGAAAGTTTTTAAACCCAATCCACCCCCCTCTTGGTTGCCTTAGTTAACAATTGATATCAGAGCTTAGTTCTCTAAGTTAGGATTAAAATCTTAGAATAGATCCTATGACAACTAGTATGTATAATGAAGGTCATTCTTGCTCTAGGCTTCCCTTATTTAATGAAACTAATTATAATTATTTGAAAAATTAGATGAAATTTTTATAGGTCAAGATTACGCTTTATGGAAAATTGTTGAGGAATGACTTAGGATTCCTATGAAAAAGGTAAAAGAAAATTAGGAAGAAATTCTGGTTCCTAAAGTTAAACAAGAGTTTGATGATGATGACCAAAAAATGATTTCTTTAAATAGTAGAGCTACTAGTATGTAATACATGTATTTGTAAAGTAATGGTAAAGAAGTGCTAAATATGACATAGAGTTAAAATAATATATATATATATATATATGCGAAAGATTTAATTTTTATAAAACAATTATTTAAAAAAAATGTGGACAACATGAAAAAGGAAAAGAAAGAAAAAGGAAAAAAAAATCTGGTGCCCAAAAGAAGAAAGAAGAAAACATGGCAACAGGTGTTGCCAAAAGAAAAGGAAACATGCATGATAGATAACACTTTGGTGCGTTGCAGCAATTGGTGGGGGAGGGGGGTATATATATATAGTTTTAGGTTTTTTTTATTAATTACTTACCAAATCTTGTTTGGCTTTTTTCAACTACGATTCAAATCACTCTCTTTCTTTAAACACTTGGAGACCAAAAGAAATGTTGAAAGAGCAAAATTTTGAAGAGATTTACAAGAGAATTTTATAGAGTCACTAGAAGCTTTAAGAAAAACAGAAGGTAATAACATAAAGTTTATTTTTTAAATTTTAGCATACATGAAATTTTTCGGAATTCAAAGTGGGAATTTTAAAAAGGTGTGAATTATGGAAGAATTGAAGAATAAATTAGAAATTTAATATAAATATTATGTCAGGTGTTGACGATCAACAATCGGGGAAAATTGCTGAGAGGAGCAGGAAAGGCAAAGGTGATCCACGAGTAGTTCTAAGTGCTACGTGGTGAGTTAGATTTACTTTAAGTAATCAAGATAAATATGAAATATATAGTGATAATATTAGAATAAATTATTAACTTATGCTTTGGTGGTAGATGAAAAATTGGTTGATAGGTATGATAGGAATAATCGATGTGTAGAGAATTATTATATGAGAAGTAAGATTACTAGAATAATGAGTCGGTTTAATATTAAAGGTGATAATGAAATTCTTGACAAGCTATGGCAGATTTAATATGATTTATGAGGAGAAGAATTTAGTGAAAAGTTTCAAATTATAATTTGAGAATAATTAGGATAGCTAGTTTAAATGTCTGAATACATGCTTGTTTTTATTTTATTATTCATATGGATATGCATGAAATAAAAGAACCGGGAGGGCAACCAGTCTAAATAAAAAGAAAAGAACCGGGAAGGCAGTCGGTCTAAATGAGAATGAAATAATCGAGAAAGTAGCCGGTCTAAGATAAAAACATGTCGACATGTGGAAAGATGTTCCCAATAATAATAACATTTAACTTCACACATTGCATTTGCTTTAAATATTTATTGTCATTGCTTGATATATTAAAGTCTTATTTATGATTGTAAATCTATTGATAGAGGAATGAGTCTTAAAGAGAGAAAAATATGCTAAGGAAGAAATATAAAAATATGTCTGATGAGTAACTTAAGAAGAGATTGTGTAATAAGGGAATTATGAAATTGAGTAGTGATTACAAAATATTGTTATTGAATTATTTGAGAAAAAAGATGAATGAATCTTGAAAGATTTTTTTTAGAAGAAATTGAATTATAAGATGTAACTGGGAGTATAAAATTGAATACTTCTAGTAAATTTAATTCACTGAGCTTGTGAAACTTACTCCTCATTGTACAATGATTTCAAGTAGCAAACAGAACAGATAGTTTGGTGAGTTGAGGTTCAGACAAAATTATTTTCTGTAAGCTACGTAAGTGTCCACATCCTCATACTAATGAGAAAATAAAATAAATATTTATTTGTAAATATTTTTGCATATTACATTGCATAAAATGTTTAAATCAATATCAGAATGATGTGTCTTCCCTGTTGAGGGTTGAGGATTGATGTAAAAAAATTTGTTAGTATTATTTTTATTGTTGCATATATGTGTCATGCTGGGATTTTCAAAATGTGACAACACCGTCTCGAGAGTGGCCAACCCGGGATAGATCGTCACATAATATTCTTCATTGTGCTTTATACATTAATGAATACAATAAAATTCCGACTTATGCTTCTACTAAATAAATATGGGATAAACTTCAAGTTACATACGAAGGTACTAATCAAGTGAAGAAATCTAAAATCTATAGATTGGTATCGGATTATAAAGCTTTTAAAACGTCTTATATGAATCCATTTCTGAAATGTATTCTCGATTCACTAATATTATTAATGATTTGAAGTTTCTTCGTAGAAATTATGAAAACTGTGACTTGGTAAAAAAAATTCCTCAATACTTTACCACCAGCATAAGAATTAAAGATGAAGACAATTGAGGTAGCTAAAGATCTAGACAACCTCGACATCAACACTCTTCTTGGCTCATTATTAACTCATGAAATGAATGTCATTAACATAAATGTTAAAGATGAGTCCAAAAAGAAGAAGATCATTGCTTTTAATACTACCACAAGCAAGTAAGTGGAGGAAGAGCTCAAGATTGGCTCATGAAGCATTATGAGTGAGCTAAAAGTCGAGCCAAAATTGAGTTGAGCTCGGGGGGCTTGAGCTGATTTACAACCCTAAATATTGGCTATATAAATCATTTCTAGTAGTGATACATAAGTAGTCAAATCAATGATAAATTCATGGATTATCAGGTTATTTTTTTATTGTTTTAAATTTATCAAGTTTTGGGGCTTTATTGCGTGAGTAGTGAGTCTGTGGATGAGGAGATTTGAGCATGGAACAGTTTTTTAAGCTTCAAGCGAAAAAAATAAGTTCATCACCTTGATCCTATCCTCCATTCGTTGGTTAGCTTATAAAGGAATAGGAGAGCTTTTGACAAGGTGGAAAGATCGATTGATTTTCTTAAAGATTGTCGGCTTAATACTCTTTTTTTTTTTGGCTCGAGGGAAACTATTTTTTTAAAAGAGATTCACCTTATAGATTTTATTGAAACCTATCTTGTAGATATTCCTTTGTTCTACACTTTTTTTCTTATAAAAAATATGGATATAGGTTCACAGTCGACTGTATAGGACACTCCAGTCGACTGTGAAAGAGTTGATGTCTCTGGACACAACTTTTCATCCAATCAATTGGGAAGAGTTATAAAGTCAACTATACAGAATTCTAACTCAAGGAAAATTGATTATTTTGCACGATGCAATTACTTTTTCTCATTTTTGAGTGAAAGAACATTAAATTAAGAATTAATCTTCATTCACTCAATGACAAATATGCAAGTGATGAATGCAAATAAAAACAAAGTTCAATCATACATAATTTCTCATGTCTAACTCCATTATAATCATGCGAAACCTATCTTAATTTAAGGGTTTTGTGAGAATATCAGTTAGTTGTTTTCAATACTAACAAATTCAAGTTTAATATCCCCTTTTTTGAATGTGATCACTTATTCAATATGCTTGGTCCTAGAATACTGAATCAGATTCTTAGTTAGATTGATACCACTGGTGTTCTAATATAAGATAGGAACATTTCTGAAAATACATGTCAAAATCTTCAAGTTATTGATTTATCCATAAAATTCGTACGCAACAACTACCAACGGCTATATATTTCACGTCTACCGTTGATAGTGAAACCAAGTTCTTTTTCTTTGAAAACTATAAGGTTAACATACAATCAACAAATTGGCATATTCCACTATTACTTTTTCTATCTAACTTACAACCAGCAAAATCAACATCCGAATATCCAATTAAGTCCAAAGAAGATTATTAAGAATATCACAAACCTAAGTTTTGAGTTTCTAGCAAATATCTTAAAATTATTTTGACAACAATTAAGTGAGATTCTTTAGGATTAGATTGAAACTTAGCACACATACGCACACTAAATATAATATCGTGTCTACTTGTGGTTAAATAAAGTAAAGCCCCTATCATGCTTCTATATTTCTTAATATCGACACTTTTACCTCTTTCATCCATGTCAAGCTTTATTGAAATGCTCATGGGAGTCCTAATTGACTTTGTGTTCTCTTTCTCAAACCTTTTTAGCAAATATTTTGTATACTTGGATTGATTGACAAAGATCCCCTCTTTTGTTTGCTTTATTTGAATACCAAGGAAGTAATTGAACTCTCACATCATACTCATCTCAAATTCACATTGCATACAGTTAGCAAAATCTTTACACGTGGTCTCATTAGTAGCACAAAATATTATATCATCAATATATATTTGTACCATGAGACTGTCATGCTCATGAATTTTTCTGAAAATAGTAGTGTCAGTTCTTCTTCTTGTAAAACCATTATTAAGTGAAAAATTGCTTAACCTTTTAGCTCTAGAAGTTTGCTTCAACCCATTAAGGGCTTTAGAAAGCTTTTAAACATGATTTTTAAAATTAAGATTTTCAAAACCAAAAGGTTATTCAATATAAACCTCTTCTTATATAAATCCATTTAAAAAGCATTTTTCAAATCCATTTGAAATAATTTGAAGTTCTTAAAACATTCAAATGCGAGCAACATAAGAATGGCTTCAAGTCTAGCTATGGGAACAAATATTTCATCAAAATCTATTCACTCTTCTTGATTATATCATTTTGCTACAAGTCCAACATTGTTTCTAGTAACTACATAATTTTCATCCATTTTATTATTATAAACCCATTTAGTTTCAATTACTAAATGATCTTTAGGTCCAGGTACTAAAGTCCAAACTTTACTTATTTCAAATTGATTTAATTTTTTTGCATAACCATTATCCAATTTTCATCATGTTCAACTTCATCCAAAGTCTTAGGTTCAATTTGAGATAAGAAAGGTACATAAGTACATATATTTCTAATAGAAGAATGAGTTCCTACCCCATGTGAATGATCACCAATCACTTGATCGATTGGGTGATAATTCACATACTTCTAATCTTTAGAAATATCGTCTCCTTGTTAACTTGTTGAAGGTTGATCAAGACTTGATTCACCTTATCCTTGAGCTATTTGAGGTTGATTCTCTTTAGGGTCAACAATAGGAGTGGTGGTCTCCACTCTTGGCATAAAATCTACATCATCAAGAGAAACTTTTATTCCACAAAAAAGGGTTAATTTCATTAAATGCAACATATATGTATTCTTCAACCAATATAGTTCTTTTATTAAATACTTAATAAGCCTTTCTAGAGGTTGAATAACCCAAGAAAATCTCTTTGTCAGTCTTAGAATCAAATTTATCTAAGTTTTCTTTATTGTTATTCAATATGAAGCACTTACAACCAAAAGCCTGAAAATATTTGGTTTTCTACCCTTCTATAATTCATATGGAGTTTTCTTGAGTATAGACCTAATTAAAACTTTATTCAAAAACATAGCAAGCAGTGTTTACGCCTTCCGCCCAAAAGTATTTTGGTAAATTGTTTTCACAAAAAAAAGGTCGACTAATTTCTTCTAAAATTCTATTTTCCTTTCAACAATGTCGTTTTGTTCAGGGGTTCTAGGAGCTGAAAATTTATGATCAATACCATGATCATCACAATATTTTGAAAAGTTTTAATTTTCAAATTTTGTTCTATGATTTACAAAATCTTTAAATCCTTCATCCTTAAAGATCATAAAGATAACAAAAGTATATTTATAATAGTCATCCACAATAACAATAGCATATTGATAGCCACCTAAACTAATAGTCCTACTTAGTCCATACAAGTCCATATGTAAAAGTTGTAATGGTCTAGAAGTTGAAACAACATTTTTGGATTTAAAAGTAATCTTAGTTTGTTTTCTCATTTAATAAGCATAACAAACTTTGTATTTTTCAAATTTAATTTTTGGAAGACCAACAATCAAATATTTTCTTGAAAGCATTTGTATCAAATCCATGTTCACATGGCTATGCCTTCTATGCCATAATAATGAGTTTTCACTAAAAACTAAAAACATTTTCATTTTACGAAGGTAAATATTTAAGGCTACTATATAGATATTTTCATGTTTTTGGCCCACAAATTTTCTCTTGTAACTCTTGATGTCTATTATAAGACAATGAGTGGGCTCAAATATAACTTTATTATCTTTATCACATAATTGAACAAATAAGACATGATCAATGGTTGAAGAATTTTTACCAACTTTACCATGTCTATTGATTTTCATCTTGATGTCATCTCACATAGTGACATGTTTACCATCTTTTGAAGTTAGCTCTACAAAGATGCGTTGATCACCGGTTATGTGCTTTGAACATCCACTATTAAGGTACCAATGGTCACCCTCCATCTTTAGATAAAGACAGATCTACATCACATAAGAATATGAAATGAAACTCTTAGGTACCCAAAAGCTTTTGGATCCTTTTGGATTAGTCCTGGAAAATACGGATCATTTTGGAACTCATACCTTCTTAATGCTATAATTGGTTCCATAGTTATAATGATATGGATGATGCGTGATCCTAGAATGATAATCATAATAATTTCTAAGATATTTAGAGTATGCAAATCTATCATTCATTGAATATGAGAATCTTGCATTCCTAGAATACATGTGTTTAGCATTATGAAAAGTATGTGAATACATGTTATTTCTAGGATATGAATTATAACCATTTTTTGAATAAGCACGTTGATGAACGAATATTTGTCCTAGTATTTTGTATGTTTTTTAAGTATTTATTTATATGTTTAGCTTAGGAATTTGTTACTTTAAGTTGTTTTTCTTTGTTTTACAAGTTCACAAGTATTTGGAGTTCATTTGAAGTAAAGCTAGAGGGATTCGGAGTGCAACAAAACCCATCATTTCTAGACTGTTAAAGATCAGTCATTTTTTTGGATTAAACTATATTGATTCAGGAAGAACCAGGAGATGAACCATATATGTTTGGAAAGATATGGATGTCTATTTTCTGGAGAATTTTACGGCTTGTAAATATGATTTTTCTAGAGAAAGTTATGGCCATTTTAGTAGACAAAGGTCAGGCTGTGCATGATTTTAGCGTGGTAGAAGTGTCATTTTTGGGGATTAAAATGTATTGATTCAGGAAGAACTAGGAGATGAGCCATATATGCTTGGAAAGATCCAGATATCTATTTTCTGGAGAATTTTATGACTCATAAATATTATTTTTCTAGAGAAAGTTATGGCAGTTTTAATAGACAAAAGTCAGGCTGTGCGTGATTTCAGTGTGGCAGAAGTGAAGGAGCTATTAAATTTTGATTTTTTTTGGGATTTACGGGCCTGGACAGCAGCACAACCAGACCAATTCTGGACAACAAAACTGAGCCTAGACAGTAGCAAAACCGAACTTGGACAGCGACAGAACCGGGCCTGGACAGCAGCAGAAGCACACGGCCTGAACATAAGCCCTAGGACGACTTTTATGTCTACAAAGCCACCTCCATACAGCTATATATAGGAATTTTTTAGACTCAGAAACCAAAAAAGGGTGGGACTGTGGTTTTTTGGAGAGATATTATCAAGAGGAATTTTGGGAGATTGAAAGATGAGACAATTTCTTTCATCAAGACAGCTTATCAAGAGATTGAAGACGACGATCAATCGCTTCAAGACTTTAAGGATTCATCTTGTTATTTGAGAAGAAATTCTATCTTTGCTCCTTTTATCTTTCAATATGCTTATAACCCTAGTATTTGAATTTTGTGATTGAGATTTAAACATGATAGCTGAACACATTGTTGAGCGTTTGGCTTAGCTGCCTTGATTGTTTTGGATATTTTGGTGGATTTAGTTTTATGAAATTTTTCAGATTATTTCTTATTCAATATTCTCATACCTTTTTATTATTGCTTGTGAATTGGCCATCTATTATTGATAGTCAAGGTTAATATTTGAGATTAGGTTGAGGAAAAATCATCTAGAGCTAATTAAGCTTTCTTGAATAAGAATTTAAATCAGGATTCAAATCAAATTGTGAATTAGGGGGTTATGTTTTCCTTATACTTAATTTAACTAATTAATTGATGAATATGATCCATGTGATTTAATTAATTAGTTATAAATTGAGAATAAACACGATCAATGGAATGATTGGATGTTGATTAATTCTTTATATTCACCAAATGTTCCAATTCATGATTTGACAGGAAGTTGAACTCCCAATTGTTCTCATTGATTATACTTATCTCTTCATAATTCATTTTGTTTAATTTACTTAATTATTTTTATTTCAATTTTCTCTTCACCAATCTTTTAATCAGAGTGTTTGGTATTTAATTTCAGAGTTTGTTTTAGTAATTTTAAGAAAGTAATTTAGGATTTAAACCACTGCAATTACTTAAGAGATCGACCTCGAGCGTAAACTCATTGCAATACTATTTGTGATTTGTGCGCTTGCGAGCATTTAAAATTTGCACATCACATTTCTAGCATATGAGTTTCTAGGATGAGCATACCTAGTATTTGCATTTTTAGAATGAGTATACATGTGAGCATATATACTTCTAGAATGTCTATTCCTACATAAGCAGATGGATTTTTACCATATGAATTGACATTTGCACTTTTAGATTTCCTAGCATTCGTTAATGGGGCATTATGAACATTACTAGGCATATAAGAGGTTGAAGCTTCATTAACAATTGTTGCTTTTAAAAATATGGTTTCGTTTGATTTTTGTTTGCTTATTAGAGAGTATCCTAAACCAAATTTTTTTTCACTCAATCGTTGGCAAGCCAGCACTTCATCTAGTTTTTCTTTTTCTCTTACAAATCTAGATAAAGTGTTGTTCAACTCGATCAGTTTATTTTTCAAAACTTCATTTTCATTTTCATTGTTCAAAGACTTTTTTAATGAGTTACCAAGCTCTAAAGAAAGTTTTTCATTTTTTCTTTTAAAAACTTTCATTTCTTTAGAGACAGATAAAACCTTATTTTTAATAACAACATTTTAGCATCAAATTTCTTAAGTTCTTTATGTAATTCATTAATTACTTATAATAATTCTCCATTCACAATTTCATTATCATTATCAATATTTGAATATTTGGTTGTCTCATTTTCATCATCAATTGCCATCAAACATATGTTGACAATCTCTTGACAGTTAACTTCTCCATCTGAATTTTCCTCATTATTGTCACTCCAAGTAGTAGCCACCATAGCTTTATTCTTGAAGTTCTTGTATGGTTTCTTTCTAGAAAGATAATCTGTCTTAATATGTTTAGGCTTTTTGCATCAAAAACACACAATTGGATTTTTCTTGGTTGAATAATCCTTTGTATAGGGCTTATTACTTGAATTCTTCTCTCTTCTCAATTATGTTTGAAATCTTTTTGTAATGAGAATCATTTCTCCATCATCTTCACTAATTAGCCTCTCCAATTGACTATAAACTCATGCTTTCTTTTTTTTAAAATCCAGATTACCTCTCACAATTGACTGGACATTCCTTGCAATCGATAGGATGCTCGAATCTATAAATACATGCGCCAATTTTCTTTTTTAATCTATGCCCAAATTAAAACCCTAGCTTCACACCCTTTTTATCTCTCTTGAAAACTTCTTCAAAATCTCTCAAATTTTCATTTACCCACCCTTAAAATTAACTATTCTACTTCTTGTTACTCTTTTTACCTCTAATGTCGTCCTTATTGAGGAAGAAATTGCTCACATCTGGACCCTATGGAAAGGGATCTATATAAGGTTCCTTCAACAACAAAAGGAAATGAATGGCAAGTGAATCAAGCAAAAAGGCCAAGCATGATTTGGATACAAAGAGTTTTAGGAAACTAGAAGCCAAGAAAAGGTATGATGATTTTATTTGCCTCCAGACTATTATTAATGATAGATATGTAAGTTTTAATGCTACTAGATTAACTAATTTGGATATTGAACCTTTTTTCAAGAATGTTGGTTGGTTATCGCTAGTCTCTATTCGAGATAGCGTATATCCTAAGTATATCCATCAATTTTACACTAATCTAGTGAGGGTCTCTAGTGAATCTTTGAGTTTTAGAACTATGGTGATGGAGATTGAGTTTAAAATGACTCTTGATGTTTTGAGAACTATTCTTAAAATTCTTAATGAAGGATTTAGTTTGATTGAGGCTCGGGGGAAGCCTATGGATTTTGATAGGCCGGAGGCCTATAAGGTAATTAGATATGACTTTAGGTATGTTTTTCACGTTAAGACATTCAATAATTATTATGCTTTGCCTCTTGAATCTAGAGTAATGCACTTGATCAACAACTACTATGTTAATCTTAAGATGGGTTACTAGACTTATATCTCTAAGTTAGATGTGGTTCTTCTCTGGTGTTTGTTGATTGGAACTAGATTTAATTTACACCCTCTGATTTTGAGTAAGATGGTAGAAGCAGTTAAAAATTCTAAGAGTGGTTTGCCATATGATATGCTAATCACTTTAATGTCCCTCTTTATCTTAGCTCACTTTAATGTCCCTATTTATCTAGACAAATCTCAAGATATGGACTGAGATGATACTTTTGATCATCATACCCTAAAGTGGATGAAGTTTGTGGTTCGTGAAGGTAGGATTGAGGCCAAACTTGGAGTAAATGTTCCGGTAAGAGAGTATGACAATGATGAAGGTGGTGATGAGGAGTTTGGTGGTGAAGAAGGTGATGATCAGAAGGGTTGATGACAAGAAAATGGTGCAGCTGGTCAGGCAACAACAAGAGGTTTGGATGTCAATGTTGATATCTTTCAAGATATGGTCAATATTCAACTTTCTATCAATGGTTTGAGGACCGAGATCGGATCAGGATTTCAAGCAATAAGGATCAACTTTGACTCTTTTCGGAGTAGCATGGAAGCTTCGGTTCACTATATTCGGGATGACTTAAAAATCTCAAAGACTCGTATCGAGGGATCTCTTAAGGATCTTTGGGAGCTCTTGACTCACAGTTTGATCCAGATTATTAGTTTTTTCTGCCTCTCCTATTTGCTTTACCTTACTAGATATTTCAACACTTAGACTTTTGCAAGAACATAACTTTTTTTAAAAATTTTCTGCATGCATTTTTAGTTTCATTGTTTCCTTCGAGGGAGCCCTCTTATTATTTATGTTTAACTCTTTGATTGATTTCTAGATGATTATGAATGTTTTTCATTCCTTTATGATTGGTTGTGCTTAGTTGTGGTTGCTTGGATATATCTCTATGCATCTTTTGCAGGGTTATGTGGAAAACAATGAAAATTCCGCCCAGATTTCCATAAAATTGTATTATTTTGTTCTTTAATGATGCTCACTTTTAGGGGGAGATTGTTTATTACTTTTCTTTTTCTAATGATATCAAAAAACAGGAGAAAGAAGTTAGTTTTTTTTATAGTTTTTTTTAATAACAAATTAAGCCATTCATTGCATATAGAGAGAGGGGGAATTTAACAGTCCTTATATGCTTTGAAATTGTTGTTTGGTTGCTATCTTAATTTACATGAGGTTTTATTAAAAATACAGAGGAAACTCTATCAAATTTCTTCAAAAAACTAAACACTTAGACTTTAAAAATGGCTTTTTAAGAATTGGTTTTATCATTATAAAAAATAAGAGATTGTTGACCCTACATTAATTTTGATAATGAAAAAACTATATTAAAATGATCTAACTATCTTTTGTCTAAGTTTTTTATTCTTTAAGGTACTTTGTATGAATATTAGATGATACACACGCACTCAAGAAGTTCTACACGGATGCTTGTTGTATCGCATGCACCATATTTCAATCATTTAAGGAAATTTCAAAGACAAATATGTTAAAGCTTAGAAGTTTTAAGGTAGTATAATTTTATGTGATCTCCCTTTTCAATTACTTTGCTTTCAAATGTCTCAATTAGTTTTTAAAAATCTTGCTTTAAATTCCAAATATCTTTTTTCCAAAACTTGATACAAATTTGAAATTAGAAAAACTATTTTTGGGTGACCAAAGTCGATTGTGTTGGTACCACAGTCGAATGAAGGTTCCTCTCAAGTCTCAATTTCAAATCCCAGTTGTAGCCATAGTCGACTACAAGTGATGTCGTAGTCGTCTATGTAAGAAACAACAAGGTTTCCACAATCGACTATTAACTTACCTAATGCCTCACTTTTCAAATTCTAAATAACACAAGCAACTAGAACAAAACCACAATAGAATGTACTCTCGATCATAACAACTATATTTCAAATTTTGATGTGCAAGATAGAGCATTAAATGCATCAAACGACCATTTAATGTCTTTAACGGCTAATTGGAGTTAGAACTGTAAATACCCATAATAAATGAGCATTTCTAACCAACTACCATATTCAATTTCATCAAGAACTCATTTAATACTTTTCAAAGCTTTCAAAATTAATTCTTGAGCTATTCTTAAGCTTTGTTCTTGTGAGAGAGAAAATATTTTAGTTGTAAGCATCTTGTGTAACAAAATGATCTCATTAATTCCCATCTTGTAGAAGAAAGAGTTGGTGTAACTTTTGTTAGTGTTTAGGTGTTATAAACATTTTAGTGAAAATTTATTTGTAAGAGAAACTTGTAAAGGTTTGAACAATACCTTGAAAGTTGCTTGTTTTCTGCCTTCAACTTTTAATTTTCAAAAAACTTGTATTTATTGTTCTTGCTTGTTCTCGATTAATTGCTTTATCTTGTATTTATTGAAAAAAAAATTAAACCCAATTCACCATTCTCTTAGGTTGACTTAATTAACATCTCTCAATCTATAGAAGCTATCAATCTTTAAGGAAACCATCTTACAACTTACAACAAAGTCAAATTCTGATAATACTCATTGTTGAGAATGCCCGTTACGTAATTGTCACTAAAACAAGAATTGTTAATTCCAAATGGATTAATCTATCAATGTGAGGGTACATTATTGACTTTCAAACCAGTATCAATCCTTAACAAAGTTTAGAAATTGTTGAATATTTGTGCATATATGAATTTTGACACACATCAACCTTATAATGTCATAACTAGTAAATAAGCCATTTTTTTCTTTACTCGGTAAAATATTCAAGATAAAACTTGCTCATAAGTTCACAAAGGTTTTCAACATTAAACAATCTAAAAAAATATCTAGGATCCAAAACTGAGATAAGAATGAGAAATCCAACCACTTGCTCATTAAATCTATGATGATGATTAATTTAAGAACCCTTTCATGAATTTTCTTGACCTATGGTTTTATAAACCATTATCTAACTTTTAAATTATAAATTTGCAATTTATAGAATTCTAAGATAAAATCTAATAAAGCCATAACAATAGAATTAAACTAATTCTAATAATCCATAGAGTTGGCTTTGATACCACCATAAGTCTACCGGTATAGAAGCACCACGAAAATTTAAAAATTTTCATATCAATAACCTTAATCCCAAGAAAACTCTCTACGAATCTATTAGAGCGTGAAGATTAATCTCCATACAAGGTTAGAGATTTATACATTTGATCGATGAGGATTTCGATTAAACCTTTGGAGACGAGTTCACGAGCCGTTCAAGTTTTCGACCTCTAAGCGTATCCACACGAACAACCAAGAACAAGGATCTCCTTCTTCTTGATGTCGAACACTAAGAAAATGGAGAACTAGGGTTAACCAAAAATATGGAGTGCTAGACTTTTTGTTTTTAAGGTTTTTTTTGCCTTTAGAGATAGATTAAAATCTATTTTAAAACTCAAAAATTCTATAACTATAACTAAACCCCTGATTAAATTTAATTCCTAGAAAAATCTCTCCATTGATCCTCTAGTTTTTCAAATTCTTATCATTTCTCTATTGTGTGTGACCCCTTAAGTTCATTATCGTGCTGGTAATAGGTCTTAACTTAAAAATTCTTTTAGTACTTATACAAGTCATGATTGATACCTGGTAATATGTTATGACTACCCATGCAATATGAATTTAATGTGAACATTTTCATTATCAGTAGTCGTGCAATTAAATCATTCCATCATGCAATGCCTTGGATTAAACCTAATGTATGAAATTATTGTCAAACCTTGATTATTTAATCAAATGTATCTCGTCCTCAAGTCTGTAATTTAAATGGTAAAATTAGAATCTCTTTTCTAATTTTCGCCCTACCTTGGCCAAGGAATTTTCAAGCTATGACTTAATCATATCATATAAAACATTCTCTCTCTTTTACTGAAGTGATGGATCCTTTATTATACACTCATATATCTCTATGCATAAGTGGTCATACCAAATTACTACCTTTATGCAACCCATGTTTAGAACCACATTTAAGTAACATCAAAACAACCTATGCATAAGGCATCCATGGTACGTCAAGTTTAAGGATCATTGAACAACTTCAACATAAGAAATCCTGTTGATAGTTGGTAAAATATCCATTAGGAATTTCATAAGTCGAGTAGGTTTGGTGTAACTGTTTTTCAACAAGTACCTACATAACTTATTTTAGTGTCTCATACACTAGTGACAATAAGATCAATCACTCTCTCGCCTCAGCAAGATTAAATGCTACACATTACTCTCCCCTCATTGACAAAATAGCTAGGTACATAAATGTCTGGGTAGGTTCTTCTTTGTCCTATGCTGGTAGAACAGAACTGATCAAGTCAGTGCTTCAAGGTGTGGAGTGCTTTTGGCTAGCCATATTCCCTATTCCTGGCAACATCCTGGAGAAAATTATCAGAATGTGTAGAACCTTCTTATGGAATGGGAAGTGTAGTGGCATGAGGAAGGCTTTTGTAGCCTGGGCAGACCTTTGTAAACCTAAGTCTGAAGGAAGTTTAGGATTGGTTGATCTTAAAGCTTGGAACAATGCTCTCCTTACTAGAGTCCTTTGGAACATCCATATGAAGAAAGACTCTTTATGGATTCAATGGGTGCAACACTACTACTTAATGAACAGATCCATTTGGGAAACCATGGCCAGCAAGGAAGACTCCCCCCTATGGAAGAGAATTCTTGAAATCAGGGATGATTTAACTGATCAAGCATCCTCCACCCAGCAAGCCAGAGATAGACTGATGGACTGGAGGGTCCAAGATGATCTATGCATAAAGAAGGTGTATAGCTCAATTAGACAGAAATGAAATGTGGTCAGCTGAGCCTCATTGGTGTGGAATGGTCACTACCCCCCAAAGCACTCCTTTATCCTTTGGCTTGCCATCCAGAACAGGCTTCTCACTAAAGATAAACTCCACCTTGAAGGGGAAGACAAACTCTGCCCCCTATGCAAAGATCAGGATGAATCCAGGGAGCACCTATTCTTTTGATGTAGGATCAGCAAGGAAACTTGGAACTCTATCAAAGAATGGCTTGGATGTAGAAGGCAAATGGCTACAATTGAAAGTGCAATCAAGCGGACTCAGAAAGTTAAGGGAACTGACCCCCCAGCCATTGCAAAAAGAATAGCCCTAGCATGCACAGTGTATAACATTTGGATGGCCAGAAATACAAAAAATTTTGAGCAGGCTCCTGCTCTACCTTCTAGTCTTGCTAAGAAGATCCAAATTGTAATTTATAAAATTGTGTATGCTTTTTGCCCTGAGATTAGGCTGCTGTTGTAAGTCCAGCTTGTATGATTTTGTTTTCCTAGCATTGTAATCCCCATGGGCTTGCCTAGTTCATTGTAAGCACTCTTTGTAAAGATTAGGCTTTTTTTGTAAGTTGTTTCTTTTTTGTTCTGTATATGCTTTCACTGTAAATCCCTTGGGTATGCCCAGTGATTTTTGTACATTTTTTTGATCAATACAATCTTTATTTACAAATAAAAAAAAAAGATCAATCACCCTCAACTTTTTTGAGAAAATTTAGTATGTTCTAATCTATCCGGATTTACGAATGTCATTCTTAGTGATCTTATGATTATGAACATTTAAGAATAAAGCTTAAATAAATACATCTCATTAGCATTATCTCATCATAGTAATTATTTTCATTGCTTCTATGAGCTTTATCATGTAAACATATGCAATGTTATTTGTAATGAACATGATAAATATTATAAATGCCACAAATAAATATTTATTGTCAATAAATGAATAATATTAATTATAAGTAATATGAATATACATTAAATGCTATTAGCTTGTATGACAAACTACTACCATCATAATATATCTTTGGAAAGATAATCAAAAGATCTACTGATCTGAAGAATGACAAGTCATCAAGTGTTCTGGATATAAAGATATTAAGCTCGAAAGTTAGGTTCTCAAAAAATCAAAATTAGGTATTTTGGCAAGGTCATTTTTTATGACTTAAGGATTCTCCTGTTCTCTTGTATCAATCAACCCTCAACATGGTAAAAACTTCGGAACTCAACACAAACCTCAATCACACGCGACAATCTATCATCTTAGTTGTTTTTATAGAGTTCCAAGAAAATGATTATAATTTATCAAATAAAATTGGTTGTCTACATAGTGCACACATTATGAACTTAGTGATTTATTATTCTCATATAAACCTACTTCTTGGTATCTCCATTCACATAAGTTGGGTTTCCATCGCCGTTGATCATATTATAGGAATAAGTTCTATTCCCTTTAATGTTTCACTCACAAACTTCTTGGTTAGTGGATCAAACAAATTCAACTTTGACTTCGCAAAGTCGAATATATCACCCCAGTATCTAACAATTGTATCACAATGTTGTGTCTACTTTTTCCATTATAATTTTTAAAAATGGTAATTGTCACCTAATAGTAACAATGCGTAAGGTAATGGTTTTATCCACAATGAGATATCTACTAAGATGTTTCTAAGTCACTCAACTTCTACTCTTGCCTTTTATAAGGCATTGAACTTAGAGTCCATTATAAACTGAGCAATGCAAGTTTGCTAAGAAGATTTCTATGAAACTGCACCTCCACCAAATACAAAGATGCAGCCACTAGTAGATTTCATCTCATATGAATATGAGATTAAGTTAGCATAGCTATATCCATCTAATACAACAAGAAATATACTATATAGTAGACCATGATCCACTATCCCTCTCAAGTACCGAAGTACTCTATGTACGGAAGTCCAATGATCCTTATTAGGATTATGAGTTTATCTACTCAATTTTTCCATTGCATAAGCTATATCAGGACAAATACTATTCATCAAGTATATGAGCCTACCAATAATTTGTTCATATTAATGTTGAGAAACACTATTTCTTACATTATTTCTCAAAGTAAACTAGCATCATACAGTGTAGAGATTGGTTTACTACCAAAATGTTCAAATCTTTTCAAAATTTTCTCAACATAGTGTCCTTATGACAGTACGATGCCATTAGGAGTTTTAGAAATTTTAATACCCAAAATTACATTAGCTTCACCCATATCTTTTATATCAAAATTTGAAACTAAAAATTACTTAGTCTCATTCACAACATTTAGATGAGTATTCATAATGAGCATATCATCTACATATAAGCAAATAATCACATCAATCAAATATGCAAATTTGCCATATATGCATATATCTGAATCATTAATTAAATAATATTATCAAGCCAAACACTATTAAATTTTTCATACCATTGCTTAGGAACTTGTTTTAAAGATTTCACTAACTTACCCGCGTTATGCTTTTTACCCGTAACCACACACCCTCCAAGTTGGTCCATATAAAGTCCCCTCACCATTAAAAAAAAGTAGTTTTTACATCCATTTTATGTATTACTAAGCAATTAGGGAAATAAAACTAACAATTTTGATGTAATAAATTTGCTAATTAAATTGAAATAAGATTGTACCATTACTGACTACAACTGCAACAGATTACGACGGTGGACTTAAATAAAATTGTACCGTTGTTGACTATAACTACGCCAAATTAAAATTGCACGTATATAAATAAATTTAGCAAATTCCATAAACAGACACAACACAACTAATGGATCTTTTAACCAAGCCCAAATAATCATATATTCTAGCAGCATAATATTGATTTTAAATCTCACACTTAAAATGCTTTTAGAAATTAATATCCACATGTGATCAACTAAGCGATTAGTTTTCTCTTTTTATGTTTAGGTAGAAGTACCTCTGCTAGACACACCCATAATTTCAAATAAGTAAGGCTGGATATATGACCTTCCCATAATTCATATGGTGTCTTCCAAGTTTTCTTGTAAATGATTCTATTTTGTATATGACAAGCAAATAGAACAGTTTTTCCCCACAAGTTCGAAGGTACTCCAGAGCTAATTGTGAGAGCATTCATTATTTCTTTAAGTGTTCTAGTTAATAAGATAAAATGTTTTCAAATGAATCCATAATTTTTAGATTCTACAATTGTGTCACTATGTCATTATCTTTTTTTTAACACAAGAAACCTATATGCAATACTATTATGAGCATATCACACAATCAAATATTTTATGACCAAATTGTCTATTTTTAATCGTTTTAGATCTATATACTTCACATGGACCAGAAATGTTATGAAGTAATTTTCTTAATATTATATGCATTCACATGTCCTAATCTAGCATGCCATATGTTAAAGGAGTCAATCAAGTAAGTAGAAGAATATGCATTTTCATACATCGTGTCAAAGACATTTAACATAAACAGACCCTGGTTGTTATAACCTTTCCCCAAAAAAGCATTATTCTTAGTCATTAATATATTTTCAAACTCAAAAGAGACCTTAACCACAGCTTTTCAAAGTAAAGATCCAAATCCCAAATTGTAGTGAATGTCTAGCACATGCAACTCATTAATGAGTTGATTTTTTTTTTCTTAAGTCAGCTTGAGAAGAACCTTCCCTTTGTCAATCGCATGCTTGAGTCTCGAATCACCCATAAACACTTGTTCATCGCCTTCTCTAGTTCTCCTAGTGGGGTATAAGAGAAAAATGCACTTTCGTTTCCATAGATGTGCTTGGTAGCCTTAAAGTCTACCACCTAGTTCTTCACTCTCGTCACTATATTCACCTAAAAAACTATCACAACAATTCTATTTTCCTCAACCAAAATACATTATCTTTTCTTTTTCTCAGTTTGCATTGTGGTGCATGGTGTCCAGATTTGCCACAAAAAAAACAATATATTTTCTTTTTGAAAGTAGTGTTATGACCATTTTGTTTCTGAATTTTATCTCGAGGGAAGTTTCTTCTTAGGCATGGACCACCATATTTTCTTTTCACGATGTTTGCCTTTGAGGTCATCTCCATGGTTTTTATTTATTTTTTATTTTTTTTATCTATGATTCAAATCTGCTCCCCAATTCAGATGTGTACAATGACATCTTCAAGTTTCATCTGCTTCCTTTTGTGCTTCATATTGTTCTTATAATCCTTCCAAAATTCTAGGAGTTTCAAGATAACCTGCAACAAAAGTTTAATGCAACACATTTTCTTCTTTTTTCAAACCAATCAACAATTTACGAAACTCGTGAATTTGAAAAGACACATCATTGTTTTCAGACATTTGGAATTTTAGAAAATTTTCAATCGCATAATGTTGGACCCCAAAATGTTCTAAATATATTTTTTGTTAAGGGTTTCCCATATTTCATAACTAGTATTGTATTTGTAGTAAATATCAAAAAGATCATTTGTAAGTGTGCTTAAAATGGTGTGCCTACAAATCTTATTTCCCTTTCCCATTCAACAAGTTTGATTTCATAATTTTCACACTTTTTCAGGTTCACATGGCTTAATCAAATGAGTGAGATTAACCATATCAAGTGAAGAGTGAACTCATTCTTGTCGATGTCTGAAGTGCGTACTATTAAATTGCTTTATCTTACTAACATCAGGAATTGACTTAGCAGTGATAAGTGTAGCGCCCATAACTACTCTTAAGATTATTGTAAAATTAAAGAACAAGATAAAGAAAATAGATATTTATCACGGTAAAGACGTTTGAATTCATTATTTTTAAGAGTAATTCGCTCTCCTCAAAGTCGATGATGTGTTGCAAAAGGTTAATGACAACCTACCCTCAAGGATCCAACTACCATGTCCTTTGCAATTGTGCACTAAAAAATTCAAAGGCTCAAGTGAAAGCTCATACCACTTTTTTGGATGAACATAAAATTATTTATGGAAACACGAGTTGTTTGTTATGGGAAAAGTAATCATAATAGTGAAAATAGTTTTGAATTTTTTGTGTTAAGAAGTGCAGAGATGTAGTCTATTTATAAGAGTGGTATGTCCTTTGCAATTGTGCACTAAAAAATTCAAAGGCTCAAGTGAAAGCTCATACCACTTTTTTGGATGAACATAAAATTATTTATGGAAACACGAGTTGTTTGTTATGGGAAAAATAATCATAATAGTGAAAATAGTTCTGAATTTTTTGTGTTAAGAAGTGCAGAGATGTAGTCTATTTATAAGAGTGGTGAGGGAACAAAGAATTTATTATATGAATATAGAAATACAATGGTTAGTAACAGCCAAATAAATATTTAACAATTAAAAAAATATAATTGACTAATTTAATGTAATAAATATGGCTATAGACTACCGCAACAAGTTACGACTCTAAGCTTATGATACAGTTGCAGGCATATAGAACCCTGAGCATAAACATCCTTACGCATCACTCATTGTAGGAAAATGGTATTTGAGTTTTAAAATACCAACGTATTAATTGCACGGAAAATAAAATGAAAACAGAGGAAAGGAAAGTCGAAAAAAGAAAAGAAATTTCAAGTGTAGCAAAAAAGTTACTTTTGGGTTTCTAATTTTACTTGTTTAGGTGGAGGAATTTGTGTAAAAAAAATTCTCAAAATAAGAAGATAATATAGGATTTTGTCATTTCTCAAGTAGAAGCACTGCAAGTTTATGTAATATATATATATATATATTGACCCTCCTCAATGGTGAATTTTACTCAAGAGGAGCTTGGTGAAAAAAATGTGCGGTATTTGACCCGTCAAGGGTGCAAAATAAGCTCAGAGTATTAAACAGTCGTCCTCTCTCTATTTTCTTCTTGATTATGCACCGTTAATGGCAACCTCCAGGCTCTTTCTGTCTCACCTCCGTCGCTCTCGTGCTCTCTCCTCTCTCTGCTCTCCCTCCACTCTTTCTCTTGCTCGTCAATCTCACCTCCTCACCAACTCTGACTCTCTCTTCTCACTACATCACCACCACTTCACTTCGCGCCTGGATTCACTTGCACCCTTTCACTTGTCTCCCTCCCGCTCTTTCTCAATTCCTTCAGACAGCGAGTCGGTATTTAAACGACTTGGTCTGGATGCTGACTCCGCTGCTGACTCGGTCGCTTACTCGGACGCTGTTCATTCAGCGTTTGGTGAAGTTAGCGATGGATTGATTAGTGTTACCGCTGAAGAGTCGATTTTTCCGGTTCGTGCGGTGATTTCGTTGCTTGATGGGTACCATGATTTTACTGGTTTGCCTTGGTGAGCTATTTTCTGCTATCTTTTTACATGGAAGGAAAAAGATCAATAAATTTTATAGTATGATTTGAAAAATCTTTAAAGTACTTGATGCCCGTTTAATGTTAGAATTTATTTGTGATTTGATTGCCAAAGTCCGAGAAACCTGTTTAAGTTAATGTTTAACTTTGTTTTGTTCCTCTGAAACGAAAGGAAACGGGCATACAGAAAATTATGTTTTTTTTTTTTGGTTTGGTTGTTAGATTATTCCAGCTTTTTATTTAGTTCTTGGAAAAGTTCATTTTAACTTCAATTGAAAATTAACACGTTATTAACTGGCTAGCGAAAGAATCAAGTTTTGACAAGTTGTTTTCTCTGTCTAGTTATTTATTTAATTATATTTTGGGCCTAAATTTAGATAATATAATCAGTGTATAAATTTAGATTATATATATGTGTGTGTATTGATTTTTGAAAGCTTCATTGGGATTTATTGATTTATTGATTTTTTTTTGGTGAATCTGGCAGCGTTTTATAAATCTTTAGTTCTTTCAAATGACTTAACAGGTGGGTTGTTATTGCTTCGTCCACTGTGGCTTTCAGAATTGCATTGTTGCCCATAATGATTTTGCAACTTCAAAAGTTGAAAAGGATTTCAGAGCTATTTCATAAGTGTGAGTGTCTTTTTCACCTTTCCATCTTCGTTTTGATTCACGCGAAACTGGAATTTTAGCTCTAGTTGCTTTCACACTTTGAAGTTGTTCTCGGCATTTACATACATATCATGCTCGTGGGTCACCATGTGTTGTCATTTTAAGTACTCCATTATTTATGTTGATTATGTATGGGAAATCCAAGTAGTTGAGAAAAAAGGAAAAAAAGGGATCAAGGACAAGGATACATGTATAAAGACATGCATATATATACATATATGCTTATGTACAATCTCAGCAATTAAGCAATTTTTGAAGTTACCTTGGGAGTGACTTGTGAATTGCTGATTTGAGGGAGCAGTCCATGTCCATTTGCATGGTTAATTACTTCTTCCTTTCGTGTAAAATAAAATCACCTCGCCCTAGAAGTCGGCAGGGAGAGTGGGAACAGTTCTATTGGAATAACATTTCCATTCAGAAACTTTGCTTTTTTATAATGCTGGATAGCCATTGTATTAATAGTCTCTATCTGGTACAACATGGCACCAATAGAAATGCATTTCTACTGCCATTGCCACCTTGACTTTGGTATAACACCCATTGTGATAGCTTATAAAAAAAAGCCATTGTGATAATAAACATATGGCGTGTACTGATGGTTAAATAGTTACCTTTATTTATTCATATTATACAAGAATTTTATTGACATGCATGAGGAGGAGCACATGTTTATCCTTTTTATGGTATTCTTGCAAAGGAATCCTTTTTTGTTTCGTTCTGCTTTAGATGCTGAGCATATGACTAATTTTCTCATAGTGCCTCCTCCATTGCCACCACCTCTATCAGGAAGGAGTTATATTGACCACATTTCTCATTTTCGGAAAGAAAGAAAAGCAATCGGGTGCCCATCATTTTTATGGTTTACCGCATACTTCTGCATCCAGGTGATATTTCAGTTCTGTGGGAATAACCTTTTTTTAATGATCTTTTCAATTTTTCAATGTTACTTTTACCAATTGTATAACGTTAGTTTGCAAGTAGAAATAATTAAAATACCAGCAATTGCAAGTGGGCTATGTACCAGAACATAAGTGAAAAGGAAAGAGAAATGTTATAAACTGGAATTGTAGAAGTTTGGATGGATAACTATATATTGGATTGGTAGTTGTTAAAGGTGTGCTTGAGGCATGCTAGCCTTAGGCGAGGTTAATGCACTTTAGCCTTTTGTCACATGTGCTTGATTTTTGTTTGTAGATGTATGTATGTATGTATGTATGTATGTATGTATTGCATGTATATTTGTGTACATATTTTTGAAGATACGTACATGCGTATGTGTATATGTACATATATATTTGTAAATATATACATTGTTTTTATATATGCATATAAATGCGTATAGATGTGTCCTTTGAGATGAAATGGCTTTTTTGAAGTATGTGTTTACGAACTGCAAATGCTTTTGCGAAGTCCTTAAAAATGATATTTTCGAAAAGCTCATCGCTTACAAGGGCTTCTTGCGATGAAACCTTGCAACTAAACATATACTTAGTCTCTCTTTCTTCTTCCTCCCCTCTGTCTCTCTCTCTCTCTTTGCCCCCTTTTTCTTGTTTGATCTCTTTTTTTTTTATTTTTACTTCTCTTCTTCTCCATTTTTAATATGTTTTCTTATTCTTCTTCATCCGGTTTATTTTTCCATTTTCCTCTGCCCATATCTTCTCTTGCATTTCTTTCTGTCCCTTCTCTCCTGTCTGCCTTTTTTTCATTCTCCTTCTAGTCTCCTCTCTACTTTCTTTCTAATGTTCTTGAAGCCCTGTTTAGATTTCTCTTGCATTTCTTTCTCTGCCTCTTCTCTCTTGTCTGCCTTTTTTTCCTTCTCCTTCTAGTCTCCTCTCTACTTTCTTTCTAATGTTCTTGAAGCCCGGTTTAGAAAATTTTATTATAGGAGAAACAGGGAAATATAAAAAAAAAAAAAGAAAAAAAGAAAGAAAAAGTTGCAGCCACCCTGTTTCATGAATAATGGGTTCAAATCGAATTCTTTGCATGACAATTCATCATGTAGTCTATCTTGTTCAAGTGGATGTTCTGCATCAGGTTTTTTTTATCCCTTTGGACTTGTGGAGAATTTTGTTATATTTCAAATGTCTGTCGATTTTCAAGCTCTTGTGCAACATTGCTTGCTTGGAAAGTCTGCCAATTTTCAAGCCCTTGTGTCTTGCCTCTGATATAAATCATCATACGCCTTTGATTTCACTTCATTCATCTTCTTCTTGCCTCCTGAGGAAGTTTATACTTCTCAATGATTTCTTCATTTCTTCAATCATGAAAAGCCTTATAGAAAGCTCTTTTGGCCTTGACTTTCTTTTAAACCATCTCTTTCCATGACCAAAACTCCTTATTTGCTTGAGCACTTTCTTTCAATTCCCAAAAACTTCCTATACCGCCCCTTGAACACAGCTAGTCATAACATTTTACATAAGGGTAACTTCCACATCTATGTCCCAAATACCCTCTTTAAGCACCTCTTCTTTAAAAGGAATTTGCTTTCCGCCTTTCAAGTTCCACCACCTAATTCTTGGGCACCTAGGGTATTCAGCTCCTCCTCTTCCATTTCTTAATGTGAACGTCAAGGACCATTAACCTATGGTGGGTCGTTAAACTTTCCCTTGGGATGACTTTGCCTTCCTTACGAGAAATACGATCCATTTTATTCACGAGCAGAAATCTAACTTCATTCCTCTTGACATCTGCAACATCATCTTTCAGGGCCTTATCCACTATTATACCTGCACCATTTCTAGATCTACCCTTTCCTGAATATCATTGTTTATACCTCGACTTTTCAATTTCCTTAGCCTTTTCTCCAGCCCACTTAGTCTCTTGGTGGCAAGCTATATCGATCCTTCTTCGAATAAACTTATCAACCACCTCCATTAATTCCTGTATCAAGGTTTCCAAGTCCCTAGATGAAATTTGTTGTCTTGGAACCATTCATAAAGATAGGAGGGCCCTTACTCAATTTGTGCTGCATTAGGGCATCGATGTAGCTGCCTTAACCCACTTCGCATTGATTCCCTATCATTATTGTGAAAATTTCGTAATCTAAGATCTATGATATAGAGATTTGCCGAAGTATTATACTGGCTGTCGGCTACATAATGCAACCGTATTTCTTTATCCAAGCTTGAGACTGGCCGTGAAAGGATTGAACTTTCCCACAAGCAGAGTTTGACTCTTCAAACTGTTTTTTTTTGGAATTTTAAATGCTTTGAAATTGTTAAGGGATAGTTTTTTTCCCCTTTATTTTTTGCTGCTTCCCTGTATATTTCTTGTGTACATGGATTTTGCTCCCTTTTTTTTGGCGTCTCTTTCTCTTATTACTTATGGAAAATGTAAATGAGTTTCTTGTAAATAATGTAAATAGGTTGCACCCTCCTTGGTGCTTTTCTGATATATTTTTTACTTATCAAATAAAAAATACTTATGAACAAGAAAAAAACACAAAGTTTCGTATTTCCACTTGTAGCATTAAACAAATAGCTAAGGAAATAAGTGATGCTTTTTAATCAGAATTCTGAATCTTGGAGAATCTTTGCCAGGCCAGTGTATGTGGAATCTTTAATGAGTACAACCATGAGCAAAAATGTTGATTGCTTAAGGTGCGCGGTTGAAAAGAGTGTATGAATGGATCGAAGTTGTCTCTTGCTTGTTGAATGGTTGATGCATGTCCATAAGTGTTTCATGGGAGAAAAACATATAGCATGTACTCCATTTAGTATTTTCACCTTTGAATGAAATTGAAAGATTAAAGGCATACCTATATGTAATAAAGTTCCTAGAGTTGTAACATTATTCAATTATCTCATCACATGCATATGAACATTTGTGTGTGTGTGTATATATATATACATATGTATACTCTAATATGTATGCATATTACACATTTGTGTGTATGTATGTATGAATAGTTAGATAGAAAGGGTTTTGAAGTTACTTATTATGCCTTGCTTTCAATTTACCTGTAGGTCCCATGCTTTTTCTTGTGGATGACTAGCATTCGGAGGATGTCGCTGGATCATCATCCTGGGTTTGATTGTGTAAGGCCTTAGCATACGTAAATAGGTTATATGCATGCATAGATAGTTATACTTGTGCTGATGGTGTGACTAACTATGTGAATATTGTCCTCATATGTAATTATAGTTGAGGCCTCAAAGAGGGTGGAACCAACTTTCTTAGCTCATGGTTGTATCATTTTCACTGTTATGGTGCCATTGTGGTGGAACCCGAATCATACTCCTGAAATTAATTATGTGCTCTTTGATCATATCAATGCTTATCAAGATATTTGATATAATCTCACTGGAGATTATGAACAAAATACATTCGGAACATATGGCACCACAGTGGGAAAAACAAATTACATTTAATGGAAGTTTAATGACTGGCATAGTCCAAGCTAAGAATTTTTAAGATCTTTGCATTATATTGGCCCAAATATTGAATGATTTGTTCATTCATAGGGTTGAGATGAGATGGTGACAACTGTAAAATGGAGTACATCCCATGTATATATGATAGGATGTTTAAGTTAGAAGCAAAAATGTTATTCATGAATTTAACGAATGCTTTTGGTGTATAACAAGTTTAACAACTGATTTATATGTTGCATACAATCTGTTCTAGCAAGTAGATGGTGAAGGTAGATTTTAAAAAAAGTTAAGCTTAAATGGGCTTGTCTAAGTTAGCCGCCAATAATATGCTAGATCAAAATTTTGCGAGTCATTTTACCTTTGATTGAAAATTTCCAGTTTTTTATATTGTCATTATCTTTATTCTCAATACCTACTTCTGTGAAAACATTTTAACATTACTTATTTTAACGAAGTCTTATGTTTAGAAGCACTGCTTGCTTTAATAAGAAGTTAAGGATCCAGTTTAAGGGACTGTCTGATTCCAGGTTAGATTACATGATCTCATATATGATTTTACTTCCTAAAATAATTATTCTTTTGGGGATTTTTTGTATATCTGAAAATGCGTTTGGAAACAATATCAGAGTCTTGTTTTCTAAATTGAAACACTATAGATATAGGTTTGGAGCCATAAATATGAAAAGATAGTTCAAAAACATCTTTTTATAGATTTCTAAAATGAAGGTAATTCAGTCAAATCCTAAAACCAATATTCAGAAAACCTTACTGAAAAGTACCATGTTCTATCTTCTATGTCATAGTTATCAAAAGCGCAAGGCGCACTAAGGCACAAAGGGTACCTGAAGCCTGGGCACAAGGTGACGAAGGCGAGACACATTTACTAAAAAATATGTATAAAATGCTTATAATTCATATGAAACAAACCATGTTAAGAAACATCATTGATTTTCAGTTTAGAAACAACTGAACACTAAAAATTGAATATGAGGCTATGAATACCGCAGTGAAAATACAAACCACCAAGTACCAAGCTTAGTTCAAACTTCAAAGCAAACACACAGGCACACAAGACACTATGCAATTATGTTCTTAGGCTACTCCTAAAAAATCTAATAGTCATCCTCATCAATAAGCTAGAAAACATATAGAGGGAGGACAGCCCACTGGCCACTGCTCAGTATTTTTTTTTTTATAAAAAAATCTTAACAATTTGTGAAGAAGAAAACGGAGAAAGGGAGGACAGCCCACAGGCCACTTCACAGGATTTTTTTTAAAAAAAGAAAAAAAGGCCAAACAATTTGTGAAGAAGAACACAGAGAGAGGGAGGAATGGCGAGAGAAATAAAAAGAAAAGAGGGGATGACTAACGGGGGAGAGAAGGAGGAAGAAGAAGAAGGAGGATGAGAGAGATAAGAAGAAGAAGAGGCAGAGAGAGAGAGAGCTGCTTTGGGAGTTGAGGATCTCGTCTTGCTGTTGTTGATCTGTTCTTAAGAGAGAGAAAGAGAGAGAGAGAGAGCTGCTTTCCAATTAGTTACCTTACTTTCTAGGTCTTCTTTGATTAAATCGACTGTTGGGTGACTTGGATCACCACATATAATTTAAAAAATTGTTCACATGTAACACTCACACCATTTAATCACATAAAATTACATAATCAAGGGCTGGAAACAGATCATGCAAAAAAAAAAACTAAAACAAAAAGAGACCTTGACATGCACCAGGCACGCCTTTTATAGGCCTTGCGCCTCGCGCAAAGCCTTACACCTCTTAAAGGTCGTCTCACCTGAGGTACCCCGATGCGCTGAGCTTGGAACCTTGGTGTGCCTCATGTCTAGGATTCGATACCTTGCCAAACGGCCCCTTGATATTTCTGAATGGTGTCTAGTTTAATTTCAAATGCATTTCAAATATTTACTGTTCACCCTAATTGCAATTCAGGTGACAATAATATCTTGACATTATATTTCTTATGATGGTGCTTTACAAACTTGTTCCATTTCTAAGGGTAGATTTTCCTTGTGTCTGTAATGATTACATCTGTACTGCTTTCCCTTGTTTGCAATGATGCCATCTTCTCTGTTGGCTTCTCTCTTTGGGTATTGGTGATCTTCATCTTATTGGTTTATTTTTGATGGAACTTATTTAGTTATCAAAACATCTCAATTTAATCAACTTTAGTGTTATAAACTAACACTTTCAACCAGGGAAGGAACATCTACTGCTTTTTGTTTACTATGTTCAATTTGGTTGAATATGAAGTTCATTTTTGCAATTATACATCTAAAATGTATAATGTTGGACCTGCATGGGTAGCTCAACTGGTCAGGCCTAAGGTTTACTCCCTTGAGGTCGCTAGCTCGAGTCCCATGTTCACTGATGTACGTGGTTTGCGGGTGACTGCGTGCATTCGGAGTTTACAACTTGGTCATACAGATCATGCGAGTTTCCCTCATTATAAAAGAAGCATAATGCTGTAGAGAATTTTTGACCATATGGTGTGCTTTTAGACTTTACTTTTTTACCTTGCACTTTGAATTTTTCACTCTGCAGCTGCAGCTACCTAAACCTGAAATTTCTGTGTTATTAATTACAGGGTGGTGCTTTATGGTTCCAGAATTTGACTGAATTTCCTCATGGTATTTTAGGCCCCATCTTTCCGTTTCTGATTTCTGGTTTGCATTACCTTAATGTTCAGGTATTTGGCTCTTCTTTATTAGAGCTTAAAGTCATATTTCAATTTTCATTTTGCCTCCTCTCTATGTAGATTCTGGACTATGATCCGTTCATTGTCTTGCACCTGCTTTGCTGGCATGCGAGTTTTTTTTCTTTTCTATTTGCTACTAGTAACTGATTTCATGACTTGCCTATGAACTATGACAAAAAAAGAATATTATTGGCCCCCTAAAAATCCATATGGATAATGCTATTCTGGCATTTTAATGGCCCTAAACAAGTATATTACCTCGTGTGATATTGTACAAATATACAGTTGTGTTTCTTAGCCACAGGACCTTTTTGCAGTATCTACTCTTTGTTCTTGCATTCATGTGAAAATTTGACATGGATGCTGCAGTTTGTTTGTGTGCTGTATTGTGGAGATTTATTCTGATCAACTGATTGGCACCATGATGAAGGACATGAATAAAGATAAAGCCCCTTGGCCCAGATGGTTTTATTGTAGACTTTTATCAAGATAGTTTGGAGGTTCTTAAAGATGATCTTATGAGGTCTTTTAATCAGTTCTATGCTAATGGTGTTGTTGGTATGAGTGTTAATTTTACTTTTAGTACCCTCATCCCTAAAAAGGATCGGTCCATTAAGGTGGAAGATTATAGGCCCATTAGTTTGGTCACTAGTGTGTATAAGACCTTGACTAAGGTGCTCTCATGGAGGCTTCGAGAGGTTCTAGTTGCTACAACATCTTACTCAAAGAGTGCTTTTATTCAAGGTAGATTAATTTTGGATGCTGCTTTAGTTGCCAATGAAGTAATAGCTGACATGAAATGGAGGGTAAATGGAGGTCTTGTTTTCAAACTCGATTTCGAGAAAGCTTATGATAGGGTTAATTGGGGTTTTCTAGATATGATGTTGGAGAGGAAGGGTTTTGGTGAGAGGTGGAGGAAGTGGAATAGGGGTTGTCTTTATTTTGCGTCTATGGCAGTCATTGTCAATGGTGAGCCTAAGTCTTGGTTTCATGCTTATAGAGGGATTCGACAAGGTGATCCACTTTTCCCCTAAGCCCCTTCTTATTAACCATAGTGGTTGATGTGTTAAGCAGAATGGTGATGCGTGCTCAAGCCTTAGGGGTAATTCAAGGTCTCAAGGTTGGGACAGAAGGTGTCGAGATTTCGCATTTACAATTTGTTGATGATACTATTTTCTTCTTGGATATGGATTTGACTAAGTTTAAGGAGGTGCTTTCCTTATTGATGGTTTTTGAGATAGTTTTTGGCCTTAAGATAAATATGGCTAAGAGCGGTGTTGTCGGGATTAATCTGGGGAGGGAGGAGTTGAATGAGATTAGCATTGTAGCTGATTGTTCAGTGCTTGATTGGGCCATGTCTTATTTAGGTCTTCAGCTAAGTTAATCTTAGATTTATCTTTTTTGGGATCTAGTTATTGTGTGCGTGGGTAAATGCCTAAAAGGTTGCAAAAGAGCTTATCTTTCTTTAGGGGTAGGATAACTCTTATTCAATCTTGTCTAAAGTGCCTCTAAGATCAAAGCTTTCACTTGGACTTTGGTATTTAATAGGATCAATACTAATGACTTGTTGCAGGTGCGGAGGCGTAACAACCTACTCAGTGCAAATATTTGTCTGATGTGCAAGTCCTCAAATGTGACAAATAACCATTTTTTCTCCACTGTGAAGTAGCTAAGCAGCTTTAAAATAATTTGTTTGGCATTTTTTTTGAGTTTTGGGTTTGTCCATCTATTGTATAGGGTATGATGAAGATCAAATTTTGGGATTTTGGTAGGAGTAATTAACAAAAGATTTTATGGTAATGTGCTGGTTTGCGATTCTTTAGTGGGAAATAAATATGTGGATTTTTAGAGATCGTTCCATAGTGATGCATCTGTTTTGGGATAGGATTGTTTTCCTTTTTTCCCTTGGGCTTTAGCTACAGGAATTTTTAGGGGTATTTCTCTGAGTGATTTGCAAAAACATGGGAGAGCTATTTTGATGCAGTCTCATTTATTCTTTTAGGAAGAATTGTGTCCTTTTATTGTGTACTTTTTTTTCTCTCTATTAATGAATTTTATTTTTTTTATAAAAAGCAGAGATAGCTTCTATTGAATCTTTCTCGACTTTCTAGGTTTTGTTCGTTGGGACTTGGGAGTAAATCAATAGCATGAGACTTGTTCCCATATGACACTTGTTGAGATTTTGTACTTTTTTTTTCTCTCTTAATGATTTTTTTTTTTTTATAAAAGGCAGAGATAGCTTCTGTAGAATCTTTCTCAACTTTCTAGGTTTTGTCCGTTGGGACTTGGGAGTAAATCTATAGCATGAGATTTGTTCCCATATGACACTTGTTGAGATTATGTATTTAGGGTTTGGATAGTGAATTAGAGAGAAAAGAGAGAGGCTTTGACTTACTAACCCAAAGGTTAGTAGTCATATATATATATATATATATAACATGAAGAAATTACAATAATATCCTTATCTCCTAACACTCCCCCTCAAGTTGGAGCATACTCCAACTTGTTACAAAAAAGACACCACATCCAAATAAAGCGAAAACCAATATTACAATAATCCATAAGAACATGTCGGGGCAACACGCCTACAACGAGACAAGATGCGGGGACACTGGATCAACAAGACTTCAAACTTTTTGTCTTGACTGAGAGAGACTTGAATGGGCTGCTATCAATGGGTTGGACCCGCTACATGTGTCAAATGGGGCTTCTTGAACAACAAAGCCAAATCCGGGTCAGACCATTAGAGAACAACAGATCTGGGTCGGATCCAACTAAAACAGGACAGAGGAACAATAGACCCAGGTCAGGGTCAAACGGATCTGGTTGGACCAGGTCAACGGGCCCAAAACTAAGCTGGGTGTACATAAACGAATCTTCAAGGATCCAGGTCATAATGGGTTGCAATCTCTGCAAACGGGTCACGACAGATAGATGGATGGGAAGTTGCCGAAACGGGTCTCCTGTGGATGGGTGGGTTTTGGTCGCTGGAGCAAAGGTGAACCTGATTGTGGTTTTTGATTATCGGATACTGCTGGAATCCGACGATGGTAGAGGATAATCATCCGAGAATTTAACTCCCTCATCCGCCAGTTCCCGGCGTTGCATGGCCAAACCGACCACAACATCGTGATCGGAAGACTCTGGTGACCAAAACCCTGAAGTCCCTTCGCTGGAGAAGAAGCAGATTTGCCGAAAAAATAGAAAGGACACGGAGAAGAGGGAAAGCACCATAAATCAAACCAGATGATGCCGGAGAAGAAGACATACTAGAGATATGCCGGAAAAGTCACCGGAAAGTAAGGGAAACAGAACAGAAATTATAAACAGATTCTAAACCTAACTAAATATATTTTGTGTTTTTTTTCTTGTTTAGTGAGAACCAACTGGATCTCAAACTTGCTCTATACCATGTTGAGATTATGTATTTAGGGTTTGGACAGTGAATTAGAGAAGGAGGAGCACAAAAAGTGGAGAGAGGAGAGACAGCAAGAGGGTGGTTAAGAAAACACACTTGACTTAATAACCCTAATGTTATTAGTCATATATATATAAGACATAACATGAATAAATTACAATAATACCCTTACTCTCCTAACAACCCTTACACATTTTTTTGTCATACACAATTAATCTAAGGGCTGAAACTAAGTTATGAATAACCAAACAGACTTAAGAGTCTATGCATCAGGCACACTATTTCTGGGCTTGCGCCTGGCCCAAAAGCATGTGCCCAAGCGCCTAAGCCTGTGTCTGAGGCTGGTTCAGGTACGGGCCATAGGGCCTGGCTGCCCCTTGTACCTATGATGCAAATATGGTTGCAATATTGTTTGCCACTCTGCTAGCACTTTAAGAACTAATCATTTACAATAGTTAGTCGTGCATTTGAGTACTCCTTTTAAAGGTGGTTGTCCCATAATTGATTTGTTAAAAGGGCTCATGATGGTTCTATTGCAAGTATTCTTCAGATTGATTCTAAATATGAAGCTTTTCTTCGTGGTGGTAACATTCAATCAATTATATGTTACATATTAGATGATGAGGTAGCAACCTTAACAAAGAGTTCTTTCATCAATTGGTATATGTTTCTTGATTGTACATTATGTTTTTGAATTGCCAGTTTATCAAGTATTAAGGACAGGTACAATGTCATTAGTTCAGTGCTTCTTTGTGTGAACAAAGTGTTTCCATTCGAGATCATGAATGTAACTTTTAGCTGCTTTCTTCAAAAGAAATTCTTCTAGTATTCCTTCTATTTATGTCCAATATACTCCCTTATTTTTATCTTTTACAATTGTAATTAAAAGTGATCGCTTCAATGCTGTGAATTCTGTGCATAATAAATGTTGCCTGCTTTTAAAACAGACTTAAAAGAGACTATGCACCAGGCACACTATTTCTGGGCCTTGGGCCTGGCCCAAAAGCATGCGCCCAACCGCCTAAGCCTGTGTCTGAGGCTGGTTCAGGCACGGGCCATAGGGCCTGGCTGCGCCTTGTACCTAGGACACAACTATGGTTGCAATATTGTTTGCCACTTTGCTAGCACTTCAAGAACTAATTATTTTCAATAGTTAGTTGTACATTTGAGTACTCCTTTTAGAGGTGGTTGTCTCCTAATTGATTTGTTAAAAGGGCTCATGATTGTTCTATTGCAAGTATTCTTCAGATTGATGCTAAATATGAAGCTTTTCTTTGTGGTGGTAATATTCAATTAATTGTATGTTACATATTAGATGATGATGTACAAACCTTAACAAATTGATCTGTCTCCAATTGGTATATGTTTCCTGAGTGTACATTATGTTTTTGAATTGCCAGTTTATCAAGTAATAAGGACAGGTACAATTTCATTAGTTCAGTGCTTGCATCTTGTATGCCATCTTTGTGTGAACAAAGTGTTTCCACTCGAGATCATGAACGTAACTTTTAGCTGCTTTCTTCAAAAGAAATTCTTCTAGTATTCCTTCTATTTATGTCCAATATACTCCCTTATTTTTATCTTTTACAATTGTAATTAAAAGTGATGGCTTCAATGCTGTGAATTCAGTGCATAATAAATGTTGCCTGCTTTTAAAATTGCGTTTTTTACAGACTTAGTTGATGGGTCCGACTTCTGTTCTCTCAGAATTTGCTAAATATCGCGTGACATTACTAAGCTATCTGCTGTTCTGTTGACTTCTGTTTTTCACGGAAATGTTATTAAGCTATCTGCTGTCTTTTACTTGCTCATTTTTCTTCAGATTTCTTTTGGGGCATCTTCAGTTGGAAAAGTGACTGGCCTATTTGGTTTATTAGCAAAAGTGAGTGAATTAATGTAATGGATATTAGGTTGGACAGACTATATTTTCATGAAGATTTCTTGGATAAATATGTGTGAAATTTCTTTTCCCCCTCTGTATATTTTTATGAAAATTTCTTGGATGATAATGTGGTACAAGTTTCTTTCCCCCATCTGTTCCTGTGTAGTGTTATAATTCTCACTGACAATTGGAATTCTTTCTTTTTGCAGTACTACAAGATCTATTTGGATTTTTTGACGCTACCTTTGTTCTTCATTGGCTACTGCGTTCCTCAGGTAAGTTAATATATTACGACTGCACTTCCTTTGAAGTTGGGTATATTATATTGGACTAGTGGGAAGAGATTCTTGATAAAATTCATTTTATTTTCTTGGTAAATATCCAATGTTATATTATTTTATTAGTCAAAGTGAGTGATTTTCTGTCCTACCCGCTTTGAAGCGTTGGTAAGGACATTTCCCTGTCATCTAAGTGGCACTTAGGGGTTCAAGGTCTGCATGTGGGTTTTAATAATAAAAAAAATTATGTGGTTTCCAAAGTTATCATGATGTAATTTCCTCCTTAGAAACAATGGGTGATGGTTAGCATACAGAAACGTATATGCAAGTCTGAATGAGAACTAATATTGTTCACTTAGTAGGGATTTATGATGAAACGGTTTATCTTATGCCTATTACCTACGAGTTAATTTTCTTCCTTGGGCGGAATCATTAAGTTTTTAGTTTGGTTTGCATTGCAGGGAAGTCTGGTCTATTGGGTTACTAATAGTTCATTAAGCATCATTCAGGTTAGTTATTTTGCTTCGTTTTCCCTGGAAGATTTTGTTCTTGTTTGTTGAAGGTTTGACTGATTGGTTACATTTTCAATAGTGGTTTTGACTGCCCAAGGAAAGAATTTTTTTTTCAATAAGAAAAAAGTGTAGTATAAATGGGCAGCGAGGAGTTGCCGCCCATGTACAAATGATTATCTACATGATAGGGCTTCTATAGAATCAATAAGGTGAATGTCATTTACAAAATAATTACCCTCAAGTTGAAAAACAAGAGTCTTAAGCCAACAATCTGTAACTCTATGTTTGGATGGAGGGTGTTAACTACCATTGATCCCAAAAGCTTCGCTGATATGAAATGGGTTAACAATGTATATCAAGCTCATATATATTTAACACTCTTCCTCACGTGCATAGCCCCATAGATGAGATGGGCCTCGCACGAGAAGGTCGAGACAGTGACATGGACAAAACCAAGTATTTTTCATAAATAGAGACAAGTAGAAGTTATCAAGATTCGAACACAAGATCTTTGGCTCTGATACCATGTTAACTACCATTGATCCCAAAAGCTTAAGCTGATAGGAAATGGACCAACATTGTATATCAAGCTCATATACATTTAACTGATGGGAATAGAGGGAAAGGAAAGGGAGAGGTTTTTTCCACCCCGTCAAAAGCCCACCTATTTCTTTCTGACCAAGCTAACCAACAAATGGAGAGTGGGATCAAGGCTATGATGGTTCTTTTTTTCTATTGAAGCTTGAATATCGTTCCATGCCCAAATCTGCTCTTCCACAGACCTGCTACTCACCCAACAAAGCCCCCAAACACGGAAAGCCATAAACCAATTTTGTCTAGTCCAAGAACAATTTATCGTTAAATGATGCATCGAATCACAATACTCCTTGCAAAGGTAATGTTGAAATTAAGAATTGAAAAGAATTTTTTATTATTGATTGATTATCTGAATACAATTCAATAGTCCTATATATAGACTTATGAATATCAAACCTAATAGGATTAGGAGACATCAACAAGATAAGATAGATATAAACTAAGTAAGATTAAGAAATCAACAGGGACACATAATAGGAAATCTAATTAGGACTCTCAACACTCTCCCTCGAGTTGGAGCATACACAAGCACCAACTTGTTACAGAAAAAACTCATACCAACAACGAACCTCATCCAATCTAAAACATATAAACCCAAACCCATAAATTACAATAACCCATGACAACACGTTTGAGCTCCACACCCACGAAAAACAGTTAGGTCACTACGTCGGTACCACCTAACGAGACAAGATCCAAGAACATCGAATCAACAAGATTGAGACTTTTCTGTCAATGTTTTTTTTTACTAACTTTGACTTTGACTTTGACTTGAATGGGTTGCAATCATTGAGTTTGGAGGAAACAATATCAACAAAGGTTGGATCGGGTTAACAACATCAACATGATGTGTCAACAACATTAATATCGAGGTGAAGAACTCTTCTTCTCGAACTTCTTTTTTTTAAAATTGTTTTTTTAATACTGAGGTTTTTTTTACCGCCTTTTTTATTTTTACTCTTTCTTTTGTACGAATCTATTTACTTGAAAATAGCGCTGTGAACAGTACTTATGAATAGTCCCAATGAACAGTATTCAAAATAGCTCCATAAACAGTGCCGTGAACAGTATTCAAAAAATAGTGTTGTGAATAGTACCGTGATCTGTTACCTTAAACAGATCCATATTGATTAATTATCTGAATACAATTCAAAAGTCTTATATATAGACTTATGAATATCAACCCTAATAGGATTTGGTGACATCAACAAGATAGGATAGACATAAACTAAGACTAAGAAACCTACTAGGACACATAATAGGAAACATAATTAGGACTCTTAATAGGTAACAACGGCTTACAAACACTTTTCCTCTTTTAGAGATTGTTGATAGTCAAAATACTCCCCTAAGAAGCTTCTCTAACAAAAATATCGGAGCATAAGATTTCCAAATGGGTTTCCAAGGGAAGTTGGAAACGCCTTCGTTAGGTAAGTGAAGAGCCTTATAAATGGAGGCAACTTCGAAGTTACCATTACCTTGAAGCCTCAACTTCATACGATCTTCCCTAAGAAAATCGACTTTCACTTTGTAAATTTCTTCAAAAAAATCTCCAGTACTTTGAAACTCCCGATCATGAACATTGTGGATGAATGGAATATCCAACATAACCCCCCATTTGTCAAAGACGCACAATCGCTAATAAGAGCATTTGACTCCCTTGCTATAGAGTAGTCCATCGAAATTGGTCTTTTAGGGGAGTCCCCACACCAAATATCATGCCAAAAGCGGACAGACTCCTCTTCCTACCTCAAAAGTCACCAAAAGGAGATTCTTTCCTAATCCATTTCCAAACCCCTACACCATAAGCGCCTCCTCCTTCTTTAGTGGTCCAATCACAATGATCAATACCATACTTTGCACAAATGACTTTAAGCCACAAATGGTTGTTTTCATTTGCGAATTTCCATAACCACTTACCGAGCAAAGCCCTATTGAAAAAAGGTAAGTGATTTAACCTCTCTCTATCGGTTTCAGTGACAGTACCCCAAAAGGAAAGAATTTGTCGCTTGATGTGAGAATTTCCTTTGTAATATCTGTTTCTTATATCCTTAAAGGAGCATAAAGGAACAAATATTACAAATTAAAACATGGTGTAGGATTTTAAGGATTGTGTTATATCAGAAAGGTTGAATCTTTAAGAGTGTGTTTGGGTAAAGGATTTTAAGGAGGGATTTCACTTTAAGAGTGCATTTTAAAATTCTTTGTTTGGCAAGATATAAATGAGAATTTATAAAATCCACAGTAAGCCTTGCAGAGGTAGGTTTTTAACTTCTTTTTTTTCAGTAATTAAACAAATTGCTTTATACCAGTCCGTAGATTTCCCTGACAGAATCCATGAAGCTGGCACTGCTGTGCCAAAATCGTGAAAGCCATGAATTTACCCAGCTCGCCACCCTAGGTTGCCGAATTAGGGCACTTCGGTCCCTATCACTGCAGTACTGAAGCCATGAGGTTTTCACTCTTGGGCTTGCTATTTAAGTCAATTTTTTTCGTTCCAGATTGCTATTTAACAGTTAAGCACTCATGCTATGCTGTTGTGACATGGTAGTTAAGCTCATGTACTTACCAAAAATAAATACATGTGAATTTGTCCATCGGTTTCTAGATGCATCTCAAAACAATTTTCCTTTTCACTTCATTTTGGTTGTATGTTTTCTGATTTTGATTTATATCTTAACCAGTTCTTTGTTGGGTTGTTCTGTTATGTAATTCAAAAGTTCTGTCCTTCAGAGTCCAGTCTTTAGGGATACTTAAGTATGAAAACACTTCTCATTCTCAGCAATTATCCCTCAAACTTCCTGATGTACGTGCAACTTTGGGCTTACAAGACATGGATGCTCCAACAGCGGCAGCAAATTCTGAAGAAGTGGGTACAGCTGAAATAAAATCTTTGAATTTACCCTCAAAGGGGCACAGAATTTCCGTACAGGACCTAATCCCTAAAGAACTGCTTGCTGTAAGTGACTAAGAGCAGGAACCTGATATATTATTTGAATATCAAGGGTGTATTAAAGGTTTACTGACATCATCATAATTGGCCTTTTTGACAGCTTTCTGTTCAACTCATATCAAAAGGGCATAGAGAAAGAGCAATTTCATTGCTAAAGTAACTTTCTTTTCTATATAGTTTCTTTTTATCCCCCTTAGATATTCTTTTTCTATTATTTAATTTATAGACAATTGGCTTTATCCATGGTTGTTGGGGTGCATAATTAACAAGTCAGTTTCTTTTTATTTCCCTCAGATATTTCTTTGTAATTTTTATTTATATACAACTAGTTTCTATCCATGGTTGTGGGACTGCATAATTAACATATCTTCAGATTGGCACTTGACAAGGATCCTGGAAATGTAAGAGCTTTGGTTCTTATGGGGCAGACTCTATTGCAAAAGGAACTGCCCGGAGAGGCTGCTGAATATTTAGAGCGTGCTATTTCCAAGGTTCAAATTCTAGTTGCTCTATTTCCATTTCTTCTTTTTTGGTTCCTTCTATCATGTGTAGGCCTACTTTTGACCTGCAGTGTACATGTCCTCTGTGATAATCACAAGTTTACATTGAGCATTAAGTCATATTTAGCTTAATCATATAAGATCCTTGTACCTCATGCTTCAGTTGATGGCATGCTTGTGAATAATTACTATGATTTTTTTCTTTTTGAAACTAACATTTGGTTCTTTCTAATATCTTTGTTGAGTCTTATCAGGATTCTTAGTAAGTGTTTTAGTTGACTTGGATCATATGTATTTTATCTAAATTGTTGTGTTTTATTCTTATTAGACTTAGTATTCATAAGTCTATATATCGGATTGGTCGTTATCTTTTTATTTAATCAAGAAGACAAAGTTTATTTCAAGTATTATTTTCAACATGGTATTAGAGAAATCTGCTCTTTGGGATACCACATAAAAAAAAGAAAACAAAGCCAGTAGTGCCACTGTTCACCACCATGCACCACCGTCGACCACCACACGTTGCCACCACTAAGAACCGACACCGTCGACCACCACCAGGATCAGAAATGTTCGATCTCTTTTGATCTGGTGGTTACGCGCCGTTTTTCGACCATCTTCTCCGATCTCGATCTATTTCTTTTCGGCAATCTCTTCTTACTTGTTTTGCGGCAACTGATTCCGGCGCCACGTCGTTATCAGACACCACCACCGGGGTCGCCCTGCTTCGACGACAAAAACTTGGCTCCAGCACCCAATCCGACCACATCTGACCGTCTGATCTGTTCCCAGATCTAGATATGCCTTGTTTGGTTACTTGGATAAAGAGAAATCTGCTCTGTTTGGATACATGGTTATAATCTGTTTGGATACAAGGTTATAATCTGTTTGGTTACATGGTTATAATCTGTTTGGTTCTAATATGTTTGTTTAAAAAAAATGAAGAAAAGAGAATTTATTATGGAATCCAAGACTATCTCCTGTGTATCTCCCAATCCAAGTTCTCATATTAGCACTTCATTTGGTCGTAATGGTAATTTTGTTCGTCGATGTACGTACTGCCGTCGTTCAGGGCATATTTAGGAGACATGTTGAAAATTAGTTGGTCATAGTCGAAGTTCACTTTGTCGATGTACGTACTGTCATCTTTCCGGGCATACTCGGGAGACATGTTGGAACTTGATTGGTCGTCCCCCATTTACTAAAAGTGACTTCTGATTCAGTTAAATGTGATATTGTGTTTTCGGTTTCCAAAGCAGAGTACGATGAGTTCTTATAGTATAAGGCAATCAGTCGAACATCTTCCTTGATAGCCCTTTCCCCTTAGAAAGGTACACCAAAAGTTTGTCTATCACTCTATAGCTACTAATCATTTGTCAGGTGCCACTGATGTTTTATCTAGTGTTTATCACTCTTCGTCTTTGCCAGATATTACTCTTGCAGATGGATCTAAAATCATAGCTGATGGCATTGGCACTATGAACCCTAGTTCTTCTATGTCATTATCCTCTGTCTTTTATGCTCCATTTTCTCAGTATAATTTGATATCTGTTAGTCAGCTTACAAATCGTCTTAATTGTTCTGTTACCTTTCTTCTTGATTTTGTTTTTATCCAAGATTTGAAGACAAGGAAGACAATTGGTGGAGGGCATAAATCAGACGGCCTGTATTACTTTGATCCTATCCCATCACCCATTGCTTGCTCGACTAACGTGTCCCCACTTCAGGTACATTGTCGTTTTGGTCATCCGTCCTTAGAAAAGCTGAAAAAATTAGTTCCTACTTTAAGTCAGGTTTCGTCTTTAAAATGTGAGTCATGTAAATTAGGTAAGCATCATCGTGTGTCGATTCCTTCTTGAATTAATAATCATGTGTCTAGTCTTTTTATGTTAGTACATTCTGATATTTGGGATCCAAGTCGTGTGACTTCTAAACTTGGATTTCGGTATTTCGTTACATTTGTGGATGATTATTCCAGGCTTATCTGGCTTTATCTAATGAAAGATTGTTATGAGTTATTTTCTATTTTTTGTGCTGAAATAAAAACCCAATTTGACTTGTCTGTTAAGATTCTTCGTAGTCGCAATGCTCGTGAGTATTTTCTAAGCCTTTTACGACTTTCATGACTAACACTGGCATTATTCATTAGTCATCTTGCTCTCATACATCCCAACAAAATGGGTTTGCGGAGCAAAAAAATCGCCATCTTATGGATATTGCTTGTACTCTCTTATGTCCCCAAATTGTTTTGGAGTGAGGCTGTTCTTACTGCATGTTAATTAACTGCCAGCCATCCTCGGTTTTTGATGGCCAATCCTCTCACCATGTGCTCTTTCCTAGGGATGTTACCTTGAATACCTTCCACTTACCTCCTCGTATTTTTGGGTCTGTTTGTTTTGTTCATAAGCTTCATCCAAGAGTTGACAAACTTGACCCACACTCTATCAAATGTATTTTCTTAGGATATTCTCGTACATAGAAAGCTTATCGGTGTTATAGTCCATCACTACAAAGGTACTTTATTTGTGCTGATGTTAGCTAATTTAATTCGAGTCTACCCCATATTACTCTTAAGCCTTATTCTATCTCTTATTTGGCTGATTCATTTCCTTTTCCACTATCCGTTCCAATGCCCCTTACACAGTCACAGTTAGATCCTCATCCTTTTTCGTCTGATCCTCCATTGCAAGTTTACCCCGTCTTCCACGCCCTTCTGCCTCGGCTGCTCCACCAATTGCTCCCTTGTTGACAGATCGTGATTCGTCTTCTGAGGATGATCGTCCTATTGCTTTTCGTAAAGGTAAACGCTCATGTACTACTTATTCGATTGCTAATTTTGTGTCTTATGATCATTTATATCCTTCATATGCTTCGTTTGTTGCTTCGATCTCCTCTGTCTTTATTCATAGATCCATTACAGAAGCTTTGTCCTATCCTGAGTGGAAAGGAGCTATGGATGAAGAGATCCATGACCTTGAATACTAATGATATATGAGAATTGGTTCCTCTACCATCAGGAAAATCTACTGTTGGTTGTCGTTAGGTCTATATTGTAAAGGTTCATCCTGATGGTACTATTGAAAGATTAAAAGCTCGTCTAGTAGCAAAGGGGTATACACAAGTATATGGTATTGAATATGCTGATACATTCTCTCCTGTGGTTAAAATTACATCTATTCTCGTGTTTATCTCTCTAGCAACCACTTTTGATTGGTCCCTATATCAGTTGGATGTGAAAAATACGTTTCTAAATGGTAATTTGCACGAAGAAGTATACGTGGAGCAACCACCAGAATTTGTTGCTTAGGGGGAGTCTGGGTTAGTACGTTGATTAAATAAGTCATTGTATGGATTGAAGCAATCTCCTCGAGCATGATTTGGTCGGTTCAGTGAAATAGTAATTGGTTTTGGCCTCAATAGATGTGGCGTAGATCTTTCTGTATTTTATAAACACAGTGAGGCAAGTAGAATATTGTTGATTGCATATATGGATGATATTGTGATCACAGGAGATGACAAAAAAGGAATTCTAGCACTGAAACAGTTCTTGAGTACTAAATTTCAGGCAAAAGATTTAGGACAATTGAGGTACTTCTTGGGCATTGCGGTTGCTAGATCTTGTCATGGTCAGTGTAAATATGTTCTTGATTTGTTGACTGATACTAGAATGTTAGGGTGTAAACCTATAGATAGTCTTATGGATCCCAATACAAAACTTGCAGATGATCAATGTGACTTATCACATGATCCAAGGCAATATAGGCGTTTGGTTGGAAAATTGAATTATTTGACTGTTACTAGGCCTGATATTTCATTTGCAACAAGTGTGGTTAGTCATTTTCTCGATGCTCCACGAACTAGTCATTGAGATGCTGTTGTTCAAATTTTAAGATATCTTAAAAGTGCTCCTGGTTGTGGTTTACTTTATCAAAATCATGTTCATACTCAAATTGGAGGTTATACTGATGCAGATTGGACCGACTCTCCATCTGATAGAAGGTCCACTACTGGAGATTGTGTATTTGTTGGAGGAAATTTAGTATCATGGAAAAGTGAGAAGTAAATTGTGGTGTCTAGATCGAGTGTTGAGTCCGAATATAGAGCAATGACACATGCTACATGTGAAATGGTTTGATTAAAACAGTTGTTAGCAGACTTTAGGATTAATCAGTCAAGTCCTATGAGCTTTGTGGGTGATAACCTAGTAGCTATTCACATTGGAAATTGTGGAAAAGTGAAAGAAATTGTATTGAATCTGTATATTTTACAAGAGCCTCTGTTGAGCTATATATAAGAAGTTACAGAGATGTAAAAATCTGAAACTAACTAAATTTGGAAACTATAGAATCGGGAATCCCTGATTCTCAATCAATCAAATCCCTACACTTTAGGAAACAAATATTTACACGTTTCCTAGTGCTAACCGACCACTAATCAAGGAAACTAACTCATATTTTTCCACACTCCCCCTCAAGCTGGTAAATAGGTGTCAACCATTCCCAGCTTGGAAATAATTTCCTGGAAGGTAACATGGTTGACCCCCTTTGTAAGAATATATGCCAGTTGACCTCCCGTGGGAACGTATGGTGTGCAAATTAATCCGCTTTCTAGTTTTTCCTTGATAAAATGACTGTCTACCTCGATGTACTTGGTTTGGTCGTGTCTTACTGGATTATGCGCAATGTTGATTGCTGATTTATTGTCACAGTAGAGTCTCATTGGCCACTCCATTTAATCTTCAAGTCTTCCAGTATAATCTTCAACCATAACAACTCACAGATACCTTGTGCCATTGCTCTAAACTCGACTTCTGCACTTGACCGGGCTACAACACTTTGCTTCTTGCTACGCCATGTTACCAAATTGCCTCCAAGGAATGTACAATAACCTGAAGTAGATCTCCGATCCGTAGGGGATCCTGTGTAATCTGCATCTGTGTAGGCTTCAAGGACAAGTTCAAGAGGATTAGCTTTCAAGTAATGAAGCACACGGTAGGCAGCTTGAAGATGAATTTCCTTAGGGTCATGCATGAATTGGCTGATGACAGTAACAGAATATGCTATGTCCGGTCGGGTGTGGGCAAGATAGATGAGTTTTCCAACTAATCTCTGGTATATCTCTCTATCTACTGCTTGATCTCCAATAGCCTCTCTAAGTCTATGGTTCGGCTCTATAGGTATTGTAGCTGGTTTGCTTGCAAGCATTCCTGTTTCCTTTAGAAGATCAGTGACATACTTTTGCTGCGAAATGAAGATACCTTGTCTAGAATGAGCCACCTTAATCCCTAAAAAATATTTCAATCTCCCCAAATACTTTATCTCGAATTCCTTGATCAAACATTGTTTCAAGGCTTGCTTCTCCTCCTCATTATTTTCAGTCACAATTATGTCATCCACATAGACTATCAAGGCTATGACTTCCCCTGAAGCCGAGTGTTTGATGAAAAGAGTGTGATCTCCCTGAGTATGCTTGTATCCTGTAGTTAACATCACCTTAGTAAATCTCCCAAACCAGGCACGGGGTGACTGTTTCAAACCATATAAGGCCTTCCTTAATTTGCATACCTCGTTTCCTTCGACTCCTCCAAATCCTGGCGGGATGCCCATATAGATTTCTTCTTTCAGGTCACCATGTAAAAAGGCGTTCTTCACATCATACTGTTGTAATTCCCAATTAAAATTGGCTGCTAAAGACAACAAGATCCTCAGTGTTCATTTTTTTAATTGGAGCGAAGGTCTCTTGGTAATCAACTCCATACGTTTGAGTGTACCCCTTAGCAACTAGCCTTGCCTTGTAGCGCTCTAATGATACATCAGCCTTATACTTCAAGGAAAAAACCCATTTACACAGTACTGCCTTCTTTCCTTTTGGTAGATCAACTAACTCCCACGTCCCATTTTTTTCTAATGCGTCCATCTCAACTCTCATTGCTTTCCTCCATTCTTCATTGGATAATGGCTCAAATAAAGTGATTGGAATAAAGATTTCATTTAGACTCGTGAGAAAACTCCTATGGGCTGGTGAGAATTTCTTGAAGGATACATAATGAGATAGAGGGTATAATGGTCGTTTAGTACACTCTCGAGTTCCTTTCCTCACGGCTATGGGCAAATCTTGATCATTCTTTTGAGTTTCAGGAAGCTGGTGTTCTACAAGTGGAGTATGTTCAGATACCGTTACCTCATTTGCAGGAGTAGATTGGAGGTTTAGGCTTGCACCGGATCAAGAGTTGGACCTTACTTCCTTGAGTACACCTTTCCTTTCCCATACCGTACTTGATCAAGAGTCATATTATCCTTCACAGGAGACATGTGACAAAACGGGAGATTCAAGTTCAGGTACTGAGTTGGAATGAGTGTTTGACACAGGTAAGAGAGACGAAGACGAAGACGATAAATCAAGATGGAAAAAATCCTTATCTTCCATAATAGACGACTCTCCCTGAAGATAAGGTTTAGTAAAATACGGTTTTCCTTCCGCAAATGTGACATCAGCTGAGATATAGAGTTTCCTGGTATGTTGGATGAAAACATTTTTAACCCTTTTGTGTGGACAAGTATCCTACAAACACACACTTAATGGCTCTAGGATCTAATTTGCCCCGGTTGTTGCTATGGACATGAACAAATGAAGTGCGACCAAATATCCTCGGGATAAGGTTGTTTGCAGTACTAAGGTCGGGGTAGAATTTAGAAAGAGCTTCCATTGGACTTCTTGACCCTAAGACCCGTGAAGGAAGTCTGTTTATGATGTAGGCAGATGTAAGTACTGCTTCCCCCAATAGTGTTTTGGTACATTTTGATGAAACAAGAGTGCTCGAGTAGTATTTAGGAGATGACCGTTTTTCCCTTCAGCTACTCTGTTTTGTTGTGGAGTATTAATAAAAGATGACTCATGAATAATTCCTTCCTTTTGAAAGAAGGGTGACAAGACTTGATTGAAAAATTCCCTCGCATTATCAGACATAAACCTCTTTATTTTGGTACCAAACTGATTTTGGATCATTGTATGGAAATTGGGAAAGACATTACTCACATCTGATTTGTTTTTGAGTAAAAATATCTAAGAGACTCTAGTGCAATCATCAATAAAAGACACAAACCACCGTGAACCAGAGACATTTGGGACCGTGGATGGTCCCTATATATCACTGTGAATTAAATAGAAAGGAGAAGAACTTCTTTTATTGCTAATGGGAAATGATACGCGAGTGTGTTTTGCATACTCACAAATATCACAATGAAATGTTCCAATATCTGATCCCTTAAACAAAGAAGGAAACATTATTTTTAAAATTGCAAAAGAAGGATGTCCAAGACGAAAATGGTGCAACCATATGACATCTTTACTGGAAGAAGAGAGAAATGAAGATGATAAATTCGTCCTAATCATACTTGGAAGGCTCGGTGTCTCAAGATAGTAGAGTCCTTCCTTTTCCTTAGCACGTCCAATCCTCCTCCCTGAATCCTGGTCCTGAAATTCACAGTAAGAGGGATAAAACGTAACATGACAATGTAAGTCTCTAGTAAGCTTTTGGATGGACACAAGGTTAGTGGACAATTTAGGAACATGTAGAACACTTTTATGGACAAGGCCAGTAGTGATATGGATATCTCCTATACCAGCAACCGTGGTTGGGGTTCCATCAGCTACAGTGATTTTCCTATTGCTAGGACATGGAGTATAAGTGCTGAACTGGTTTGAGGCATGTGTCATGTGGTCTGTGGCTCCTGAGTCTATGATCCATGAATCCAGAAACAATTTATCAGAAACATTTAATCCAAGGGAGAATAAAGACTCACCTGAGAGGGCTAAAGAACAAGCACCAGAAGATGGTTTCTCAAGGGTTCCAGCAGGTTTCTTAACTTCTCTATTTCTTCTCACCGTTGAATCCTCCATGTTCTCGTGTCTGGTCATGACCCACCTGTGAGGTCATATGGGCTTGACCTTGTTGTCGTTGCTGCTGTCCTCCTTTGTTTCCCCATTCTCGGCTGGATGTAGGTGGTTTCCCGTGTAATTTCCAGCAACGATCCCTGGTATGTCGTGACTTTTTACAGTATGTACACCAGAGATTTTCTCGTTTTCCCCCTTTGGTAATTCCGCCCTTCCATGTTCAGCATAGTGAGACCCCGCTTGTTGTCACCCGAGGCTACAAGTGCTGAGCTGTCAATCGACTGCGGTTCAAGCATAATTCCTCTCTGACTCTCTTTAGCCCAAATCAATGAAATCACCTCATTAAGAGATGGTACCTCCTCCTTGCCCAAATTTGAATCCTGACTTGATCAAATTCGGAGTTTAGGCCGGCGAGAAAATCATAAACTCGATATTTTTCAATGAAATTCTTGATAATTACAGCACATTCGCTGCACTTCAAATCAATCACCCGGTAGTAATCTAGTTCTTGCCACTGGTTGTGCAGAAAATTGGCATACTCAGTCACGGACTTGTTCCCTTGTTTTGTAGTTGCTGTCTTTGTCTTGATCTCGTATACTTGCGCTGCATCACGAACCTTGGAGTAAGTCTGATTGAGAGCGTCCCAGATGGCTTTCGCAGTCGGTAGGAACATGCATGTATTTCTGATTTCGGGTGTCATGGAATTCCACAACCAGGACATGACCATTGAGTCCTCCTCGTCCCACGCCTCGAAACCTGCATCACATTTCTTCGGTCCCGTTCCCAGCAAGTGACTCAATTTCCATTTTCCTTTCAGAAAAGTTCGAACCAATTGAGACCATTTCAAGTAGTTTCTTCCAGTAAGTCGTTACACCGGTTGAATATTCTGCAATTCACTTGTGCAGCGTTGAACCTGCTCTTCCTCAGATGATTGGGATGATGCCATTTTTTCTGGAAATCTTCAACAATCGGCTCTGAAAGCCAAAAAAAACTGCTAGGGTTATGCGACGATTGGCAAAAGAAATTGCCTGAGAATGACTGCGATGAAGGCAAGTCACAGAGAAAATTGGCTATGAAGGCCAAAAAAAAAATCGCTCAATTTTTTTCCTTCAGAAAATCCAAGCCTTACAGCTCTGATACCATGTGGAAAAGTGAAAGAAATTGTATTGAATCCTGTATATTTTATAAGAGCCTCTGTTGGGCTATATATAAGAAGTTACAGAGACGAAAAAATCAGCAACTAGCTAAATTTGGAAACTATAGAATCGGGAATCCCTGATTCTCTATCAATCAAATTCCTACACTTTAGGAAACAAATATTTACACGTTTCCTAGTGCTAACCGACCGCTAATCAAGGAAACTAACTCGTATTTTTCCACACAAATAATCCAGCATTTCATGAGAGAACTAACTATATTGAAGTTGATTGTATAAGTTGGGTGCATTGTGATATCTATGCTCTAACTTGAGGGGGAGTGTTGAGAGTCCTATCAGGATTCTTAATAAGTGTTTTAGCAGACTTGAATCATATGTATTTTATCTAAATTGTTGTGTCCTATTCCTATTAGACTTAGTATTCATAAGTCTATATATATTGGATCGGTTGTACTCTTTTTATTTTATCAAGAAGACAGTTTCTTTCAAGTATTATTTTCAACAATCTTATGGTTACTTCTACTTAAATTTGCATCCTTTTCTTTGTCACTAAGCTGAAGCTGTGTTCTGACTTCTCATCAGCTCTTTCTTGCTGGCCATCCAACGGAGGTCGAGGATGTTGATCTTTTAATTCTTGCATCTCAATGGGCTGGTGTTGCCTATGTGCGACAGGTGAAACTAAGCATTACTTTCACTACTCTAATCTTAAATAAGATTAGACATTAATATATTTATATTGTAAACTGGACAAATCATTAGCCGTGTTTGTCCTGGTTATTGGGATGCTGCTTTGTCCTAATTGGTCTAGTGTCTCAAGTTTATTTATTTTTAAATTATTAGATGACTATGTCGTCATACCCATACCAATCTGCACCTACATTACTTCAATTGGCAGCAAATTGTCAAGGGAATGCAAATAAAGCACTATGACTTCACGTATGTAAAATCTTTTTATTTGTCTTTATCACTTCTCTAATTCTTGTCTCGGGCCTAGGGTTGCCGATGAATTGTGAGTGGTGTCAGCAGCTTAAGAGCCTATTACTCATTATGTGGGTGTGGTTGGCATGCTTTTTTCATTTTCTATCCGCTCTCTTTTATATTTCAGGGAAAGATGACAGAAGGAATTGTAAACCTTGAAAGAGTTGCAAATTTGAAAGAGCCTGAGGATCCTACCAGCAAAGCCCATTATTTTTATGGATTGGTACTGCTTTCAAGGTATTAATTTTGGCAACGAATTTCATTACCTTTTAATAATTTTTCGACTTACTCCATGTTACAAATTCATCAGTACCATTGTTATTATTTACGTTTTAATCCCTTACCCGCTAAATATCAACATGGACAAGTTGGCATTTTGTTTCAGTGCTTTGTATAACGAAGGTCGCAAGGCTGAAGCAATCAAGTATTTGCGCTTAGCTGCTGCTTATAACCCTGCATATAATGAATTGGTGGAACAGTGTGAGAATGATGATGACAATTTTGTCAGTGACCTTGCCAGTAGCAGGAGGGGAGATTACTGATGATATTTATATGATTTTTATTGATTTGATTCTCATTGAATTTGTATTATGGGGAAGAGAATAATTAAAAAGTAGCAACCATAATTGAGTGAACCCTCTTTGCAGAGTGGTGCATACAAAATTTTGGCAGCCATTACAGTAATTGATGTATTTTAGTGCTGGAAAGACGCAGCAGATTTTGTAAACACACAATTACTACAAATTTGTTTGCTATGAGAAAGGAAATTTGACATTTTAGTGTTGATGGCTCGGTAACTGTTGTGTTCAAACCTTTGAGATCAGCTTGATAAGCCTCTTGTCCCTTTCAGTAGACAAAATCTGTTACAGTTGCAGTCGCTTTGTGATATTTCCTATTTCTTTTTCCTCCTTAGTCATAATATTTGAATTCCACCTCTATTTTCTGAAAAAAAAAAAAAAGCATTCTCAATCAACATCTTAGGTGCATAGAATTCAATCTTTTTGGAAAACAATGAAACAAATAATATTTCCCGTTGACTGCAAGGACCAAACATAGAATTCAGTAGAGTATTGTTTTTCCTCCCGTAGCCTAAATAAATAAAACTTTTTTTTTTTTGTGCGACTCAAAAGAACATTAATGGAGAAGGCAATTATGCATTAACTTAATGGAGTAACCAAGAGACTTAAAAAGCATGTCCCTTCGTTTATCCCCACTTCTCTAATTTATCAGTTTTCTTTTTGGACTGCCAAAGGTCAATTGAGTCTTATTCCCTTCTCAACCTCTATAAATTCACCACCAACGCTTAATCTTTTTCTAAGCATCATCATTCACAATCTCTCTTGTACTTATCTAATCTCACTTTTATCTCTTTTTCTTTGAGAAAATGGGTGTTGGCAACAAGCGCACTGCTTCAAAGACCAAAAAAGTATTGCAGAAGCAAACTCCAAACACCTCATTAGACAACAGAGAAGCAGAGTCTTCACTTGCAGTTGTTGTTCAAGCAGAACAAGATGAAGCAGAACAAGATGTAACAGACAATGCGCCCATTGTGTCATCGTACAATGATCGTATTCGACCACTGCTTAATGCGGTTGACAGGCTTCAAAACCTAAATGTCATGAAAGAAGGGATTCAACTCCCCACTATAGTTGTTGTTGGAGATCAGTCCTCAGGCAAATCCAGTGTCCTTGAGTCTCTCGCCGGCATCAGTCTCCATCGTGGACAAGGCATTTGCACAAGGGTACCCCTTATTATGACGCTGCAACATGATTCAAATCCAAAACAAGAGTTCTTCTTGGAGTTCAATGACAAAATTATTCCTACAGATGATGACCACATCAGTGATGCAATAAGTCTTGCTACAGATGAAATTGCAAGACATGGTAAAGGGATATCTAATGCTTCATTGACTTTGGCGGTGAAAAAGAATGGTGTCCCTGATCTTACAATGGTTGATCTCCCTGGAATCACTAGAGTTCCTGTTCAAGGCCAGTCTGAGAATATATATGAGCAGATTGCTGATATGATTATGAAATACATAAAGCCTTGAGGCAAGTATAATCCTTAATGTTTTATCTGCTAATGTTGATTTCAGTACATGTGAATCCATTAGGATGTCAAGAAAAGTGGATAAGACTGGTGACAGGACTCTGGCTATTGTTACAAGGCAGACAAGGCACCAGAAGGTCTCCATGAGAAAGTTTATGCAGATGATCTTAATATCGGTCTTGGTTATGTGTGCGTGAGGAATCGAATTGGTGATGAGTCTTATGAGGAAGCGCGAGAAGAGGAAGCTCGATTGTTTGAAACTCATCCATTTCTTTCTCAGATTGATAAATCTATTGTGGGTATTCCTGTTTTAGCACAAAAACTGGTTCAAATCCAAGAAACAATCATCGCCAGACCTTGCTAGAGATTGTTAAAGGGGTATCCCTAACAAGCTTAATTTCAATGTTAATGAGCTGATCAATATGCTAAGTCTATTACTTTGATTCCAGAGGCTATGACGGCTTTCATGCAGATTATTGGCTCGGTAAAGGAGTCACTGAGGAAAATTCTTCTCAGATGAGAGTTTGAGGAATACCCAGATGAAGTGACGTAGCGGAAGACTTGAGTTTAACCTTAGCGCAAGAACAACGTCTTCAACCATTTTTTTTAGGCGCACCCTAGAATGAAGAAGAAAACAACGTTTCTTACCCAAATATAGAACAACCCGTAGGTTGCAAAGATAACACTTTGCAGAGTATTGAGAGAAATTCTCTTAATAATTTCATTGATCAAAGTTCTGAAAAATACAATAATAGGATCACCTATTTATAGTGATAGCAAAATCCTGTTCCTTGTAAAAGAAGTAAATATAGTCATAGTAGAAAAGTAAACATACCTAATCCTAATAAAGAAAATAGTTTTAGAGAAATTAAAGTTAATCCTAATAAGGAAAGGAAAACAAAATAAAATATTAATTATTATGTCCTACATCAATCTCCTCTTCTTGAAAACAACTCGTCCTCGAGTTAGGCTTTGTTCCCTTTTGGTGGAAAATATTCAAAAATGTCCGTCACATTGAACGTCGAAGAAATTGCTAGGTCCTCCGGAAGATCAACAACATAGGCATTATCATTTATCTTCTTGAGAACTTTGCAAGGTCCAAACTTTTTGTTTCGCAGTTTTCCCGATGTTCCAGTCGGCAGTCGCCCCTTGCGTAGATACACTATCAAAAGATCTCCCTCTTGGAAAACCTTTGATCTCCGACCCTTATCTGCCTTCTCCTTATACTTAGCATAAGTATCCTCGAATGCTGACGAACCTCTTCATAAGTTGTCTTCACCCGCTTGGCCAAGTGCTCGGCTGCTATATTGGCCTCAGGTAACTTGGGCAGATTTGCTAAGTCTACAGCAATCTTTGGAGTTCTTCCATACACGACCTCGAACGGTGTCTTTCAAATAGACCTGTTTACCATAATATTATAAGCAAACTCGGCCTGAACTAGAGCCAGGTCCTACTGCTTAGGCTTATCTCCTGCAATACAAAGAAGCAAGTTGCTTAATGTGCGGTTCACAACCTTAGTTTGTCTGTCCGTCTACGGATGGCTAGTGTTGCTGAAATTTAAGGCTGTGTCAAACCTTCTCCATAAAGTTCTCCAAAAATGGGATAAAAATTTGGTGTCTCGGTCAGAAGTAATCGACTTTAGCATCCTATGCAATCTTACCACTTCTCGGAAGAATAGGTTGGCTACCTGGACAACATCAGAAGTTTTCCTGCAAGAAATAAAATGAGCCATCTTGGAAAACCTGTCCACTACCACCGTAATAGAGTCATCTCCTCGTTGGGTTCTTGGAAGTCCCAACACAAAATCCATGGACATATCATCCCATGGTGCCTCGGGTATCGGTGAAGGCATAAAAAAGCCAGTGTTTTGCCTTTGTACCTTAGCTACTTGACATACTTGGAATCTCCTCACGACGTTTCCAACGTCCTTATTCAGTTGCGGCCAATAATACCGATCCTTCACCAATGCAATGGTCTTGTCTCTCCCGAGATGTCCACCTAAACCTCTACCATGCAACTCTCGGATGACTTGCTCCCGAAGAGAACTTCTCGGAGTGCAAAGCTGACTTCCCCGAAAGAAATATCCCTCCTAGATATGAATCTCAGGTATAGGTGTCCCGATTTGCAATGATCCCAGTGCTTTCCAAAATCCTTATATGTTACATATAATTCTTTGAGGCACTTGAATCCTATTATTGCAGCTTGTAAACTTACTAATAGTGTAGCTCGACGGCTCAATGCATCAGCTACTCAGTTCAGCTTCCCTGATTTATGCTTAAGAGAGAAAGTGAATCGCTGAATGTAAGATATCCACCGAGCGTGCATTCCATTTAGATTCTTCTGACTGTTGATAAACTTTAAATCTTGATGGTCACTGTAAAGAATAAACTCTCGCTGAATAAGGTAGTGCTCCTATACCTTCAATGCTCTCTGAATAACATAGAGTTCCTGCTCATATGTTGACCATTTCTATCTTGTCTTTCCAAGCGTCTCACTAAAAAATTCAATGGTCTTTCCTTCTTGAGTCAATATGGCTCCAATCCCTACAATTGATGCATCACACTCAACCTCAAACAATTTTTCGAAGTCGGGTAGAGCTAGTACCAATAATGTACATAGTTTCTCTTTGATTAGTTCGAAACTCTTCTCGGCTTCTTCACCTCAATAGAAACCACTTTTCTTCATGCACTCGATGATAGGGGCTACTATATTGCTGAAATTTCGAACGAACCTCTGATAGAAGGTTGCTAACCCATGAAAGCTTCTGACTTCCCCGACAGTCCTCGGTGTGGGCCACTCTTGGATTGCTCTCACCTTGTCCTCATCAACCTAAATCCCATTTAACTGACTACAAATCCTAGGAGGAGTAACTGGTCCATCATAAAGGTGCATTTCTTTAAGTTGATAAACAACTTGTGTTCACGAAGGGTCCCCATTACTTGCCTTACGTCACTCATATGGTCTCCCGGGTTGCAATTGTAGCCAAGAATGTCATTGAAATAAACTACAACAAATTTATCGATGAAGGGTTTCAATACCTGGTGCATAACTCGCATGAATGTACTCGGTGCATTAGAAAGTCCGAATGGCATCACCATCCACTCGTAGAGTCATTCTTTAGTCTTGAATGCAGTCTTCCATTCATCACCTGGTCAGATACGTATCTGATGATAACCACTGCTCCAATCGATCTTTGAAAAGATCTTAGATTCTACTATCAAACATATCACCTATCCGAGGAATAGGGAACCTGTACTTCATTGTGATCTTGTTGATGGCTCTGTTGTCCACACACATCCGTCAACTACCATATTTCTTTGGTATAAGCAAAGTTGGTACGACACATGGACTCATACTCTCTTGTAACTGTCCCTTCCATATTAGTCCCTCTACATGTTCTTGTAGGATCTCATTGTACTTAGGGCTCATCCGATAGTGTGGAAGGTTAGGTAAACTAACTCCAAGCACTAGGTAAATATAATGATGGATGTCTCTCATGGGCGAGAGTCCGTCAAGCATCTCTTCAGGGATGATGTCCCGAAACTCTTCTAGCATCTCTTGCACTGGCTTGGGAATGGTTTGTGACATAAGCATAGTGGCTCCCTCAACTACCAATGCAATGATCTCTCAAGCTTCCTTGACCTCCTTTAGGAACTCAGCCCCCTCAGTCAACAAAACTTGCTTTCAGTGATCTAAATATTATATTTCGACCCTCCTAGAAGACAATATAGACATTGTCACGGCCTTTATGTTGGGTGTCCATGTAGAATTGCAATGGTCTCCTTAAAATTATGTGACAAGCATCCATCTCAGCAATATCACAAAGAATGGAGTCTGAATAATGTTTATCGATTGAGAAGGTGAACCGACACTGCTCAGTAACTGGTGTTTCAATACCCTGCTTGATCTATCCAATCTTGTAAGGTGTTGGGTGCTTCTTGTCTTTAGGCCTAACTTCATCACCATCATTCAGGACACTATATTCTCTCCATTGCCCCCATTAATGATCACATCACATTATAGCTAGTTGACGGTGCATCTTGTGCGAAAGATATTGTGCCTTTATGATTGGTTTTTGTTGGAAATCACCTTGGAGATGCCCAGATGGTGATCTTCCAAACACCCAAGTCTAGAATGAATTGTAAATATGAATAAAAAATAGAAGGAGAAATCAAAGAAAGGAAAGGACACAACAATTGTTATCGAGGTTCGACAATAGCCTATGTCCTCGTGAGTTCCTCTGAACTCTCTGCAATAAATCAATGGTTCTTTACAAATACAGCAACGTTCTCCAAGAAACTCAAGTTCTTGAAGAACCAAAGAAGAGAAGAAAGAAAATGATAAAAACTATTACAAAGCCCTCTACCCAATTTATGCTACTATCTCTTTACAACCAGCTTCTCTTTTGAGATATATTCTAGTGCTTTTCCTGTGTTTTGTGTCTTTGCACTCTCACACTTGCACTTGAATTCTCTTGTATGATGATCACTTGTATGTCTTGTCTCATAATTGTTATTGAGATTGAAGCTAGGTGACCCTTTATATAGTGCACCACTTCTTGAGCAAATCTTTAAAGTCAATCTCCACCATTAGATCTTAAGGACCATTCAATCATAGCCCTTCATCAATCCTTAATGATCCTGTGCATTTTGTTCATGCATCCACGCACCTCTCAAAAGACTGAACCAATGTGCATCAGTGTGCCTTCAGGCCGCGGCCTAGAACAGGGCATGCTGCGGCCTGAAGAGAGCTAAACATCTCCACAATTACATCTATTCTGGACGTCGCGACCTGGAGGAGGCTAAGCCGCAACATACACCTCTTCCAGGTCTTCTCCTTTGCTGGTCGTCACACCTTGGAAGAGTTGAGCCGTGGCACACACTGGTGTGCACACATTTTGGAGTTGCTGCAAGGTGAGGCGCGCACACCTCAAGCCGCAGCGCCAAGACTTGATGCTGAACCATCTTCAAACCTTGTTTAAATCTTATACAAACACCAACAATCTCTACTTTTTTCTAAGCGTTTAAACCCGAACCCATATGCAGAGAACTCAGGATCCACACTTATCTTGAGTCATCATATCAACCGACTCCAATCCTAAGTAGTCCAAGGCAATGATTGAACTTGCTTAGAGGTAGAACCTTGCTGCCTAAATCTGCAGGATTTTCCTCCATGGCTATCTTATCCATATGAATGCATCATTCCGTAACATTTTCCCAAATGAAATGATATCGAACATCCATGTGCTTTGTTCTATCATGGAACACCGGATTCTTACACAAGTGCAACGCAATTTGACTATCCGAATACACCACAACCTGCTCTTTCAGAACCTTTAACTCTTCCAACAACCCTTTGCACCATATAGCCTCCTTAATGGCTTCCGTTGCCGCTATATACTCAACCTCGGTTGTTAAGAGTGCTACTACCGGCTGCAACTGAGCCTTCCAACTCATAAAACATCTGTTTAAGTTGAATAAGTAGGAGGTAATCGATCTTTTTTTATCCCGATCTGCTCTATAGTCCGAATCCGCATAACTCTCAAGACAGATGGACTTACCCCTCTTCTCATAAACCAACCCTACTTCTGAGCTTCCCTTCAAGTACCTCAGCAATCACTTCATCCCAAGCCAATGCTCATTTATGAGATTACTCATAAATCTGCAGAGAATACTTATTGCATGAGCAATATCAGGTTTAGTGCTTACCATGGTGAACATAACTGAACCAACCGCACTAGAGTAAGGGACCTTTTCCATTTCCTTCTTCTCCACCTCCAATCTAGGACATTGATCGCTGGAGAACTTGAAATGACTAACAAGGGGAACCTTCACTGGTTTGTTATCTTCCATAGAGAACTTAGATATCATCTTCTCTATGTAGGAAGTTTGAGAGATCTTCAATCTGTTTCTCTCCCTTTCCCGGATTATATTCATCCCAAGGATCTTCTGTGCATGGTCAAGATCCTTCATCTCAAACTTCTCACTGAGTTGAGACTTCAATTGTTCTATCCTTCTCATGCTGCTCCCAACCAGCAGTATATCATCAACATAGATGAGGATGATCACCATTTCCTCCACTTTGTGCCCCTTATAGTACAAGCACGAATCATAGTAGCTCCTCATGAAACCCAAGCTAGTTACAAAGGAATCAAACCTCTTATTCCATTGCCGAGGTGATTATTTCAGGCCATAGAGAGATTTCTTCAATTAGCACACCAACTCTCCCTGCCTTTCTTCTTCATAGCCTTCGGATTGCCTCATGTAGATGGTCTCATCAAGCTCTCCATGCAAGAACGCTGTCTTCACATCCATTTGCTCAATCTCCCAATCAAATTGGACCACCATAGCCAATACTATCCGTATCGTCTTGTACTTCACAACCGATGAGAATATTTCTGTGAAATCTATGCCTTCTCTTTGTGTGAACCCCTTCGCCACAACCTAGCTTTATACCGGACTTCATCCCCTGGAGGATTCCTTTCTTTGATCTTGTAGATCCACCTACAATCCACAACTCTCTGTTTTTCTGGTTTGAGCACCAATTCCTAAGAGTTGTTCTTCCTCAAAGAATCCATTTCTTCCTCCATAGCTAGCTGCCACTTTGACGACTCCTTACATTCCATGGCTTCCATGTAAGTTTTTGGTTCAACCATCCCTCTTTCTATCCAAGGAGCTGCTACATTAGCATCCGCGAACCCATATCTCAAAGGTGGTCTGACCACCCTCCTTCCCCGGTCCCTTGTGAGCTGGTAGTCATTCTGACTTGCTGCATCAACCCCTTCTAGTTCAGCCTCATGTTGAGTGCCTTGAGCTTGGCCTTCATTAATGGGCTCTACCTGGTCTAAACCCTCTTGTCTTCCTTGCTTTACTTGAACTGAATTCTCCTTGATGCGATGCTCCATAAATTTCGGACTGGTTTGCTCACTAGCCCCTACAGGGTTAGTTTTCTCCAAATAGGGAAATAACAATTCATTAAAAATAACATCCCTACTTATTATGAGTTTCATTCCTTTTGGTTCTAAGGACCACAACCTAGACCCCTTAACCCCATCACCATACCCTAGAAATACACATTTTCTAGACCTTGGGTTAAGTTTATCATCCTTTTGATGTGCAAATGCAGCACACCTAAAAGTCCTAAGGTTGCTCAACTCAGGGGGTTTCCCACTCCACATCTCTATGGGAGCCTTGAGCTCTAAAGCTCTAGAGGGTGATCTATTTACCAAGTATGTAGCAGTAGACACAACTTCCCCCCAAAAAAATTTTGGTAATCCGGATCCTATTAACATGCACCTAACCTTTTCTATAAGGGTCCTATTCATCCTCTCAGTAACTCCATTTTGCTGAGGTGTTTTTACAACTGTTCTATGTCTTAGAATGCTATTTAATTCACAGAATTTATCAAAATCCTTATTGCAAAATTCTAAGCCATTATCGGTTTGTAAAGCCTTATTATTTTTAAGCAAATAAACCCAAACCTTTCTTGAATAATCATCAATTAAAGACAGAAAGTAAAAGTTACCTCCCTGTGTTGGTGTTCTTGCTGGTCCTCAAAGGTCCGAATGAATGTAGTCAAGAATGCCTTTAGACTTGTGCACTTCGGTGTTGAAACTGACTCGGTGTTGCTTACCAAGAACATAACACTCGCAGAAATCAAATTTCTCTACTTTGTCACCACCAAGTAGACCATTCTTGCTGAGAACTTGCAGGCCCTTTTCGCTCATATGTCCCAAGCGAGTGTGTCAAAGGGTTATCCTATCTTTCTCAGTCATCAAGCTTGCTGCTTGATTCTTAATTTATGTCTCTCCGATCATCTCATAGAGTCCATCTTTTATTACTGTTTTGATCATTATCAAAGATCCCTTGGTCACCTTGATCTTTCCTCCCTCTGCCTTGTATGTATATCCCATGGAATCCAACCACCCCAATGAGATCAAATTCTTTTTCAAATCCGGAAGATACCTCACATTCTGCAGCAGCCTTGTGACTCCATCAAACATCCTCAACTGGATATCTCCTATCCCCCTCACTTGGCAAGAAGTATCATTCCCTAAGAAACCCTTTCCATCATTGGTTTCCTGGAAATTCTTGAACCAATCATTGTGAGGGCACATGTGATAAGTGCACCCGGAATCCAGAATCCATTTCTCGCTGCCTTGCCTCCTACTCACATTTGAGCACACAACAAGAACATCATCTTAATGTTCTCCTTTGGCAACTGAAGCCTCTCAATTGTTGGTATGGCTTCTTCCTCTCTCATCCCGCATCTTCTTCTTGCAATCTTTCCTGAAATATCATTCCTTGTTGCAGTAGAAGCATTTCTTTCCTCCAAATCTCGGTTTGGAATGAGATCTCCCATGGCTCTGCCCTCTACCTCTTGATTTCTCCCGGTAGTTGCCATGAATGCTATTGCTATTCCGAGTTGCTAGCCTTCCTCTAACGAACAGTCTTTCTCCACTTGATACTTCCCTCATCTTGGCTTTGAAATCATAAGCCCTTATGACATTGATCATAATCTCCTTGGTTAAAGTATCTCTTCCATATTCAATTGCATTAATCAAATTATCAAAACAATCAAGAAGAGAATTCAACAAAATAACAATTAATTGTTCATCGGGGAATGTCATGCTACAACTATTCAAATCTTGAACTAGCTTATTAAACACATCAAGATTATCTTGCAACTCTTTCTTAGGATCCATTTTAAAAGAAAAAATTCTTTTAAGAAGATAAATCTTATTAGAGAGAGTTTTGGTAAAAAACAACTCATGTAGTTTCTTCCATATGATAGCAGGATCTTCCGAGTCTCCGCACTCCCTTGTGACACTATCTGACATATGCAAGAAAATGATGTTGTATGCCATCTTCTTCATCTCAATCCGCTGGTCCTCCGTGATACTTGCTGGAAAAGCATCATCTTCTCCAATAGCTAAGTCCACCTTTTGTTGCATAAGAACAGCCTTGATCTTCCACTTCCAAAGGGTAAAGTCTCCCTTTCCATCAAACTTCTCAACAATGAAATTTGAAGCCATCATGCGGAGAAAATCCCAGATTTATGTAGCACCCATAATTGCTTTCCAACTTCTTCTAAACCTCAAGAACATGATCGAAGATTGATCTCAATACCGTTCTTGAATCACCCTCAAGAACACGATCTGATCTTGATCTTTACTCCGTTCTTGAATCACCCAAGAAGTTGATCTTTGATTCTTGTAGTCTTGCTCCGATACCTTCTATTCTAGGTCTGATACCCGCTGTCCAAAGCTCTGATACCCGCTGTCCAAAGCTCTAATACCACTGTTGAAAATCACCTTGAAGATGCCCAAGTGGTGATCTTTCAAACACCCAAGTCTAGAATGACTTGTAAAGATGAATCGGAAACAGAAACAGAAATCAAAGAAAAAAAAAGACACAACAATTGTTATCGAGGTTCGGCAATAGCCTACATCCCTGTGAGTTCCTCTGAACTCTATGCACTAAATCAATGGTTCTTTACAAATACAGCAACCCTCTCCAAGAAACTCAAGTTCTTGAAGAACCAAAGAAGAGAAGAAAGAAAGTGATAATAACTATTACAAAGCCCTATACCCAATCTATGCTACTCTCTCTTTACAATCAACCTCTCTTTTAAGATCTATTCTAGTGCCTCTCTTGTGTTTTATGTCTTTGCACTCTCACACTTACACTTGAATTCTCTTGTATGATGATCACTTGTATGTCTTGTCTCATAATTGTTATTGAGATTGAAGCTAAGTGACCCTTTATATAGTGCACAACTTCTTGAGCCAATCTTTGAAGTCAATCTCCACCCTTAGATCTTGAGGACTATTCAATCATAGCCCTTCATCAATCCTTAGTGATCCTATGCATTTTGTTCATGCATCCATGCACCTCTCAAAAGGCTGAACCAATGTGCATCAGTGTGCCTTCAGGCCGCGGCCTAGAACAGGGCATGCTGTGACCTGAAGAGGGCTGAACATCTCCACAATTACATCCATTTTGGGCGCTCCGACCTAGGGGAGGATGAGCCACGTCGCACACCTCCTGCAAGTCTTCTTCTTTGCTAAGCGCCGTACCTTGGAAGAGCTGAGCCACGGTGCACACTGGTATGCACACATTCTGGAGTTACTGCAAGGTAAGACGTGCACACCTCAAGCTGCGGCGCCAAGACCTGATGCTGAACCATCTTCAAACCTTGTTTACACCTTAGACAAACACCAATAGTCTTCATGTCTTGGAGATAGGAGTACTCGTTGGATAACCAAGGACCGGGAAATGAGAGCTCCTTTATCGACGTTGGCTGTTGTTTCCTAGTACTCGGATGTCTCTTCCCTGAGAGCATCCTCATCTTCAAACTCCTCATACTCTGTCACCTCACTGTCTCAGTGTCAATATAATTCACCATCTTTCTTCTCGGGCATTGACTGGATCTATGCCCCAGATGATTACACTTGAAACACTCGTCTGGCCTGGGTTGTGTATAAGGGTTGTTAGAAAGAGGTATGGTCCCTAACTATCTCGATCCACTAGTGCTGCCACCGTCTACCTTCCTTCTCGGGACTATGGACTGAGTGGTGGTCTCGAGAATGACCATTTGTTGCTTTCCCCGAGACTATGCAAATCGCATCGAATCACTCGGGTTGATTATAAACTGCGTTTGAACTTCTTAACATGTTGGTTTTATCCAAAAAACAGAAGAAAATCTGCCTAATTTTTTCTAAAAACCTAACACTTAGTTTTTAAAACTGTTTTTCTCTCATTAGTTTTGTCATCATAAGAAAAAGGGAAGATTGTTGACCCGTATTTGATTTTAATAATGACAAAACACTACTAGTTGCACTAACAGCTTTATCTAAGTGTTTAAACGGTAAAAGCATTCAACATAGAAACAAGATGTAAAAGCTCAACTAGATTCAGATGTCAAGACAAGACAGAAGATTTAGAATAGGCTTTAAGTTAATGAAAACAATTGTAAATCTCTCATGTTCAAATACTTAGCTTGACTTGTGGCTCATTTTACAAAAATACTTTGACGAAACCTTTAATACAATTGTTTTCAAGTCAAAAATAGTTTTGAAAACTGAAAAATTAGGTTGAAAGGCAACCTAGTCGACTGGCTCAATACACCAGTCAACTGGGGTATGAGACAGAAAGTCTCCAGTCGACTGGTGCTTAGGACCCAGTCGACTGGTACTCTCCCACAGCCTAAAAAGTGAGATTTCTCACTTGACCCAGTCGACTGGTAATTCGAAAATATGGCCATTTGAGACGCGGGAGTTGAGTATTTAATGCACCAAACCTATCAAGTCAGTATCAAACGGCCATATTAATTTAAGGCTATATAAACCCACTTCAATGAGCATTTAAAAGAACAAGAGAACACATTCAATTCACAAGTTTGCTCATTAATTTTCAAAAGCTTTGAAAAATTTATTGTTGAGCCATTCTTCAAGCTTATTCTTGAAAGAGAGATATTGTTCATTTATAAAAGCACTTATTGCTATCTCTCTATCATTTACTTTACAGCAAATCTCATTTATTGTAAAGGGCAAAGAGTTGTAATAACTCTTAGAATGTTTAGGATTGAACACTTCTTTGTAGCTTCCGTTTGGAAGGGATTAGCTTCCGTGAGAAAGGGATTTGTTGTAAGGTTTGTGCAACACCCGTGAAGTTGCATGACTAAAATTTTAGTGGATTACTTCAAGGAGGTTTCTTGAAGAAAGTGGACATAAGGTCGGAAGGAATCCGATATTGCCGAACCACTATAAACTGAGTTTGCACTTTCTCTTCTTTAACCTCTTTTACTTCAAGCACATTACTTGTTTGTATGCTTTGTGCTTTTAACTGTTTTTATAAACTTGCAAAGTAATTAGCGAAAGTTTTTAAAAACCCATTTCACCCCCTTTTAGGTTTGAACCTCTATTTACAATACCGACACACACAAAAATCTTGACCAAAATTGGCACTGATGCACTTAAAAATCTTGATAAAAAATCTTGTCATGCTTATATGCATTGGTATCAATTTCATCGAAATTATCACCAGAAAGGTTTGTTGGACATATGCTTAAAATGTAGGGTAAATTAATCATTTTTAAAATGCAAAAGGGACATTGAAACACATGACAAAATGTAAAGGTGTTTGGTAATAAAAATCAGCACATGTATAAAACTACAAAGAAAATTTTGAAATATAATAGATTTATTTTATCGAATGTATTGTACATATCTTACATTTTCAGTAACATATAACCTCTACATTATAGCCTGACGGTAGAGTTGGTCTTTAATCTCAATGGCAGCCTCCCAATATTTTTTTCGATTAACATAACCCTCTTTATGGAAAACGGAAGACCCTGCTAGAAGGTTTCCTAATGAGTGTTAGGTTCATGTATATCACTTGTACGTAGCCTGACAGTAGAGCAACAATCTGTAATGTACTTGATAGATAGATAAACTCTTTTTTCATTTGCATCTTATACAATTCCTAATTTATATTTAGCCTATAAAAGTATATAACCTTACGTTACATGATGTGTCCTCTACACAATAGTTCATCCTCCTAGCGTTTCTTCCTCTCTAAACGAACTTTCTTAATAGCCTCTACAGTAGGCGGAGTTCCATCAACACTAGGTTTTGGATCGTCTTGTATATGCGGCAAATTTGGGTCCAAGACATGAAATTTCAACACGGTGGGGATGAAAATCATCTTGTCTTGCGAGCGAGCGAAGTTGTTTCCATCAAATTGATCAAGCTTTACCATATGCATATTGATTCATCTACTTTGAATCTATGGTTGTACTAGGAAATAAAGATTTTAAGACTTGAAGAATCGGTTTTTAAAACTTTATTTGTTCTCACTTAATTGCTTTGTGTCATTACAAATAGTCCTAAAAAATATAGAGATTCTCTTTTGTATTTTGAAACAATAAAGTATAATGGCTATATTTATATTTAATATTAATATTTTAATTAATTAAAAATTTAATTATTAATCGATCGATTGTTTAATATAACTTATTTGATAATCGATTTAATCTATTAACAAAACCATTTTAATCTGTATATCTTATTTAATCGTTTAGTGACGGTAACAGGTGGGTGCCATCTTAAAAAGGCCCGTTGAAGTGCGCAAAACTTATCAGTGTCCACCTGCATGTGCATGCTATTCGCTGATGGCAGATTTCTCAACTCTTTGGCCTGCAACTGTCGATTCCTCTTTGCAACGCGTGTCACTTTCAAAAACAATCTTTTTCCTAATCTTCTTCTCAAAACCTTTGGTTTGTTTGTATATAAACATGAAAGTTGCTTAATTACTTAGGGTTTTATTTAATTAGCTACTCCTTTCTCTCATTGACTGAGCCCTCTGTTCCTGAACGGATTTTTCATGAGATCGACCCAAAGAATGTAGCTGTTATCGATCGTTAGGTTGCATAATCAGGTACAACTACGAAATCTATGCTGTGTTTTGTTTGTTCTCCTTGAGAAATTCAGAGGAAACTCTCTTTCTCTTTTTCTTTCTGTGTTTTTTTTTTTTTTTTTCCATTTAGGTGGGAATCTGAGTGTTCAGGAAAATTGATTTATCAAAGAAACCGTACAGGAATTATGCTATTTTTTATGTACTATAATAATTCATCATCCCTGAACAGGATTTAATCTTAAATGAAAGATATTTAATTTTGTGCTTTCGCTTTGAACTTGTGATATGGAACTGGAAGCAACACTTTTTTGTTTCTTTTATAAAAAAAAAAAAAAAATTAGATGAATCAACGATGAAAAAGTCGTCTTATACAAACTTATTTTTTCTCTTGTTTCAGTTCTACAGCACCAAACAAATATTTTCTTATAACTAAAGTCATGATTCTTCTCTAGCACTAGTAACTTTATTAAGTTTTGGGATGTGATAGCTTTGTTTTGAGGTGGTGGTAAAAAAAGGATTTAATTTGGGGGTTCTAACGGCATTACTTACCTTATATTAGTATTATTGATAACTTTCCATTCTGGTTTCTGGGCAAGCAAAAAGAAGGTTTTCTGTCAATGCATACATGGGTAATGATATTCACATCATTGGTGGACCACCAATACGAACATCAGCTCATAAGCCTCACAAGCCACTCGCTACAGTGGCTACCCTGATTTCATTAAGGGTAAAACTCAGTAAAACACAGTAGTTGCTTTCTAAAATTTACTACATAACTTTCCTATGGTCGAAAATGGTGGTTGAATGGAGTGGTAGGTATAGCAGCGCCCAAGTGTGTGTGTATATATATATATATATATTGCTTTAAAGTTGGGTCTAGTGTCATGATAACTTGAGACTTGTTTAATTTCACAGGATGGAAGACCCTGCGGTGGATGGCAAGATTGAGGAATACTCATCTGAACATAACACTGGCAGGATGAGTTGGATTATGAACAAGGGATTCGGATTGGGGAAGAAGATTTTGGTCACAGGTTTTGTAATATCTTCTGCACCACTGGTTCTTCCTCCACTTGTGATCATTTCAGCAATTGGAATTGCTTTTTCAGTCCCTTATGGTCTCCTCTTTGCAAGCTATGTTTGCACTGAGAAGCTCATGAGTAAGTTTCTCCCGAGGCCTACCCCTCCATTACTTTTAGAATACGGGACAGTCTATGATGATGAAGAAGAAATTGTTCATGATGAAATTGAAGGAGGACAAGATATGGAGAACAAAGGAGATATAAATATGGGGAAGGAAGAAGAAGAAGAGCTAATGGAGGATGTGAGGGGAGAGGCTGATATGAGGATTGACAAACGTGATGAAGGGAACACTTTGGTTGCAGCTGACTATGGGAAAGGAAGGGCCGAGAAGGAAGAGAATAAATTAGAAAGAAATTTAGATGAAACTGCGAAAGAAAATGAGTATGAAGAAGATGTTGGAGAGTATTTAGATAAAGATGAGGAAAAATTACCAGAAGAGATTGAGGTGAAAATTGAACCCATGAGGGAAGAGGAACAGAAAGAACCAGTGATAGGCAAAAGCAGGGATGATCAGCCAGCGGACGAGGTGCGCGCAATTTTCATTGACATGGAGGGAGATGAGAAAACTGCTACCAACATTCAGGACAATGAAACACCATTTGAAGTGACAAATATAGCTGTAGAGTTATACCAAGGCACGGGCATTGAGGAAGATGAAGAGTTGGTGACAGAGACAAGGGGATTAATAGAAAGAAACAGGGATGAGGGTAAAACTGATAATGTAGTGGAGAAGGATAAGCAGAGCGAGATTGAAAGAAAAATAGAAGAAAATAGAAGTGAGGAAACGCAAGAGATTGGACATGTGGAATATGTTGACACAGTCTCAAAGGAGGTGAATCCAAGTAAAGAAGTTCAAGGTTTGTCGGAGAAAAAGGAAACTACTATCAGTTTAGAAGAAAAGAAATCCATAGGGAAAATAAATGAAACAAAAAATCATTGTAGCATAGTAGAAGAGGAGCAGAAACCTGTATTAGACAGTAGCACAGAGGTCCAAGGAGGAAAAGCAGACAATAGTGCTGGTAATAGTAATAAACAAAATGTGCAATTGATAAGAGATAAAGAAATTGTGATTCCCCCCAATGCAAATGCGGGAGAAAATGATGAGGGAGGTGGGGTAGACTTGTTGGATGGCAAAAATGAGTCCTGTGCAAATTACGACACACCTGAAGGTAATTTCCTAGAAACAATTGTGCAGTAATGTTAACCCTGACCACTCTTCTTTTTTGTCATAGGGTTAATTCGAAGTCCCATCTTTACACTTGATTGATGCATCTGCAGAAAGTGAGCAACTATTAAGTTATACAGGCTGCAGAATTGCTTATTTGTGGAGCTTCCTTTTTTGCAGGGGAACATGTGTCCAATCATGCTCGAATTTCCTCAGAAAGAGGCACCAGTATGGCTTCCAATGAGGTTAGGAATTTGATACACATTACCAAACACTCATTTTTGGACTTACATTTTTTTTTTTGTTTCTAGTCTGAAATCATGTTAAATGGACGATAAGGCTTTCTCAGCTTGAGTAATTAGAAAAGTGAGTTCAACTCCTCTGCAATAAAAATTGTGAAGTAAAGACTACAATACACTACTTTTGCATATAGATTCAGACTACTTAAATTTGTGGTATTTGAGAACCTTGTTGCTTAGGTTCATATGCATTGGTTACAAACTGCTTGTTGCTTCATATTTAGGCTTATCTGTGTTTTGAAAGTGCTGCTGGCGCTTCATACTGTTTTGACACTTTTTACAAACCCAGGTCTTAATGAAGTTTCTGCCTGATTTTTTTTTCTTTTTCCTTAATTTTTTTTGAATGAGTGAAGAATTTTTATTTATCACAAAAGCCAAGTACACCAGAAAGCAGAGAAAATGCATAGAAAAACATTATAACGGCTCTCAACTACTAACCTGAACCAAGGAACGATAACTGATAAAAAATAAGGTTAAAAAATTCATTGCAGTCATTTGTTTTATATCAGATTTATAACCATTGTCAATATGATTGTATTAAATGACACCAGTGGAATAAAACTCTTCTTACAAAATGGTTGTTGGAAAAATGTTAAATTATTAAATTATATTCATCATTTACGCTAACTATTTGTTGGTGCAAATTAATTGAGCGAAAACTAGGAGTAAAGCTATTAGTATTTATATTTACTTGTAAGAAATTAGTGGCAGTGCATTGAGTTATGGTGGCATGTGTAGGAGTGAAATCTCCTCTTCTGTGGCCAGTTATCTCAAGCATAAGCAGATTTTAATGAGTTGCTTTCTTTCTTGATTTTTGAGTCAGCTGACATCGCAAGCTATAAATGTGACACGTGGATCCAAGGAAGTGAGAAGAAAAAGGAAAAATAAAAAAAAGAGGAAAACCGGCCATTCAGGTAACCGGTTTACTCTTTTCAATTTGAGTGAAGGCCGATACTTGTTTGCTGTAATCCAACAGCTAAAACCATAAACTTATTTTCATTCTTGTAATTTGAGAAAAGGACGCAATAAATAATGTGTTGTGTCTTACATGGGATCCAACGATTGCACTTTGGCTAACAAGTGAGTCCCATTTGTAAAACATATTGGTTGAGATCACGTTTTCTTCTCAGGACAGAGGAGGAAAAGGATTGAAACCAGATCCCAACTTTGCGATGCATTCACCATGGTTAAATAAATTATAGAAAAAGCCAAAAGCAGTGCTTGATTTTGATATGCATTAAAAGAGATGGTACCTGACTTGACACAACAAAGTATTAACAATGCATTTCTAATATTCAGATTTCAGAATCATGTAGTAGTCAGCACTGGTACAATTTGATTGGCTTAAGTCAATAATAAAAGAATTTATTTAGTTATTTATTTCTTTTTTCAGTAGTATCGAAACCAAAATGAAGTTTATAACTTGTTAATCCTCGAGTGTATTTCGTAAAATTCTTGCTAGCACTATAGAAGCGATGATTTGTATTTCATCAATGCATTTTGTCACATTTATGATTTTGATTTCATTGAAATAGCTGAAGTTGTTAAAAATCTCTTTCATCTCGGCACCATCCTGGATTTTTAATCATGTAAACTTTGTTAGGATTCGAGGTGCAGAAATTCTTTAATTCTTTTTCAAAATCTTAAATAAAGAGCTCAAAGTGATAGGATTAGAAGAGGAGGTTTATATACAAGGATTTAATGATAGATGAGGTAACATGGTAATATTATGATATGCAGACAAAGGTCAGGAACTATAATAGGAAAAGAGGATGAGATTTCAAGAAGTGCGATTTTAAATTACAAGATAGAGGAAGCTATTATTTTTATGGTAGTTTTGTGGGAAGTTGTTATTTGGGGATACAGTATGTGGAATGTAGGAGTGTAGGACAGTAACAAAAGACAGAAATAAATTGAGAAGTAGAAGAGGAGGAATATAGACAGGGAAGAGGAAGGTAGGAGAAGATAACAACAGAATAGGGAAAGAGGAATACAGGAAATAAGAGGGAAGTAGAAGAATTTCAAGGTAGAGGGGACAAGAAAAGGGAGAAGTGATAAAAAGGAGGGAGATACTGAAACTTTGTTTTTTATTCCCAGATTCAAGTCTACCTACATCCTACTGGAGGTAGTCTTATATAGGCAATAAACATAATTCCAATAGAAAACTAACTCAATTTATTCTCCAGGTCAATTTTATTGATTTCTGTGAGCTTCCATATATAGATTAGATCATTGTGTGTATTGAAGCTCTTGCTTTTAGGTCATGTTGCACTGACTATGAGAAATCATTGTTCTTGTAGGTTCTGTATGGTGAGGAGAAGATATGGGAGCAGATTGATGCGATGCGAATGATAGTAGGATATAAAGCTGCAAGGCATGCAACGTGCATTGAGGAGTTAAAGGCCCTTTACCTCTTTACTGGAGTCGAACCACCTGCCTTATTCAAGGACCCATCTGATCTTGTGGAAGTCAGTGACAAGCTTCGGTTTCTCATGTCCATTGTTGGAGTGAAGTAGTTAACCGGTCTGAGCTTTGTTTTACAGGTCTTTACTTTCTTTAGATGCTTTCTGTGCTATTAACATGAGTAGTGTTGTTTGCATTTTTGGGATTTCACATTAGAAAGACAAGTTGAATATGTGCTTATGCTGCTTTCGAAAGTTAGTATCTGTCACAAATATGTGTATGCATTTCGAATTCATTTCTGCTTTTGGGAATTGGAGTGCTTGAAAGCTCAGTGTTTGTTAGTTTAATATGACAAATCATACCAGGAAGCCGTTTTTCAGAGGTGTATGTGTATGCATTTCGACTTCACCTTGGTAGACTTAAGTCTACTTAAAATTTCTCAATTAATAGGGTAGGCTATTAGGATTTGATTGTCAAGTACAGTTAGGATATTTGTTCTGTCATATGTCACAGCAGGTATATATGCTTTGTAACTGGTTTTCGCATTCTAATGTGTGTTAATTTATTTTAGTTTAGTTCAACCATGCGATGAATTTGTATCCCGAACCCAGGAAGTAGAGTTTAGAGGGTGTTCGGCATGAGTAAAATGGGCAAATCAGTTTATAAGCAACTAAATGAAAAAATAAGCATTTATCCACTTTTTTTGCCAAACTTGGAAAGAGTTTTTATTTTAGATAAATTTAAGTAGTTTTTCATGCTTGAAACATAAGTAGCACTCACTAACGTGCTTATGGAAATAAGCATATTTGGTTGAGCAAGTTTGACCATGAAATGATATGCCCTCAATAACTGCTGGAATCTCACTCAATGAGTTGAACAAATTGTTGTTTATGAAGAAGTGATGATGATCAAGGTTGAAGACATCTTGAGTTCCAAGTTCGGGATAGAGTAATGCTGAAACTCACTCCATAGATCTGAAAAACGATTCGCACAAAGGGATTAGTTTCAAGGTATGATAACCTTTCTGAGGTAGTGAAGTGTGTGTAGGTAATATGGCTTATCGGCTTGATTTGCGAGAGCACTTGAAGGTGCACTCAACCCTCCATGTTAGTTTCACGCGCCTGCAGTTTGGCAAAGATGCAGAGCGTAATAGTATCTTAGAGTTGGGGGTCAGAGCAAAAAGAATTGAAGGTTGATTAAGTGGAAAGGCTTGAAAGCAAACTGGACTTTGTGGCAGTTTTAGCAGATCGTCAAGCCCATTGAGGAGGTCATCCAGCACAGGTTAGGTGGTTTGTTAGACCCTTAATTTTCTCTGTGCGGACAAGTTTGTTTGGTTGGAACCGAACCCGGCTTGTTGGGGAATACTTGTGTCATTTGTTAGAGATACTGGCCGTGTCATGTTAAGGTGATGTGAATTGTTTTTACACATGATTTTAGGTTAAAGAAGATACATAGCTTGATAAAATATTTACGATGCTTCACTAGGTAATGGCTATAGAACAGTTTGCACTTACCAAATATCCTTTTGGAAGCTGATTCTTCGCTTGAACGCTTGTGCCATCAAGTGATTACAATTTCCTCGAATTTCAATGTTTCAGAATATTTGAAAAGTTTCGTAAATTTCGGCAAAACATTTTGAATAGAAATTTTCCGAAATCGACCAAAAGTGCTACTGCATATTGATGATGACAAATGTTTTAAACCATTTCAAATATCAATTAAAAAAATGTTAAATTTCATGAAATACGACTTTGATTTTATACATTTTCATGGCAAAACAAATTTTGTGATTGTTTCCGTTAGCATAAAGAATTGACAAAAATTAAATTGTAAAAATAAAAAGACTTTTACCTTCACTTCTTTAATACAAATGCAAAGATGTAATCAATATTTTTAACAAAAATAAAAATAATTGTTTTCGCCCATGTATATTACTACTCAATTTTTTTACATGTTATTATGTACTCAACAAAGATAATGATATTTTATTTTTACAATTTAACAACGGTCAACCCGGAGATAACCACAACGACGCTTAAATCAGACCTGGAGTGTGGAGAAAGCCTTACAATGTTTAAATCAGAGTAAGATATGGTGAGAGCAAAATAGTGAGGAGAGGTTATGAATGAATTACCATTAAAGCTCTGTTTGTTTCAATGAAAAATGGTAGTATGAAAATCGAATACATGTAATATTGTTTCGATTGTATGAAAATCAAATTCGTGTTAGAATTTTATACTGCTTAATGAAATACTTAATAAAACAATTTCCGTTCTTTTTTAGGTAAGTTGTTTTGCAAGTGATTGGAAAATAGTTTTTTCTTTATAAAAAAATCCTATCTCCCAAATTCCTTTCATTCTCTGTTTCTCTCAAGTCTATCATCCTTAGGACCATGGAAGGCGCTAATTAGCTGACCTCTTTGGCTTCACCATCCAGAGCACTTTTGTCCCCATTTGATTTGCGCAAAGAATAAAATAAAAATAATGTTTTAGAATTGTTATATTTAACATAATTATAATATTCTTTTCCGTTGAATAAAAACAGTATATTTTACCAACAAAAATGTTAACATTTAAACCCTTCAATCTTCATATTTTAGGCATTAATCTAACTCAATTCTCATTTCATTACATGTGCCAAACAAGCTCTCTGGATTACTACAACACCTCCAGAGCACCATTTTTACTCAGCTACGAATTACAGAAATTGCGATTTCGTTTATTCTTATTGATCTTCGTTCTTTGTTTTTCTTCGTTTGTTCTTGTTGATCTTCAATGGCTCGTGGAGGAGGAGCTCAGGGAGGCAACAATGGCGGTAATCGGAATAACGAAAATTCCTTTTCAGTCTTGGATTTTGTTGATCGCGTCCATGAAGATTCAAACTGCCCTTTCTATCTCAGTAATGGTGATCATCCAGGTCTAAGCTTGGTTTCTAGTCCTTTGGCATGTAGCAACTATAACTCTTGGCATCGTTCTATGGTAATAGCTCTTATTGCTAAGAACAAAATTGGATTTGTTGATGGATCAATTGCTAAACCAAAAATTGGTGATAATCTGCACAATTTTTGGTCTCGTTGTAATAACAAGGTTATGTCATGGATCTTGAATGCTGTTTGTAAAGACACAGCAAATAGTATAATGTATGTTCGTGATGCTGAAAGTATGTGGATTGATTTACATGATCGGTTTAATTGGAGCAATGGTCCTAGGATTTTTCAATTGAAGCAACAAATACATGCTTTCACATAGGGTTCAAATGATGTTAGTACCTATTTCACCAAGCTTAAGATTTTTTGGGATGAATTACGTGATTTTAGACCTGCACCAGCGTGTCATTGTGGAGGAATGAAGAGTTTGATAGAATATCAACATCAAGACTATGTGTTACAGTTTTTTATGGGTTTAAATGAGTCTTTTATTCAGATTAGGGCTCAAATCCTTTATGAGTGATCCGCAGCCTCCGATTAACAAAGTTTTTTCCCTAGTTATACAAGAAGAAAGGCAGCGATCCATGAATTTCTCTGGTTCAACTATGCCTCATATTTAAGCTTCTTATGGAGTAGCTAGTAGCAATTACAGTGCCTATAAGGGAAAGAAAGATAAGCCAGTTTGTACGCATTGTGGTTTCTTTGGTCACACAGTGGATAAATGCTACAAGATACATGGATAACCACCTGGTTTTAAACCAAAAGGTCGTTTTGGAAACTTTTCTAAAGGCCAAACAAGTAGTCATTCAGGGTACTCAAACCAGTCAAGATATTCAAAACCCCAAGCTAATCAGACCAGTTTTGTTCCTGAGGCTAAAGTTAATCTTGAGAACAATCAGAATCTTAGTAATAATCATCCTTTACATGCTTTGATTGCTAATCAATATCAGTATTTGATATCTTTGTTGAGTACTCAGTTGCAGGGGATTTCTCATGATGCTCAAGAACAGCAGTCTATAGTGTCCAATTTTACTGGTATTTCTTCTCTTATATCAGATAATGTTTGGATTATTGACTCAGGTGCCACTCATCACGTATGTCATGACTTGAGTTTGATTGATTCTTTTGATAACAATTATACTTCTACTTTTGTTGTTCTACCTGCTGGACATTCTAAGATAGGATCAGTTCGGTTATCTCCTTCATTAGTTCTATCCAAAGTTCTCTATGTTCCTTCTTTTAGATACAACTTGTTATCTGTTAGTTCACTCACAAGGAGTCTCTCTTGTTCTTTAATCTTTCATGATGATGGCTGTGTGATTCAAGATACTTAGGGCATGGAGATTGGGATGAGTAAAAAAGTAGGGCATCTCTATTATCTCAGTATTCCAGATCTTTATCAAAAGTCTTCTAGTTCTGATGTTGTTTGTAATGCTTCCTTAGTTTTGTCCATTGAGACGTTATGGCATTATCGTCTAGGACATCCTTCTTGTTTGATTTCCCAACATACAGATAAAACTCATGTTTTCAATTTTAGAAGTGATAAAAAGTTTCTTTGTAATGTTTGTCCTCTTGCAAAGCAAAGACGTCTGGCTTTTACTTCTAATAACAAACTTTCAGCATTGCCTTTTGATCTTATTCATGTTGATGTATGGGGCCCTTTTCGGGTTATGTCCAATGAATTTTTTAGATATTTTCTAACCATTGTTGATGATGCCTCAAGATATACTTGGGTTTTTCTTCTACATACCAAAGCTGAAGTTCAGAAGGTGATTCCAGATTTTTGTTATAATGATTAAGACACAAGATGGGAAGCATATAAAAGGAGTTTGTTCAGATAATGCTAAGGAGTTAGATCTTGCTCAGTTTTATAATTCTAAAGGGGTTGTACATTATCAATCTTGTGTTGAGAGGCCACAGCAAAACTCGGTTGTTGAGCGTAAACACCAGCATTTGCTAAATATAACTCGTGCTTTTTTGTTCCAATCAGGTATTCCTCTATTCTGTTGGAGTGATACTATTTTAATTGCTACTCATCTTATTAATAGATTGCCATCTCCTGTTTTGAATTCAAAAACTCCTTTTGAAGCGCTGAATCACAAGTCTCTTTCTTGTAGTCACTTGCGTTCGTTTGGTTGTCTATGCTATACTTCAACTTTGTTGAGTAAATGAAACAAGTTTTCACCTAGATCTCGGGCTTGTATCCTTATTGGTTATCCTTTTAGGATGAAAGTATATAAGCTTCTAGATTTAGAGAGTAACAAGACTTTTGCATCTCGTGATGTTGTGTTTCATGAGACAGTTTTTCCTTCGGCTATTAAGAGTTCCTCTACAGATATTACTTCCTTGTTTCCAAACAGTGCTCTTCCTTTACTTGTTCTTGATAATATTTCACCTAATTATGAGATTTCTATTGTTCCTAAGTCTATAGAACCTGTTGTTCCTGCAATTTCAGCTCCTTCTACAGATACTTCTGCTCTTGTTTCTATTAGATCACAGCGCAATGTTAAAATACCTAGCTATTTACAGGCCTATCATTGTGGTTCTGTACTGCATAATTCTCCTAAAGCTCATTATTCGATTCAGCATCCTCTTTCAAATTTCCTTTGTTATAACAAACTTAAGGGGGGATTTAAAGCTCCTGTTATGTCCATCTCTAGCATATCTAAACCTGAGTTTTTTTTCACAAGCTTCTAGTATTTCTGAGTGGGATAAAGCTATGGCTGATGAGTTACAAGAATTAGAGCTTAACAATACAAGGTCCATTGTCTCCTTACCTGCTGGACATCACATTGTGGGATGTAAGTGGGTTTATAAAGTCAAGTTTCGAGCAGATGAGACTGTAGAAAGACACAAAGTTAGACTCGTTGCCAAAGGATATACTCAGCAAGAAGGAGTTGATTTCTTTGACACATTTTCTCCTGTAGCAAAGCTTGTTACCGTGAAGCTTTTGCTTGCTTTAGCTTCCATTCATGGTTGGTCTTTACATCAGTTGGATGTTAATAACACATTTCTCCATGGTGATCTATCAGAGGAAGTTTATATGACTATTCCTCAAGTGTATAGTCATAAGGGGGAGAAACAATTACCTGTTAATGCTGTTTGTAAGCTTAACAAGTCGTTATATGGTTTAAAACAAGCATTAAGGCAGTGGTATGCTAAGTTTTCTAGTGTTTTGATTGAAGAAGGATTTCGTCAGTCTGCAACTGACCATTCATTGTTTATCAGGAGTACAGGGTCGAATTTCATGGCAGTACTTGTTTATGTTGATGACATTATTATAGCTAGCAGTGATGACATGTCTGTACAAAACTTGAAGTGCAGAATTGATTCTAGATTCAAGTTGAAAGACCTTGGAACTTTGCGACTTTTTCTTGGTTTAGAAGTGGAAAGAACAGAAAAGGGCATATCTGTATCACAAAGGCCTTATGCTTTGCAACTGTTGGCCGACACAGGGTACTTAGGATGTAAACTAGCTATTACACCTATGGAACCAAATTTAAAGCTAAGCCAAGACGAAGGGGAATTACTGGCAGATGCTTCACTTTATAGGAGGTTAATTGGCAAGTTATTGTATCTCACAATCACTAGGCCATATCTGTCTTATGCAGTTAACAGATTTAGTCAATTCTTGGCTCAACCAAGACTTCCTCATTTCAAGGCTGTGCGAAGATTTTTGCAGTATGTGAAAGGAACGCCTGGACAAGGTCTTTTCTTCCCTTCAAAGACTGAAATAGAGCTAAGAGCTTATGCTGAGACTGGTTTGTCTACTTCAGCTGAAGTTCAATTCAAAGTATTTTCATATGCTGATTGGGCTAGTTGTCCTGACACTAGACGTTCCATATTAGGTTATTGTGTATTTTTAGGTGACTCATTGATCTCATGGAAGTCCAAGAAACAAGCCACAGTTTTACGATCTTCAGCAGAGGCTGAGTATAGATCAATGGCTAATGCTACCTATGAATTAACTTGGTTGTTGTCCCTGTTAAAGGAGTTTGGGGTAAGTCTAGGCCAGCCTTACTGTATTGTGATAATCAAGTTGCCTTACACATTGTAGCTAATCTTGTTTTTCATGAGCGAACTAAACACATAGAGATAGATTGTCATTTAGTTCGTGACAAAATTCAAGCAGGAATTTTGAAGACCTTACATGTTTCTACTCAGAATCAATTGGCTGATATATTTACCAAAGTTCTTCATCCTTCTCATTTCAAAGACTTATTAGACAAGATGGGATTAGTTAACATCTGCACTCCATCTTGAGGGGGAGTGTTAAGACAAAGCTTATTTCATGAGTTTTCTGTTATTAGTTTTACTGATATAGAAACCATTTTGTTAGTTTATTATGTCAGCTGGTACATTTGTATATTAGTTGGAGTCCAGGTGGCTTATTGTTTAGGCTTCTTGTATATAAGAGCCAGCTTGTAACCTTTTGTTCATTCAATGAGATTTGTTTCTTTTCTTTTCTTTTGTAATAGATTACTTATTCAATTTTGTCCCTACTTTCTTTCTTATACTCTCAAAATCGTATTTAATTTCACAACTGTCATACTTTTGCTAAGAATTTATTAGACTAGCAATCCACGTGATTAAAATGGATGCTGACTTGACTAAATTAAGATTTTAGGAAGAAAATTTTCCGTCTAAACATACATGGTCTAAATTAAAAACACAAATCATGTTCTCTATTTTTCCTGAAACAAAACATTAAACAACTTTATAAAAAAAAGCCTTAAACTACGTCCAATATGAAGGCAAATTTCCATTCTAGCATTAAAAATCTCATTTTAGCCGAGTTTAGCTTGTGTTACCATAACAAAGTTCAAAGTGAACTATCATTAAAAGTGTGTTTGAAACAAATAAATTCTATAAGTTTTAGGGAATTCATTTGTAATTCTATATTTGCTTTGTTTGAAAAGATAAAAAATATAGAACTTCTTTCGAAATGAATTCGCTATGGAATTGAGTTAATTTGTTGTAAATTTTATCAAAACTGATAAAAATTACAAATGAATTTCAAAAAATAAAAGAGTAAAAAAGTTATGTTGATTAAAATACTGTCTCTCTCTATTTTCCTCTCATTCCCTCCATCTACTGTTCTTTTGATTTTTTTTAATTTTTTTCAAACATTTTAAAATGATAATTTAATTGAATTCTACAATTTAATATAAAAAACTTAAACATAAAAATTTATTTCCATTGATTTTTAAACGAATCATTTTATCAATTTATTTGAAAATAAAATAAAATCTATTTTTATTTGTTTCCAAACGGAGTGTGAGTTCTTGACAGAAATGTGACGATAATGCCAAAATTGAATCAATTTTAAAACTGCAAGGCTTATAGACATATTTTAAATTGAAATTTCAAGGACCAAATTGAATAAATAATCTAACCTCATGAGCGAAAAGTGATATTTAGCAACTAGCCAACTATATACTATCTCGACTCTAAATCGTCATTAGACTATCATCCCTTTTATGTTTTCTTCTGTTTTTTAACCTAAAACCTGCTATGAAGCACACTGAAAATATCAAATCTGAAAGACATGCTTATGACTTTCCCACCCAAGTTCCTCAACTCGTACCAAACATGCCAATCATTGTAACGTTACGTTTGGTAAAATAAAATCGAAACCTTCAATTGAAATCGAGTGATATTAACCCTATTCTCAACAGTAAAATTGTAGGAAGCAATTTGTATTTCCAATCAATTCGATTTCCCAGATATCCGAGGTCAATTCTGTGATTAAATATAAATGAACAGTTTATTGGATGGTAAAACTCAAAACACAAAACATAGCACAGTACAATTCTTCTTTGAAAAGAAAACACCATCGCAAGGAAGGGTTAAATTTGAAAATTGAAACGAAATAAAATTTATAATGAAATTGAATCACATTATTAAATGAAAAATATTCAAATTTAAATTTATTAATATAATATTAAATCTTACCATGAACTTGATTTCTATTTCAATTTTTAAATAGAGATGATCATGATCCGCAAGGAGAAGCATATTCCTTTTGGCCCTCTGTTCAGACTCATGAAACACCACTTAATGCCAAAGTCAATTTACATGGTGAAAAATTGATAATTCAGCTATTTAACTACCAACACCTCAACAAACATTAGGCCTTCTTAGTTTCGGTTGGGATCATGTGGACTAGCAAGTGTTTTTTTGGGGAAAAAGGAACATTTCTTTTCTTTTTTTTATAAGTAAAAAAAAAAATTTCCGAGAGGGTTGTATTTATTTTCCATTACACCAAAAGTTCATAGAGAGAACAGATACAACAGCTGACAAAACCCCAAATCCTTGAAAAGAAAAATCTGAAATTGTTAAGCAAAATTATTAGCAGAGAAAATTTTAATTTGAAGTTATTATGTCCTATCCCTCTCTCTCAATCTCTCTCTAGGGCGCTAACCCCTCTTCCCATACATAAATATATCAATCATCTAGTGCGGTAAATATTATCATAATTTTGACAGGGAACCTGACTCCTAATAATCAAAACTGTTTTAACTTCTGGGGATTAAAAACTTACATCACCTCTTCTTGTTTTTCTTTCTCCTTTTTGCTTGATTCTCTAGGCTTCTAAGCCTCTCACTGATAACCGAAGATGAAGATATTCTTTGGTCCACAACCTTTGGTTGTTCAGCAGGTAATGAGGTAGGCCCCTGAGACATTGCTTTGAATTGTTTAAGTGCTGATAACAGAGAGAAGGAAGGTTGTGGAGCACTGGTTGGAGGTGCCACAGGTATTTCAGGAACACCAAAGAACTTCTTCACTCCCGGACGTTTAAGGACTGGAAAAATTGTAAACAGAATCAAAATTTTATGGGAGAGAAGAGAGCATTCGGCAGTTACATGAGTCAATTTATTTATAGAACATGGACTGTTCAAAGGGAGGGGAAAAAAACTCAGCACAAAAAGTAATGTGACTATCATTGGGAAAGATACAGTAACATGTTCATTCTTATAAGTAGAGAATAGAATTGGAAGACTCACTTAGACCATTCATGAGGGAAAACAAGTTCGATGTAACCCAATAACAAAATATGGCCTGCAGATACAAATAGAGTGAAAATTATCAATAGCCTTATCAAAAAAAATTATTAATGGCATGCAGTAGATCTTCACAAGAAGTCACTTACTGAGCAAAATCTCAAACAATCGTCAATACAAGAAACTAGAGATAAATCAGTATTAATCACTCGTTTTATTACGATGAAATTAGAATGCAATATCAATATAGTACGCAACAAAAAAAGAGGGAGGGATTGAAAGAAGTAAACCATGTAGAAGGGAAAATTAGAATCATCTTCTAATAATCTTTTAATGTTTTAATCAGACAGAACAATAAGTGAGTTCCCTCGTTATTTATAATTGCAAGGCCTGCAACTGAGAGTTTCCTTAACAACCCTTCATACTCCAAGCACTAGAGGGAATATTGATACTCCTGGAGAGCATGCTCCATACACATATGTATGTGGACCCCATCAACATGGACCCCGAATCTATGGGAAAATGGAATATCATGCTGCAGGAGTACTAATAATATACTATCAATAAGAGGAGAGCATACTTTCCCTATTCCTCGTAAGAAAAAAGAGGCCATCAGCTTGTTATAGACACAAGTCTACTATGATGCAAACCAAAACAAGCAAAATATGAATGCACAATACCACACCCCTGCAAGTAAGAATGGATGTTGTACAAACACTGCGCCCTAACCAAGTAAGAAACATCATGATCACCTTCGGAAAACTCATTGTCAATGGAACTGAAAGAACAGCAAAGCCCCTTGAAACGTTTTTGATGGTACCAGCAGCTGGATTTCCTTCCATACCTTCTTGCATATTGCACTGAGAGAGGTAAAAGATCAGTAAATTTAAAACTGACAAATATATAAAGCACAACCAAACTGAGCTAAAAAAAATTAAAAAGAAAAGATCATAAATAACAGTGGCAGTTACATTCTGACAAAAAGGAAATTGAGAGAAATTTATTGGGCACTAATTTGGTTCTATGCTTTCACCTGGTTTTCACAAAACAGAGCCCTACCTCCACTGTTATCAAGAAAGTCAACCCTGCCAAAATTGGAAATATGTACAAGCTGTCTGGAGTAGTGAGATCTGTAAACCAATATGCTCCACCGTTTTTAAATGAGGGCACCTTCTCCGTCATGTTTGAAATCTGGGGTGAGAAAAGTAATTAGAGATAAAACTACCATATAAAAACAGAATCTCGAATCAAACAATTTTTATTAGTAAAACACGCACACACACTACTCGAACCTAAGACCTAGAGCCTCAACGTTAACCATTGAGCTAAGGCCTCATTGGCGAATCTCGAATCAAACAATTAATTTTTAGAAGAATGTTACTTAAGCAGAAATTCATCTTACTGCGAGGAAGAAGCTGATAAAGATAGGGCCTTGAATAAAGAGCCCTTTCAAAGGAGTGAACGGGCTCACGCCATATCTGCAATACTGACATCATCATGATGGAAAGGAAATATCTGGAAGGACATTACTTACGAGGAAAAATAAATAGGGACGGCAAAGACATGTTAAATTCAAATGAAAAATAAAGTGAACGATCACATCAAATATATTCCTCACCACTACTTGGTTATATGCATGTCATAATATAAGTGAAACTATTAGGTCAAACAAGTTATGTTAAAACTTAATTCATTTGAACATCATTATGAGAAGGAAAGGTGGACACTGGACACATAATCAACATAATCCTATCCTGGTGTCTAATTTTTGGAAGTTAGGCAAAGTTAGAGAAATGCTATTATTAGCAACTTCGAACAACTTCAGACACAAAGACCAGATCTAAACACAGATGCATGTTGATCTCACAGTGACAGGGAGTCTAAACAACAGGAAGAAAAGCATCTATTCTTAATCAAACACACATCTCACACCCAGCATATCCCTCATCCACATCCGTAGCGAAATCTTTGAAACTTCTGGTTTTTTAGCAAATCTGTGTCCCAAGCTCTAGATCCCCGATAGAATAAGCAAATCTAAAATGTAAAGTCAACGTTCAACCCACCCATTCATTTGCGCAGAACTGTATACCTGTTATAATTTCTTTGAAGTTCTTCAAACTGCAAGTAGTTCTTATACTCACAAGCTTGCTTGGATGAAATCCACTAAGGGATTTAACTCGACAGACTATTGAACATTTCACATGTTGGTTTCATATCCATTCACACATGCACCTTTCTGATTCACTGAATACATCAAAGAAATATTACAGTCTGGAACTAGGTGACCAATTCATGGAGAAGGGGTGGAAACAAGAGCGGGAGCAAGGATAAGAGCGCAAAAAGTGTCTTCTTTCAAAATATACACACACATATAAAACAAACAAACTAAAACTAATTATCACTATACTATTTTGTGTATTCTCGTTATTTAAATTCTTTGGGAAAAAGCGCAAAGTTTGGTAATATAAAATTTGAAAAGTAAAAAATTCATCAGATATTATGAATTTAGAACACCATATATTTATATATAATATAATATTTCTTTTACCTTATTGTCATCTTATGTAAAATAATAATTCTCTTACCTTATTATTATCTTTTTGGTTTTTATAAGAATTTTAAAATAATATTTATAAAATGTCTTTGATGTCAATATATAGTTTTAGTTGACTTCGTTTAACACCCAAGTACATCATACCAAGATGGTTAGAGTGCTCTTTTACTAATAACAGGATCTAGATTCAAATCCTTCCCTTGGCTTTGGTGCTAAGCATTAAAATGCATTATTCTATGCATACAACCCCATTGTTAGTAATGATGTTTGTCCAACAGAACTGGAAAAGGACGAAAACACCTAAAAAACGTTGGATTGACCATAAAAAGCGGCTATTAGAAGCGTAAAATCCACGGATTGACCGCGTTTCCACTTCTAATCTGCAGGGTTGTGGATTTGTTCAAATCCGCAACCCTCTTAGGTCTGGAATCAATAAAAAGGCTCCCATTAGTTATTCAAGAAAGAGAATTTTACACAGTCTATAACTAATTAAGCTATGAAAACACCAAACAAACTAATTGCCATGGGCTCTCCCTCACAGGGACATGTAAAAGCTGCTTACTCCTTAAAAAGCTTCTGCATTTGTTTTTGACCTTCAGCCACAGCCACTGGGTCCATAGCCTGAAAAAAAATCCAAAAAAAAAAAGTTAGCGTGCATTAAAGAGAGGTTTCTGATAAACATGGACTCCTATCACATTGATTCGGTAAAATCCATAGTAAAAAGGTCTACCACAAACGCATCCTGATTAACATTTCTAGAGAAGGTATCGAGATATTTAAAGCATGTTGTACTACATGACTGGTGGTTTCAGGTTAGGTGGAGTTGTGTTTTAGAGCCAAGTAAACTTTCATCGAATAAAAAACTTGAATAACATGTGATTGAGTTGTCAACCCAAAAAAAGTTATGGCTAATACAATTTTTTTTTTTGAAATATGACTAATACATATTTGAACTAATGCAATCAAGAAAAGAGATGAAACTTCCTACGACTCTAAGAATCTGTTTGGTATCAAATAAAATATGGAATTCAGTTCATTTTCTATCAAATGGAAACAAAATTTATTTACAAACGAATTCAAATGAATGTTCTTATATAATTTCAAATCAGATTTATATAGTATAAATATGTACATATATCTTAGAGAGATGAGATAGAGGTACCTAGAGTGTGGACGCCAAAGAGAGGTGAGTTTGAGCAAACAAAGGCAATGATGAAGAAGAAAGATGATAAGTAGTGAATTTAAGGGCACTTTCGTTCATAAAATTTTACATTCTCCCAATCCTGGAATTCATTTGCAAATTTTATCAATTTTGATAGGATTAGCTCAAAGCTTACTCAATTCCATAGTGAATTAATTTGCAAATGAATTCTATAATTGATTAATTAATAAAACATAAAAAAACTGTCGAATTGCAAATGAATTTCATAAAAAACTTAGGAATTCATTAATACCAAACAGATTGTACATGTAGTGCAAATTAATAAATGGTATGCACCACCATAGAGGCTGAAGAAGGTAGATGATATAACAAGTGATAAAATGCAAAAGAGGCATTGTACCTTATCTTGCATCTGCTGCTTGATCTCCTCTAAATGTGGCCTCATTAGCTGCAGAACACACGAGAATAAATAAAGACAGCCAATATTTAATAAAACAATGAGGAATGAGCATATAAGCTAGAAAAAACACATAAAAAATTAACCTGCATACAAGGGATCCATCTGATGTTAAGTGAACAAGAAGAAAAAAGAAAAACAAACTAATAGAAGATTCCATTCAATAATAACTTTCCATTCTTTTCTGTTTAAATGTGCCAAGACAGAAGAAGGGGAAAATAAGCAGAAGGGATACAACAATTCCATGTTGTTCAAATGATGCTTTTACAAAGTATCAAATGATGTACATGCAAGTATGCAAATGCTTAATAGGCACTAAGAGAGTATCATTGCATATGCTTGTTTCATCTACTTTCTCCTTTTCTGGGGGGAGGGGACAAAAATTGGACAGAAGATCCCACACAATCTAAATTCCACTAGTTCTACCATTAGGCTAGGACATCATTAATAGTTTCATGTCATCAGGTGTTTCCTTACAAATGTTTATGCATGTAGGTTCTGGAGCAAATGCACTTAAAAAAAAAAAATCCTTTTAAAAAAAGGTTAACTATAGAGATTCTCACCATCAAAGTCAATTCAGTTATTTTCCATAATATTTGTATCTCTGAAGATACAACACTAGAAATCCTCTAACTATAGCTTAAGATGGAAGCAGGGTCCTCTAGCCTCAAGAAATCTATTTACGTACCAGTTCTGTTTTGTCCAAAAGGAAAGTATAAAGCAGCAAAAGAATATAATTCATTCAACACAACTCAGATACTTATGTAACATATTAACCTATATTTTAATGATTTCTAGTGCAAGAAAACAAGTGTCTCCTAACAATTACAATCATGAAAATACACTTTTACAAATGAACCTTCAGTATAAGGGCACAAGTGGGTGCCAACCCATGCACAAAATCATTTACGGGACAGTGAACTCCTTTTCATTTTAAAAACAAAAATTTTCATTAAATCGAAAGTTTAGGAGTATGAAGCCATCTTTAACCAAAAGAAATCGACTTCTCCTCCCCATTGAATGCTCTCCTATTCCTCTCACTCCACACTAATCAAAACATACAAAGTAGAATCAAGGTTGCAACTCTTTTCAATTCTTTATAAACACTAATGCCACTCCAAACCCCAATCTCTTTTTGATAGCTCCAGCCCCTACCCAATAAATTCTTAGAAACAAAAGGGCCATTTTATATTACAACCAAGAAAATGTTGGTGTAACTATTTTTACAAGTAAAAGTATTGCCATAACTCAAGAAGAGGTAAAATATATGAAAGAAAAAAGTTACAGTGCAGGGAACTATAATGAAAATAGACAAAGTAAGACATTTAAAATAATGAAAAGAAAAAATTATCACAGAACAAGTATAAGTGAATCAGACTGTCAGAAGTGAAAAATAAACAAAAAGAATCCAGAAACGAATTGAGCAACATACAGTCAATTTTGAAGTTGCTTTGAGTTGATTTATTAAGAGTGGAATTGTTGCCCCTCGAATCAAAAGAGTTGTTAACATTATGGAAGTCCACCTGAAACAAATCTCGTAAGAAAGTTGTATATATAAGATTGCATATCATCAAAAATGATGGTAGTATGAAAAAAAAGCCACTGTATGTCATACTACTTTAAAATGCATCATGCTCCAGATTCACAGAAAGCGTAAACTTTCTAGCTTAGACTTTAAACCTTGAACTCCAAACTTACATTATCCATTGTCATATATAAAGTTCAACCACAAATGAATCAATTATGGTTTTGCAAGACATTTTACAGAACCATGAAGAATTCAAAGAAACCCTTAATGGATTTTCAATAATTAATATGGAACTGGAGAGTAGTTACCGGGCCAAGGTATCATTTCTCTTCATAGATGCTACTTAATTTTTACTAATAGCTACCATTTAGCCTAGTTGTAGTATCAGTTTTTTATTGTAGTTAAAAACTGTTTAGTGTTGAAGTAAAACAGACCTGTAGCTTCACAAATTCAGTTTCCTCTGATATTCCCTATAAATTGTTTTTTTTCCAAGTATGGCCTAGCTTTCGTTTCTTGGAAACAGAAACCATCTTTTTAGAAACTCTACCAACAGTACCTTAAAGAGAATACAAACCATCAATGGCAGTAAGTTCCTCACCAGTTCAGGCCAGTAAAAGAATGCACAGCATCAATGACATGCTGCAGAGCTGCAACAGTAAAGAAAGAATCAGCAGCAGCAACGGCAACCTCGTTCACAGCAGGGGCCTGTGAAGCCATAGCTTGCACGGTGGTATCACTTAGAACTTCCGCAACACCAGTCATCAAATCGATCTTCTCCACCCCTTGACCAATTGAAGTAGACATATAACGGCAGAAGGAGGAAGCACTCGTGGGCCATAGAGATAAATGCGAACATCTCCTTGTGTCCTGTAAAAGAGCTGAACTGCTCCCAATTGACCTACGTTGAAGAAAGTTATGGACATTTTGATGCGATGGGGTTTCATGAAGGGAGTTGTTGTGTTCGCGATCATCGTCATGGAGAACGTAGCTAAAAGATGGTTCGTATCGTCTACCAAAAAGGGTAGACCTAATGGACAGGCTACGCCTAAAAGCCATTGATACGAAGGATAAGAATCCCCTCTAACAAATTTAAACAAACAAAAAGAATAAAAATACAGAAATTAGAGAGATAGAAAACATAACCTCGAATTAAGAGCAGACACTTAAAATTTACTGTCTACCAAAATTGTAATCAATCGGCAAGAGTTGAAACTCGCGCAGGAAAAAAAAAAGGGAACGCGAGATAAATGGCAAAACAGAGAGTGGATGATATGAAGTGAAAGAACAGTAACCTCAGTAAACGTGAAATGAGTATGAGAAATAGGTGGCGTACCTTCCGGTGGTCCCGCGACGGCAGAACAGGCTGGGGAAGTTGAGAGTTTGTGAGGGACGAGGGACGATTAGGGCTTCAAGCAATCAACCATGCGGCTTGCACAAATACGGAATGTGATTTCACTGTTCCAAGTGTGCCACGTCATCTAACTATTCTAGTTTGGATTTTACCCACTTACTTGCATCAATCTCTAGTTTCTCTCGCACTCGAGGGTATTTAGGATTCTTTTAATTGTGGAAATTGTTTTTTTTAATTAATAATTTAAATATTTTTAACATGTTTTAAAAAATAATATTTTTAAATTGAAGAAAAATATAAAAAATATATTCTATGTAAAATTTCGGTTTTTTTGGTTAACTGAATGCAAAAAAATTACCATTAAACCGATCAATGAAAATTGAAAAAAAAAATGGGTACACCAAATTGTTCTACACCGAATCACAAATAACCGAACTAATTTTTTAAAAACCAAACTATTCGGGGCATGTTTAGGTAACAGTTTTTTATTTTCAGTTTTCGAAAATGAAAATTGAAAACAGTTTAATGATTTTTTTTAAAAAAACATGTTTGAATAACTGTAACTCGAAAATTGTTTCTAAAACAGAAAACAGTAAAATGTTGTTTGGATAATGTTATTTTGAAAACTGTTTTGATACACTAGAGCATATATTGAATAGGTTGTTCGAAAACTGTTTTTGGTTTTCAAAAACTCTTTTCTATGTTTGACAAACAGTTTTCAAAAGTAATTTTCTATAACAATTTTCAAAAAACTAATTTTTAAAACTGTTTTCTGAAAACTCCAAATTGGTGTTTTCAGACATAATTTTCAAAAAATAACTTTAAAATTAGTATTCACTTTTCTGATTTATATAAAAAAATATTTAAAATAAAATAATAATAATTTTTTTAAATATTTAATAAATATAAAAAATAAAATTAATATAAATTTTAAAATTAAAAATAATTTTATACCCTTTTTTGGCTAGCCCTAGTTTTCAGAAACAAGTTAAAATACGAAAACATACGATGAAACTGACTTTAGCCTTTTATTCTTTCTCATTGCTCGCCCAAATTCGAACTAAGTTATGGCCACTTATTTATTTTAGCATTTTAATATTAATTTACGAAAAATACTCAAACTGACAACAAATTAGGGTAACTTTTTTTTTCGTTGGTGACTTCCTCAGTTTTTCTTGGCCATTTCAGAAGAGGTGAATACTAATGAATATCAACTTTACGGCAGATATATGTTATATTCATATATTATACAATTGTATCTCATTCCATTGTTACGCAGTGAATACAGTGAAACACACATTTATCAAATATGATTATTATTTTTAGGTTTAGTTATAATAAATACTTTATAGTTGATTATATTTTTAAAAAATATTTTGAATTTTTTAAAAAAAATACTATATTATTAGTTTATTTTTTAAAAAAATATTCAAAAATTTGTGGTAAAAAATACTACGTGGTATGTTAACCATATAATATTTTTTAATAACAGAAACATACATACGGTATTTTTTGTCATAAAAAATTTTCAAGGGATTTTTTGTATATCATTCCATTATTACGCAGTGAATCTAGTGAAACACATGTTTATCAAATATTATTATTATTTTTAGGTTTAATTATAATAAATATTTTATAGTTGATTGTATTTTTAAAAAATAATTTAAGATTTTTTTGTGATAAAAAATACCATGTTATTGATTTATTTTTCAAAAAATACCTAGAGGTTTGTGGTAAAAAATATCATATGGTATGTTTTTGTTGGTCACCACGTGATATTTTTTGTTAGCAAAAACATAAACAATTTATTTTTTACTACAAAAAATTTTCAAAATATTTTTTTTCACAAAAAATCTTCAAGATATTTTTTGAAATTAGAGTCTAACCACAAAGTATTTTTTATTACATTTAAATTAGGGATATTTTTAAAAATATGATTATTTTTTTTTTGCAAGTAAGCCTTATTTTAAAAAAATGAAAATAAAAAATAATGAAAATAAAAACATTTTTTTTTTGTTATCAAATGTGTTTTTCGTTTTAAAGTTTAGAAAACAAAAAACAGGCAACGACAAAAACGTAACCCAGCTGTTCTCATTTTTTTTTTTAAACAGAAACGTTACGCACTTATTCAAGAGAAAATTTAGTCGCAAAGACCAAAACCGCTCTAACACGTGCGAACCTAGGCAGTTGGACACGTGTGTGAATTTTGAGTATCCGATCAGCGACTCAACAGAGGACGGAGAACCCACAGTGTTAAAAGGGGATCTGCAGCCTGCAATCTCGGGAATTTTCTATAAATTGTTAAATGGGTGAATGAAAACCCCGCCATCGTTGCTTTCTCTAACAATAGACTCAGCTGTCCTTAATCTCTCCCTCATCTCCGATCTCAAGCACATCCTACTGGATATCTTCTTGGTAAACACTAGCACTCTTTCTCTCTGTCTGTCTACCAGTTTCATTTTGTTACTTTTAATACGCTTTTCACTGCGATATTGTTTGTTTGGGATCTCAATTTTGGCATGGTTTTATGCATTTTAGTATTAGTTGAACGCTTCTCTTTGAGTTATGAAATGGGTTAGGGTTACTTCCTGTTTGGTAGTTGAGGGGGTGGGACTCCAATTCTAAATATTTCGTGGGGTTTCTTTGGAATATTGGGATCTTGATGTTTTCGAGCTAGATTGCGGCATCGGGGAATTATTTTATTCATTTCTTCTATGAATTGTATAATTCTCTTTGATTTGTGAAATTCTATGGTTTATAATTGAAGGACAACCTTCACTTGAGAGAGTATGTTATGGATTTTATTAGTTCTTGATTTTGGAATGGCTTTATGTGATTTTTATTTGTTGCGTCTTAACCGTATGGCTCTCTTTAAGTTGTGAAACTTGTCGTTTTCTGTTTCATAGATAATGGGGGAGCTCCAATCTTTTCTTGTAATTCAAAAGTTTTACCTAAGTGTGCTTGATGTTGATATGCTTTTAAGGTGATGGGTCTCTTTTTCCATAGGTTAACTGTCTACCTCTCTTTGATTTTTAGTTTTGAAAACGAGCTCTTTTCCCTTCAAATTCATGTTTTTTAATCGTTATCAGAGATCTTAGGTTTATAAATACGAGGGCTACTAGTTATTTGTTTCTTCTAATAAGAAATCGAAACATGACCTTCCTGCACTGCTGCAGTCTTACATGAATAAGATTTTTGAACCCCTGATGGTTTGGGAAGGATCTTGAGGCTTTTAACATTTGGATTTTGATCTGGATGGTAATGCAGTAATTTGGAATTGAAGAACAGTCTTTTTTTCTTCATAAATGTAATGCATGAGTTATATGCCTATCATATAATGGATTATAGGATTTTAACATTTAGCTCCTGTGCGGATGTGGCTGGCTTGTAGAACTTTTGCTAAATTGGAAATTGGATTTTAGCATCTCGATCTATGACCTTTTAATGTAGTTTATTTCAGTTTCCTTTTGTTTTTATTTTATTGGTGTTAAGTAGTTGATTAGCTGATCTAATAATAACTCTATTCGATTCAAGAAATAGTAAGTCTGAAATTAACACAAAAGTATGGAAGTGGAACTTTGTTTGTCTTGTTTGATTGTATATGGGAGCTTAAGAACCTTATGCAGTTGTTCTTGCTGCCCCCTCATCAAATGTAGATAGACTGTTTATTTTTAAAACAAGTTAGAAATGAAGGATCAAAAGAAGGCAGTTCGGTTTGTCCTATAGAAAAGATGTTGTAAACTAGAAGTTACAATCTATTACTTGTCAGTTACTCTTTCCAACTTTCTTTCTTCATTCCTAAACTAATTTGGTGAGATGAAAATAGGAAAGAAGTTATTTATGATCTCATCCAACTTGACAATCTATGGCATGCTTTATGGTTCTTATCTTTTTCCACTTTAATAATTTCACGAACTTCAAGCAAAGACTTCTGCTTGATTTCAAATCTGTCTGTAAAGTTATATTTAAGATTTCCTTTTTTTACAGGCGTAATTGCTAAGAACAGGTCTACATTGTTATGCTTTAGGTGACAATATGGATTTTGATTTTCTTAAATATAATTAATTACTCATTTGCTTGTCGCATGTAGTTGAAACATGATGTTTCATTTTGTCAGAAGTGGTGTTGGAATTACTTTATAGAAAATCGAAAGATGAACTTAAATATGTCTCTATCAAAATATGAACTGTTGAAAATGTGGTGGCACGCTGTTTTTTCCCTATTGTATGGTGAAATTTATGAAAAGTAAATGTAAAAAATCATTGTTTTTCTATGTAGCTTGTTTAAGAATTTCTTACATTTATCAGTGTATGCATTCTTATTTCTTTTGCTCTAGATCTTCAGGAGAGTTGTTTGATGTTTAGTGTTATTGATAAAGTTTAGAATTTGAAATGCATCTGCATTCAAAATGTTTTGCTTCAGGTTTAAAGTTGCTTGTTAGCCAGGGCTGCATTTTGCATTTCCATGTACCATAGCTATAAGAACGAGTGATTAACTTGATGTATATCAGTTGCTTCTTGTAGTAAATACGCAATCTAGATGTCCGAATTTGTTTTCCATTCTCTTCATTTGTTGGCGAAATTCCGGAGTTTGATCCTCATATTAATTTATTCTAGTTTTGTTAGCTTCCAGGAGGTTTTTGTTTTTCACTCCTCTGTCTCTATGGTATCATCTTCTTTTTTTCTTCATGTAATCTCGATGGCACCACCTTGTATTTGCTGTGAGAAGAGCCTAGAGACATTCTCCTCTGTCAGGTCAAACTCTGGATCACCTACAAACTGATTGTCTTATCAATCCTCCTAAGGACTTATTTGTTCTATATTATGTCTATCTTTTAAGCTCCAAGTTTCTTTGTGAATCAGAGGACATTTGACTTGATTAAGTTGTCAGTGCTTATGCAGTACATATCATTTAAATGGAAATTCAAAAAAAAAAGAAAGTTTAGAATAAATGGGTTTTAATTCTGATTATGTGACTGTATTTGAAATAGAAACATTGGTGTGAAATTGCTCTGTGACTGATTAGAGTACAGTATGTGTAGATTAACAAACGATCGAGCTAATACGTTAGAATCCGTGATTGCATATCTTCCTAGTTTTGATATCTTTGACCTCTTTAGTGGTGAGAAGACTTGGCCTTTGTGCTTTCTTTCCCATTCCTTCGTTGCCCAGACAATAGCAACAAAAAATCAAAAAAAGAAGAAGAGAAATTTGAAGTTTATCATGCCACATTGACTTGATGGAGACACATTTAAGGTGGTTTGGATATGTGAGACGAAGACCCACATGTGCTTATGTAAGGAGATATGGTTACTAATTGCACTTTACGTCTCTTTGTTTTGTTGTGTCCACTTTTTAATATTGCATGATATAACCAAACCAATCCAACCTTTCCTATCTACATGGGGTCGGCTACATGGATCTAAAGCCATCTTGTGTGAGATTGTTAACGGCGAGATATTTCCTAAGAGTTTCTGACCACATCTTCTTAATCCTTTAATCCTGCTTTGGGGAAAGCTAGTTGTAACTAAAAGCACAGGAGTTGAGCAGGAATGAACTTTTGATGAATCAGTTATTGCGGTTTTCTCAATATGGCTCTTCTAGTTGAATGATTTCCCTTGATTCGTTCTTTGTTTATGCTTTAAGGCAATGATAGCTGAACTAAATTCTTAGTAGTGCTTAAACAGACTATTCGATAGTGTGAATTTTAAATAGTGGATTTGTGAAGGATGTCTAATATCAAGGGATGTTATTCTGTGGGAAGTTTCAGATTCTCAATATGGCTCTGCAAGTTGAATGGTTGCCCTTGATTCAATCTTTGTTTATGTTTATTGGAATGTCAATTTGTGCTTTCCTATGATTGTTGTTCTCTAAACTGTTTCCCTTTTGGTTTTAGTTTTCTTATATCAACTAAAGCCTGTTGAATTGTGTTGGTCTTTATATCATGTTGTTTCTCTGATTTTCCCTCAGTATATCTTCTTTTTCTCTGCTGGTTAATTGGCACCATATTCAGATATGATTGAGATGGATTCATCTATTTCTTCCTTCATACTCACATTTTGGTTGCTTAAAAGATAAAATATTCTGGAAAATCTTTTGGTCTAGAATAAGACCAGCATGTTTGGAGGAATGGAAATGATTGTGAACATGTAGTATAATATTTATAGATACCATGTTTTCTCTTTTCATTTTACTTCTAAAAAAATTATTGGAGGTCGAGGCAATAAATCATATGGTGGGCCCACAGTCAAAACCAAAGATTATGTGCTGGGGCACAGAAAACTTGTGGAAACATTGTGTAATGGAGGTTATCCTCATTTAAATTGTGAGAAATTAAGGAAAATGTAAATGTAGTGGTCTAACTCTTAGCTTGATTGCTCCTCTTTTGCATTTCAATGAATAAAGGTATAATTGAACTGGAAATCTGAAATCTTAACATGAAACATGACATAAAATATTGAAAGGAACAGTCATAACATGAACATATTTAATGCATAGGTAGTGTTTAAATTCATGATTCTATAATTAATTGAAATGATTAAAGCCTATTCGATGGAGGGAAAATATTGTTCGGAAAGTACTGGAAATTACAAAATTAATTAATAATAGTCCTTGATGTGGAATAGAACTACTTTATTGTTTCTTAATTAGGTTTGTAGAGTTTGAGTGAGAGTGGATGGGATTGAGGAAAAGAGGAAAATCACGAGTTTTTGCAACTGAATGACACTATGCAATATCAAACAGTTTTGGTTTATATTTAGCTGACAGTTCTGTTTCTCTGAGATCATGATGAGCTAACTTTCTGTTAGAATCTTCTTGAAACATTTAATCCTTCTTATGAAGTGGTTGAGCTTTCAATGCAGAGGCTAACAACTTCCTTTTTTTACTTCTTGAAGTGTTATTGTTTACGAGATCTGTTTATGCTTGGATTGCGTCATCAGATGGCTCCTCTTTTCCTTCTACTTCTTTTCAATCCTTGCATGGCTTGAACTTTAGAATTTTTTCCTCACCCTCCCAAAAAAATTGATTTTTTTTTTTTTTTTTTATCGTTTGCATGCCCAGAAGGTTTTTTTTTTCAATAAATTTCCTGTACTTGACGCTGTTGACGCAGCAGTGCTTTGATTCCATAATAGAATTGGCCATATCTTTATGTTTTTGTATGCGAGTATGTGTGTGCATGTAGCTTTGCCCTAGGGAAAAAGCGATCTTTACTAATAAAAACTATGGAATATATAAATATGTCGGATTTCATATGGCACATTATATATAAATATGCCAATTTTCTATGTAGCGAATTGAATTTTGTATGGGAATTTTTGGATGTGGCATGATTAACTTGTCTTTCTACATTGTCTCTGAAGTGTCATACACACTTTTTCACTGTTGTCGTCAATATTTTCATTTTACTCTCAGCATCCTTGTAGTAACTGATTTTCAATTTTTCATGATGGGCAGAGAACATTGAGAGCTGGAAAGCTAAATGAGAGGGTCCTGAAACTGTTCATCGTGACTGGCAAAGTTGAAGTCCTTTCACTGATTGAGGCACTCAATATCCAGCATATCCTTACCCCTGTCCTTCCTACCAGTAAGTCATATTAAAACTTTTCCTTCCTCCGGTCTTTCCTGTCTGTTTCAAGCTGAAACTGGTGCAATTCTTTTGTTGTTTTTTGATTTTCTCTCTACACAATGTGCAGAGAAATTCTAAGTTCGGTTGAAATTGTATTAGCACGCAGAAGATTTTGACGCCATTGGATCTGGAGTATTCTTATAATTTGAGAAGATGTATCCGGCAAATGTAAAGGACACTGAGGTTGACATTGTGATAGGGGCACTCCATGCTGACCTAACATCATTTATGAACGAATGGAGACCAATATTCTCTCGATTTCACCTAATAATTGTCAAAGACCCTGATCTTGAGGAAGAACTCAAAATACCAGAAGGCTTTAACCATGATGTCTATACGAAGTCTGACATAGACCGAGCCGTGGGTTCTTCAACTTCCATTCTCTTTTCTGGTTACTCTTGCAGGTATTTCGGCTATCTTATATCACGAAAGAAGTACATTATCTCTGTAGATGATGACTGTGTCCCAGCTAAGGACACTAAGGGCTTTTTGGTGGATGCTGTTGCTCAGCATATAACCAACCTTACAACTCCAGCCACCCCGTTTTTCTTTAATACACTATATGACCCTTACCGTGAAGGAGCAGATTTTGTCCGTGGGTACCCATTTAGCTTACGGAGTGGGGTCAACTGTGCTTTGTCATGCGGAGTATGGCTGAATTTAGCTGATTATGATGCACCAACACAAGCCCTCAAGCCAGAGCAGAGGAATTCTCGATATGTTGATGCAGTTTTGACTGTTCCAGCTAGGACCCTGATGCCTATCAGTGGAATAAACATAGCTTTTGACCGTGAGGTGATGGGGCCTGCTTTGTTCCCAGCTTTTAGGTTGTCTGGAGAAGGAAAGCTGAGGTGGGAAACGGTGGAAGATATATGGTGTGGAATGTGTGCTAAGGTTATATGTGATCACCTGGGGCTTGGTGTGAAAACCGGGCTGCCTTACATTTGGAGAAATGAAAGAGGTAGTGCCATAGAGAGCGTGAGAAAAGAGTGGGAAGGGGTGAAGCTGATGGAGGAAATTATCCCATTCTTTCAGTCCATGAAATTGCCGCAGACAGCATCTATTACAGAGGATTGTGTTGTTGAGATGGGAAAAATGGTTAAAGAGCAACTGGGTTCACTAGATCCTATGTTTGCTCGGGCTGCTGAAGCTATGTCGGAGTGGATCAAGCTTTGGAAGGCTGTTGGATCTGCAGTTTAGGAGTTAAGAGAGTTAAATTATTGTTTTTATCAATTGAATTTTCTGATATTTTACTAGTTTTGAAATATTCAAGTTACTGCCAACTATTACCCAATGATATGGGGCATAAATAAAAGATGTTATGCTAGTAATGACAGAGATGGTATGTTTGTTTTGTTCCACTCTGCAAGATTTATTTGCATTGCTATTCTCGTAGGGTATACTTTTTCTTTTTGATTTGCTTGTCATACAAGTTACCTTACATTTTTTCAGTATCTTGAGGAGTAGAATAGGTCTTGAAGAGACTACACTACTCTTGGAAACTTTACCGATTCAAAATATATCTATATGTATATATATAAAATTGTCCCTAATAAGCTCGTGAGGCCACCGTGAGTTTCAGGTCAAATGTGGGTTTTGTTTTGGAGTTCATTGAAGAGTGAAGGCTTCTTTTCTCTCCTTTAGTCTTCCCTAATCAGTTTCTTCTCTCTAGCTCTCTCTTGGATATACGAATACGAATTCATCAAGTCATTTTAGTTCAAATCAGAAGGAAAAGGAGATTAGAGTATTAGATTTCCCACAACAGCTAAATGTTAAGGACCAAATTTTCTCAACTTTACTAACTCTGTGAAGTACTTTCTTTCTTTATTACTGCTATATTTTCTCTTTATTTTGTAATGTTGATTGTGTTATCTACTGAAGATTATCTAACTTTATTGTAATTTGACCATGATTATAGATTATTGTGATACCTTTAGTTTTTGGTTTAAAATGAATTTTTTGTAAATAAAGAAGAATTTTTTAGATTTTATAGAGTTTTTCTTTTTCTTTTTTTTTTGTAATTAACTTTATTTTGAGTCGCACCCGTTTAGTGCTTTATATTAAATTTTACTTCTGAAAGAAAACCGTCAGAATTTTTAATATGATCAATTTTCTCTTTCTCCTTGGGATTTAATTATTTATTCTTCCTCCTAATAAAATCTTTAAATTGAATGTAAAACTTAAACCTAAGAAATTAATTCGTGCTTGATGGGTTGAAGAAGCAACAAGTGGAGATCAAGAAGACGATGGTTTTGTTGGCACAACGTTGCAGAGGAGGCTCTTGAATGATCTGACGTATGCTTCAGATATTTAATTTGAAGGATGAATTACTGACTGTTATTATTAGCTATTGATAAGCTTTCACGCCTTTTTTTTCTTCAATGGCGTTACAAACGAATTTTATTTGGTTAAAGTTTTTCCTTCTCTTCTGTCAGTAAGAACAGTTCTTTGTTTTATGTGTTTTTCTTCTCCTCTGTCTCTGAGAACGACAACTTGATAAAATTGTTTCCTTTCATCTTTTGTCCAACACTGTACTCTTAACTGTTTGTGCTTTGATTTGATGGTGTTTCCATGGTGCTTTTGATATATTTAAATGTTAAAATTGAGTTTGAAGAAAGTATGCATACATAATGTTTGATAAAATGCTAATGCGGTGATTTTTTTTTATTAATAACGATGGCTGTTAATCTTCTACATGGAGAAGTTTGATTCATTTCAACTTCTACCAAATTGTCAACTGTTTATGCCTTTGTTCTTTTCTCTCTGCCTCTCTTTTCTTTGAACCAAAGAATTTTGTGGTCACAAATTTTCGTTGAACTTGACTGCAAGCTGCTACTACAACTTGTGCACTTTAGCTAGATAACACTCACCTAAATAACTTTGAGATATTTCATTCTTTTATGTTAAAACCACTTCTCAAACAAGGAAACGATAATATTAACTTATTTCTAACTATTTCTGGTGATGGCTTCAATTTTTTAGGGTCCTATTATTACTATTGTTAATGTCTTTGTTCTTGCTTTTTCAAAAGAATAAAAAGAAAAACAATGCAGTAAGCCTAGAAGCACGACGGAAGGAAATGGAACTATATCAATTCTATGAGAGGAAATCATCAAAGGTTTAAAAAGATAGCTATTTGAATGTTTCTTTGCTGTGGTATATGTCACACATCTGTTAAGGACTCAAGAAAGATATCTAATTGAGCACTATAAGAATCACACATACATAGCACACAACACATGCATTACTAGGTGATGTGAGATTTCAGGGGCTTACAAGCTCGTCATGTTGTTGCCACAATCCTCGATGTTACACTCTCTCGTTGAATTGAGAGTAACCGGGCATTGGGATGCATCCTAAGTGATCCCATGTTTTCGGTTGGTGTAAGCTCTGATATCATTCTGTCACACTCCCACTCCGTGACTCAAAAGGATATCCAATTAAGCACTATGAAAGTCATATTTATATAGCACACAATACATGCATTATTGAGTTTGTTGTATACTTTGCGCTTGCTACTTATTATGTTCATTACCTGTTAGATTAAATTTTTGTTTTTGAATTTATAATGGCATATTATTAAAGTTTTTTTAATTGAAATATTTTTGAATCTTTATAAAGAAGTACTGTTCCAGCTAAATCCGCTTTAACGTCGATTGACACATAAATTAAATTTTACACCAACACTAATAGAAATTATAGCCCAACAATTTTCCATATCCCTTGCTCTCCAATAGGACAAATTTATAAAATCATTGAAATTTTGTTGTGATAAGGTGTTGGGTTTATGGTTATGAGAACTGGATCAGGCTAGTCAATTCGATCACAAACCGAAAGCTAGATCAGACGATTCTTATAAAAGCATATTAGAGGTCCAAACAGTTTAAAGCGGCTAGAATCGATCTATTGAAAAAAAAAATAATCCAAGAGATTACTTGAATCTTGGTTGGCTTGGTGGAATTGTCAATAAGACCCGTACCAAGCTAACTATTTCTTGTGAAATTAATGCTCATATGTAATATTTAATATATATATATATATATATATATATATATATATATATATATGACATTTTGAAAGTGTTCACGATTTTAATGTTTTTTGAAAATAGATATTTTTATTCTCGCTTTAAATGATTATTTGATCATTAATCATACTTAAGATTTGTTTTGAAGTTATTTTTATTAAAGCTTGAGTTAATAGTCAAAGATGATTTTATGGATATTATACTTTTACAAGTACTAGATATATATTAATATTATGATATATATATATATATATATATATATATATATATATATTATGAATTAGTGGTTGAACCAATGATTCTGATAACTTGTTTGTAACAAAAATGTCTTTTAGGTATAAAAAAAAAAGGAATAAAAGATCGCAACAAAATGATTTCACCACATAAAATTGAAAACTTGCGGTAATTCTACAATCAAAGTGAACTTATGGCAAATGATCTCTTTCAAATTCAAAAGTAAGACCAAATCTTGATACAAGTTGTGGAATGAGTCTTAGCAATTGTCCGATAAATCTGGATCCTGTTGACTGTTGAAAGACGTCTTCGTAACCAATCATTCTCGAAAAATGCTCCTTCATTTTGCAAAGCATGCATGAATTAGTGCACATATCACTCTTTCTTTATATACCTAGCTTTTGAGAGTTCAATTTTAACACTTCTTTAATTGGAACACATAAAATAGCTAATCGATTGAGAAACATAAATAACTATGGCAAGATTAAGCCTAACCACTAGCCTCTCAAAGTTTGTTCATGTTGGAGAACTAGCTGCTAAGAGAAATGTTTGGAGCCCTAGGGTGTTTTTGGCTTCTAGCCCAAGATCCATTCAAGTAAGCCATGCATTTTTTTTTTTAATTCTTTTTTGTTTTTAATTACAGCGATGCATCCCATCTTATCATATTCTCTTCAAACTCATTAAAGGTGAAAAATAAACGAGTCAAGCTGAGTTTTATAAGTACCAGATCAACAAGTACATATTAAAAATATTCGTTTTTTTACGGGTTTTATTTTTCATACTCATACTTGTGTTTTAGCGAACGGGTCAAAATCAGGTATCGACAAAAAATTTGCTATTTAGGTGGAAAAAAACGACTCGAACTGAATACGGATCGCGTTTTATGAGTAACAGGTTAACAAGTACGAGATAAAAATGCTTATTTCCTAATAGATTTTATTTTTCATGTTTATATCCGTGTTTTAACGAGCGAGTAACGAGTCAAAAATAAATATGAGCTAAAAATTTCACCTCTAAAACTCATAAATAAGTTTTTGGCACGAGGATTCGATCCAAAATCTCAACACACAAGTACTTAAACTTGAAACAATAACGAATAAGCTAAACATTCATGGTTATAAAAACATATTTGTCAGTAACTATTTTATTTCAAATTCAAAGTGTGGTTATTGTCATTGACAATTTTATGTTATTATTATTTTTTAAAAAATTTGGATTGTTTTAATTATGTGAATATGTGTAGTTTGAGAACTTGACAACATTCTAATTTGTATTAGGCAAGCACACATCAGGAGGCTTCAACAGTATGCGAAAAGACAACAGAAGCGGTCAAACAAGGGGCAGATGAAGCAATGAAGACTGGTGAAAACATGAAACATCAGGCTGCCCATGGTGCTGGACAAGTAATTATACCACGATACCCTTGTTTTTCTTCATTCATTAGTTAAGTAAGTGTGGGTGGAATATTTAATAAATAATAAATATTATCTTGAGTTGGGGCAAGGTTGAGCTCGAATTGGACTCGAATCAGGCTCGAGTTTTTTCACGTAATTTTAAGCTCAATCCGATAATTTATTTTCAGATATAGTTTTTCGTCAAACAGATGTAAAGTCGAGGAAAAGATTTGAGTGATTAAATTTTTCTTGTTTCAATGTTTTATATAAAAAGAGAGTAGAATACAAATTTCATCCTTATTCTATCAAATTGGAAGAACATATAAAATGAGGTTGTGAGGAAATTTAAAGGGGCAAACATACCTCTTCAAATGCTCATTTTCCTTTATTTAAAACATTATCTAAACAAAAGAAAGGATACACATACTACACACCTGTAAGTTTAATCCTTCACTCTCTTATGTCTAAATACGGTTAAGGGTTGGTTTAGGTCGGATCGGATTACCGTAAGCTTTTGGATCACTTGGCCTATGATCAAGAATAATGTGTACTTAATGAATCCCGATTCCACGGTTTCATGGGAGTTAATACGGAACCGAAAAATTCTACTAATAATTACAGGAAAATTGAATAGTAATTATATAATTTTTTTTAAAATTAAATATCAAAATTATTACTTAATTTTTTTATAATTATTAATGAATTTTTTTCAATTCCGTGATAACTGAGTTCTTGATATCACCCCTTAGTAATTAATTTTATGTATAGATAAATGGTATTAGCATGTTGTTGATGAAAATGTAGATGGACCAAAAGACAAAAGAAATGGCCGGCAAGGTGTCCCAAACAGCGCAAGATGTAACTGAGAAAGCAAAGCAGACAATGAAAGATGCATGGGGTTCTGGTAAAGAGACAGCTCAGAAGGTCAAAGACACTATGCAAGGCAAGGCTGAGGACTCAAAGACTTATGTGAAAGAGAATGCTGAGATAGTGAAGAAAAGCATGAACACCAAAAACTGAGTCTCTTGAAATTTCCACCTCTTTTTTCTATATTTATTTTTTCAATGTTCTTCACATTTTGTTGTTGGCATTCTCTATGCCTTCAATTTTTTTTTGTTCTATCATTTGGGAATGAGTAGTAGTTATATTACTCTTCTCCTCTATTAGTTGTAAAATAAGAAAATAATTATCTGCAGTGTTAATAAAGATTTTCGCATTCGTTTATTATCATTCTTAAATTTTTAAGAGTGGTGATTTCATAAACTCGGTTTAGCTGGGATCAAGAAAGTTTAATAGTGATTAGAAAAAAAGTGAATGGTAATTGTTTCAAAAAATTTAAAAAAAAAAAATTAAATACCGAAATTATTATTCAATTTTCTCATGATTACTAATAGATCTTTCCGGTTTCGTGGTAACACTCACGGAATCGGGTCCATGGTATCATCATTCTAATTTCTCTACTTTTTTTTTTTTGTGAAGAATTATATCGACATTTTCAAATATTTCAAGTACCATGTGGAATTTTATTCTTTTCATGAGTTTAACCGTGGTGAAAGTGAGAGTTTTCAGCATTTTTCTGCCAATAATATGAAATTTTGTAACTACTAATAATTTTTGTATGTACCTGCGTTTAAATGAATAAAAATTATGTGTGATATTCGACCTGGACTCTTTAGCCTACTGATAATTTTAGGGTCCTCGATATATAAGAAACACGTAATCGATTCCCCTCCCAACCAATGCAACAAAAAAAAAATCAATATTTATAGTATCAAAGAATAATTAGTATTCTTTTGATGAAAACAAAATCCTTATCAATCTTTTGTTTTAAGTTGTCATGTTTTCTCTAGCTTGCTGGTTGATGAAGCCAACCAATTTCATCTTGATTAAGTCCTTGCAGTTTATCGGTTGGGTCATCCCCGTTCCCCAGGGCTAAAAAGTTTATTAAGTAAAATGAGAGGACTTTGTATAAAAAAAACTTACAAGAAAAATGACTATCGACAACAAAAAACTCCGAACCCGTCACATATATTTGCGACTGACTTCTATTGCTGATGGGTTCATTGTAGATAATCTCATCGCAAATAATTTTTTTGTGATAGAAATTTTTTCGTCGCAGAAGAGTATTATCTGCAACAGCTTTAGCGATGAAAAACCATCGCTAATACTTTAGTCTCCTTTACGTAAAATTTTAAAAAATAATATTTAATTAATATTATCTACGACAGAAATTCCGTCACTGATACTCACCATCTTCCCTTACAAATACTATTTGGGATGATTACATTCCGTCGCAAATAGTATTTATGACGATTACAAAGCTGTCGCCGATAATTAAACAATAACTTTCTGCTACAGATTTATTTCTATCGTAGATTATATAATTTTACGTAAATGATTTGCAAAAAAAATCTCAGAGCTACTGACCAGTTTAGTTCCTGATCAGAGTCCACCATTTTCGTCGGGTTTCGAGAGACCACCATTTTATCAAATGAATTTGCAAATTTTGGTTTAGAACTTAAGTTTGAATGACGTTTTGAGATTTTCCAGAGAATTAAGTGAAGTTAAAACTCTCGTTTGATGAAAAAGAACTCAAAATTCCACTGTTTTCTGTCCAAGTTGTAGGCTTGAGATAAAAAAAAAGAATGAGCTCAAGATCAAGCCCAACACATTGTTAAAATAAAAAAGTCTTCTTCTCAAAATAAGTTTTGTTCTCAAGATGAATTGGATCTCATACTTGTTTTTGCCTCTTGGGCCTCTCTCAGTTTTAAGAAAATTTAAGTTCTAATGATTTGGACTTGGCCCAGAGTTTTTTAAGCTTTCTGGATTTGAACTCAGGATCCAGTCCCTACTCAAATCCATTTCCCCAACGAACTTAATTGGGATGCAAATAGGCCTATGGGCCTGGGGTGAAATGTAATGGGAAAGTCAGTTTCATTGTACTGGGCCTGGCCCGAACTTAATTGTTGATGCAAAGTAGTTTATTTTTGAGAAAGAAAAAATAAATAAATTTATCATTGAGGTTTCATGATTATGTGAATTTGATCTTAAATGTTGAGAGAGTGTCAATTTGCCCATGTATTTTATTTTTCAGGTCAATTGGATAGTCAAGAGGCATGTGAAAAGCATGTCAAATCCTTATTTTTCAGATCAATTTGCATCTAAGTTTTGTTTTTTGGGTCAATTTGCCCTTGTTTGGGAGGTATGATTTGCTTTTTACGTGTCTCTTGACTGTCTAATTGGACGAAATACCTAATTGACCTGAAAAATAAAACTCATCAACAAATTGACACTCTCAAAACTTAAGGTCTCTTGGCCCAATGGATCCAGCCCATGGGTGAATCCAAAAAAAAATAAAATCAAGTCCATTAGTTTAGGATAGAAAAAGAATGAAGAGGAAAACAAAATAAAAAGGGAAAAGGAAGAAAAACAAAACAAAGATAACATTAGGATAGAATAAATAGCTTCTTTTTTTTTTTATTAACCCGCGTTAGTCAAAATAAGGAGTGAGATAAAGGATAGAATTTTCCAGGTAAGAACACAAGATAACTAGGGTAAAATGGAATTGACTTTTAGACGGAGTTTCAGGAGTGTTTAGCTTCTCCGTGTTTAATCGACTTTTCGAATCCGATTTGGTAGCATAGAGGTAGGTGGATAGTTTAGTGTTAAATTAGGGGTTAGCACTAAGTTAATCACTTTTTAAAGGTGTTCAGGAAGCCTAACAAAATGACTGATGGCAATTCTAAATAAATATTTATAGTTGATCAAGCCCCAATTCCCCTAAAGGAAATCTAAGACTGAATTGTTAGTTAGTGTAATGATCCATTCCGAGCAGGTCCTACTCGAAACGAGATCATTACTTTTGAGTATGGAGCACTTTGACCTGTAATACAAGCATGCAAATTCTACAAATTTGAAGTATACAAACATCTTACTTTAACACACCACAAATATATATATTTCCACATCCATGTGTACTTTATAATACATCACTTTAGTGTCAAGAGTTCTAACAAGGCATAGTCTTATAGAGAGTTACATCCAAAACATTTACATATCATATTTAGACTCCTAAAACAAACAGGGTGAGGATGCCCTGCGTGTGGACCCACCTAACAACACCTTTTTATTCTTCGAACTTCTCACTTACTTGATTCAAGACTTTCTAGAAACTTTCTTGAAATGATGGAAAGGGAGGGGGTGAGCTAAAAAGCTCGGCAAGTTGTCACATTACTCGAAGTAATCGCTTAATATTTTTTTGTTTCCTTAATATCGAGTCTCCTGTCATAGCCAAAATTTATATGATTATGATTTGTGTATGCATTAAAAATATTTCTTCATCATTCACTATAAGAAAAATACGATTATCACAAGAAGGTATTAAACATTAAAACAATCATAAAATGTGGAAAATCATTTCATACAGTACACATTACAAGGATGGAACATTCATAAGCATCATCATCTCAAAATGTCCACGTCTCACGTTAAATCATTTCAATCTCATACTCTCATCTTAATGTACATATAACAATGGGGATGTCACCCCACGTACCGGTATGTTTCTCAACATTGTCTCTCAAGATTAAATCCTCACTTATGCACTCCACTTGTTCCACACAATCATTAAGAAATCACATCTTATAAAATGCATTCACAACACAACAATTTCTCAAGCATAATTTATCAAATCAATCACATTACAACATTTCTTCAAAAAAGAACACATCAATATATATATATATATATATATGTATGTATATATATATATATATATATATATATATATATATATGCATACTTCTTGTACTTTTACGCACAATTTTCATATAATTACATTTCCATAATCATAATGCTTTTATACGTTTTAGCATTTCGCTTTCGTTATTAATTCATCACGTTTACTAAGAGTAAGGTGAAACTCACATTTATCGCACCAAGTGCTAATCTCTAACTACTTCCTTGCCCTTGGTATGTTCTTTAACCACACCTAAAGATTATGTCATTTAGTATGTGAAACTAAAATATACACACAAAAATAACACTCATTCATATTGTAGACTGAGGTTTCAACCCAAGAGGAGGGTGAATTGGGTTTATAAAAACTTTCATGGAATAAACACAAGTTTATAAAAACATATAAGCAACAAGCAATTAAACAAGTAATGTGCTGTAAATAAAGAGTTTAAGGAGTAGGGAATGCAAACTCATATTATAGTGGTTCAGCAATATCGGATTCGTTCCGACTCTATGTCCACTCTCTTCAAGGAACCTCCTTAAAGTAATCCACTAAGAAACTTAGTCGTACAACTTCACCGATGTTGTACAAGCCTTACAATCCCTTCCTCTTGGAAACTATCCCCTTCCTCTCGGAAGTAATCCCCTTCTTTTCGGAAGTAATCCCCTTCCTTTCGGAAATAATCCCATTCCTTTCGGAAGTAATCCCTTTACAATAACTGCTATAAAGTAAATGGTAGAGAGACAGCAAATGAAAGCTTATACAACTGAATAATGTCTCTCTTTCAAAGTAAAGCTTGAATACTGGCTCAGCAAGAATATTTCAAAGCTTTTTGTGTTTCAAAGAGTACAATTACTTGATTATGTGAGTTCTTCTCTTTTTCAATGTCTCTACGTCTCTTTTTGAATGCTCAATAGAGTGGGTTTATATAGCCATCAATTAATATGGCCGTTAAGACTTTAATTTGAAATGATTGTGCCTTTAAAAGATCAGATTTCGAGTCCAACGGTCATATTTTTTGAATTACCAGTCGACTGGGTCCTCTTAAAAATTCTTGTTTTTAAAGTTTCTGGGGTACTAGTCGACTGGGTTAACCTTACCAGTCGACTGGGGACTGTCTTTCCATTTTACTAGTCGATTGGTATGTTTCACCCAGTCGACTGGGGACCTACTGTCCCATACACCAGTCGACTGGTATATGTACCCAGTCGGCTAGGTTTTCTTCCAACCCAGTTTTTCTGTGTTAAATTTTTTTTTAACTTAAAACCATTTGATTAAAAAATTCTGTTTAAAAAACATTTTGAGTGCGAGCCATTGGACAAGCTTATCAATGTACAAGTGAGACTTACATTGGTTTTAATATCTTAGACCTATACTAGTTCTTCAGTATTCACTTGAAAGTTTGATTCGGTTTGAGTTCTTGCACCTTGATCCTTGGTTGAATGCTTTTGTTGCTTACTACACTTAGATTGCACTGTTAGTATAATAACAGTTGTGTTTTGTCATTATTAAAATACAGGTGAGGGTCAACAATCTCCCCCTTTTTTATGTTGACAAAACTAAAAATGTGAAAACAGTTTAAAAAACGAAGTGTTTGGTTTTTCAGAAAAATCGGACAGAGTTTTCTCATTTTTACTTGTAAAACCACCCTGTAAACAAGCAAATGCAGTTTATATATTCAATTCAACCAATCATTATCAAACTCAACCAATCAACGAATCATATTTCATATTCTTTGGAGTAGTGCTCCCCCTAAAATTATATTTCATATTCTTTGGAGCAGTGCTCCCCCTAAATCTATGCACCGGTTTTTGTTTACTTTATTTTTCTTGTTTTCTCATATTTCTCCCTCGTTTTGACAATAGCAACCAAAGGGGTTAGAAACTAAAGAATAAGCTACTTAGCTACCATAACCATCTAGAGTATACTTAAACAAACTTGTACGTGAAAATTTGGCTTCATTCAGAGTTCAAAAGCCTTCCCGAGAAGAACCGAAAGTTTCATACAAGCACAACCAGTTTCAGAGCATACATTTGAATAAAAGCAGTTAGAAATTATGCAAGGATATCACAAATAAGTAAAATAGGTGCATGAAATAGGCTGAACATAAAGCATCATCTTATACATAGCAAGTCTATACAAGAACAGGCTTCATAGAGCCGAAACATAGGTTAAGATGCACAAAAGAAATGTCCGTGCTATGAACTAGGAACTGAAAAAGCTAAGTACATCATAATAACATAGAAAAGGACTCAAGGAGCAGAAGAGTCTGAGTGGTCATGAATGATGTCCCGTATCTCAGCTAAGGAACTCTCAGTATACTCTCGATGTAGCTCAAAATCATCCCGTAGATGCTCGATGGAGGAGCTCAATGTCTAGAACCCGGACTGCATGGTCAGCTGAAGGCTTGTGATAGCCTGAAGTAGATCGCCAGCCTGACCAACACTCGATTCACCAATAAGAGATGCTCGGGTATCCATGTCCATGTCATTAGTAGCAGCAGCAGCCTCCTCATCATCACTGCTCTTACCCTCCCGAATCCGTATGTGCTTCTCGGCCTTCGAATAGATGAAGCTGTCACAGTGCATCCCATCTTCTTCAGTGATAAGACATTGATGATGTCCTTCGGCCTGATATCCTGAGCCTCGGAGGCAGGGAGAAACACCCAAAAGTACTGAAGTATGAGTATAATGAGCATCCCGTAGGGTAGACACCCGGAGTCACTCGCTTCGCCATTAATCATGTTGGTGAGCAGCAGGGGATATATATTGAAGTGGTGCCCTATTTTAAGGCACAAAATCAATATTGTATCTATCTTAGATAGATACCCCTGATTCCCTAGTCTCGGGTGGATGGTCCAACTCACTATCAGGTTGAAAAATTTTGAGTCCAGGGGCATATCACTACATGTGTGAAATATAGTGGGTCTGTACACATAGTTAGGGTCGCCCTTGACTATCTGACATGCCTCATCGACATTAAAATTGTTTGGCCATCCATCCAGACTCTATTGGATCCCTTCTATAGGGATCCTCAATATGCTCATGAGAAGGTCAGTGTTGACCTCAAACTCCACACCCATGACATTGGTTATGAATCTCAGAGCCAGTTGATTGGGTTTCACCAGGTTCGTATAGAATTGGTGAATCAGTCTCAGGTAGTACTTTTCATGCACTCTAACCAGTGGGGTAAGGTGTATCTCCTCAAACACTGGCAGGATATCAAAATTGCCATGACGAATAGAGTCGAAGTCGATGACTCTACCCGTCATGATCTTCTTGTGGCGGATGATTAAGTTATACCTTGCTTTGGCTGCAGGGCTCGAAAACAGAGACTCATCAAGCTTTGTTCTAAGCTTCTTGCTTGATGAGCCCGCCACACCCTTCCCTCGTGTATTTGGATCAGTAGGTTTGGTGGACCTTGGCCTTGTTGGCGCATTTGGTCCCCTGGTTGTGTATTTTATGCGGATTCGATCGTACATTTTTGGAAAAAAAATGGGTTTTTGGGAACAAGAGTTTTTGGTGGAAATAAGAGATTTCAACCATAGAAAGTTGAAAATAATGTCTAGGATGATTAGATCGATGTGTTTAGGTGTTGTTTGGATGGTTTTTGGATCAAAATGGTGAAATTTTCTAGAGAGAGAAAGCTAGGTTTTCGAAAAATGGAGTAAAAATCTGAAAAAAAATGAACAGTCTATATATAGAATCGCGATACCAGTCGACTGGGACGTTTTGAAAAGACGAACCTTTTTCATACCAGTTGATTGAAACAGTGTACTAGTCGACTGGGTAATTGGGCAGTAAGATACCAGTCGTCTGGGTAGATTTTACCAGTCGATTGGATGATAACTGAATTTCAAAAAGTTGGCTCCAAACAAGGTCTTGCTGTACCAGTCGACTGGAAAAACAGGCAGTGACGTACCAATTGACTGGGATAAATTTACTAGTCAACTGGAATAATGGGCAGAGACTTACCAGTCGACTGGAACAGAGTTACCAATCGACTGGACCCTTAAGAAAATTTTCAGTCTTGAGTCGTAGCACGAAATTTGTTTATCTATGACATCTTTGAGTGAGGGTGATATTTAAACAAGAATTAATACTCTTTCACTAGATGTCAATTATGCAAATGATGAATGAAGGAGCAATCTGACATTCAGTTTATCATAATCCAGCAATCCTATCAACATTCTAATCTTACAAAAACTAGCTTCACTTAGAGGTTTTGTAAGAATGTCAACTATTTGATCTTCCGAAGGTATGAATTCTAGTCTTAAGAAATGATGTCTGATTTCTATGTGCTTTGTTTTAGAGTGCTGAATAGGGTTATTGGTTAGGTTGATAGCACTCATATTATCACAAAATATCGGAATGCCTTTTAGGTTCATGCCATAGTCTTCTAGTTGTTGTTTCATCCATAACACTTAGGCACAACAACTTCCAGCTGCTACATATTCCGCTTCAGCGGTTGATAGTGCAACAAAATTTTGTTTCTTGAAAAATCAAGAGGTCAACATTGCACCTAAGAATTGGCATGTTCCATTTGTGCTTTGTCTATCTAACCTACATCCAGCAAAATTAGCATCTGAATATCCTACAAGCTCAAAAGATGAATCTCTAGAGTACCATAATCCTATGGTTTGGGTTTCTTGTAGATATCTAAGGATTCTTTTTTTTTTATCAGTAAATAAAGCTTGTATTAATAAAAAATGTACAAAAAATCACTAGGCATACCCAGGGGATATACAATGAGCTTATATAGAAAGCAAAAATAAGCTTACAAAAGAAGTCTAATCAATAAAGCTTACAAGAGAAGCCTAATCTGTGGGCAAAAAGCATACACAATTCTATAGATTACAATTTGGATCTTCTTGACTAGGTTGATAGGTTGAACTGTGGTTTGCTAAACTAATTTGGCATTTCTAGCCATCCATATACTTTACACTGTGCATGTTAGGGCTATCCTTTGAGCTATGGCTGGGGGGCCAGATCCTCTTATCTTTCTGATCCACTTGATTGCACTTTCAATTGTAGTCATTTGTCTTCTGCAACCAAGCCAAACTTTGATGGTGTCCCAGGTTTCCTTGTTGATCCTACGAGAGAAGAAGAGGTGCTCCCTAGACTCCTCATACTTTTTACATAGAGGGCATAGTTTATCTTCTCCATCCAGTTGTAGTCTATCCTTTATGAGAAGTTTGTTCTTTATAGCCAGCCAAAGAATAAAGGAATGTTTAGGGGGGCAGTGACCATTCCACACCAAGGAAGCCCAACTGACTACATTTCCTTTCAGCCTGATAGAGTTGTACACCTTCTTTATGCACAGATCATTCTGGTCCTTCCATTCCATTAGTCTTTCCTTGGCCTGTTGAGTAAAAGATGACTGGCCAGTCAAGTCAATTATGATTTCTAGAATTTTCTTCCAAAGAGGGGAGTCATCCTTTCTTTCCATGATCTCCCATATAGATATGTTCAGCAAATAATAGTGTTGAACTCACTGGATCTATAGGAAGTCTTTCTTCATGTGAATGTTCTATAGGACCTTGGTTAAGAGTGCCTTGTTCCATACTTTCAAGTCTACCAGGCCTAACCCACCTTTAGCTTTTGGTTTGCATAAATCAGCCCAGGCTACAAAAGCCTTGCTCATACCACTGCTCCTGCCATTCCATAGAAATGTTCTGCACATGTGATTCCTTAGGATTAGACTGAAATCTAGCACACATGCATACACTGAACATTATATCAGGTCTACTTGCAGTCAAATAAAGCAAAGCACCTATCATGCTTTTATAATATTTAGTATCTACAGTTTTACCTCCTTCATCAAGATCAAGTTTTGCAGTTGTGCTCATAGGAGTTCCAAGTGGCTTTGAGCTTTCCATCCCTAACCTCTTTAGTAGGCCTTAATGTACTTTGATTGATTGATAAAGATGCCTCCTTTTAGTTGTTTGATTTGAAGTCCAAGGAAGTATGTAAGCTCTCCCATCATGCTCATTTCAAATTCATCTTGCATACACTTTGCAAACTCTTGACAGATAGATTCATTAGTAGCACTAAATATAATATCATCAACATATATTTGGACTATCAAAGTGTCATTTTTGTGAGTTTTTATGAAGGTAGTTGTGTCTATTCTACCTCTTACAAAATTATTATCAATCAAAAATTTACTTAGTCTCTCATACCATGCTCTTGGAGCTTGCTTCAACCCATATAGAGCTTTAGAAAGCTTGTAGACATGATTTGGAAGACTAGGATTTTCAAATCTAAGAGGTTGCTCAAAATAAACCTCTTATTCTATAAAACCATTTAAAAATGCACTTTTTACATCCATTTGAAATAGTTTGAACTTATTAAAGCATGGAAAGGCTAATAACATTCGAATAGCTTCTAATCTGGCTACAGGAGTATAGGTCTCATCAAAGTCTATTCCTTCTTCTTGATTATATCCCTTAGCAACTAGTCTAGCCTTGTTTCTAGTTACTATTCCATTTTCATCCATCTTATTTCTATATACCCATTTAGTTCCAATTATTGAATGATTCTTAGGTCTTGGAACTAGATTCCAAACATTGTTTCTCTCAAATTAATTTATTTTTTCTTGCATTGCAATTATCCAATCATTATCATTTTTAGCTTCTATAAATGTCTTAGGTTCTACTTGAGACAAATAAGCTACATAATTGCAAATATTTCTAATAAAGGAATGAGTTCTTACCCCTTGTGAAGGATCACCAATCACTTGATCAATCAGGTGATAATTTACATACCTCCAATCTTTGGGAAGACTTTCCTCTTATTGGCTTGTAGATGGTTAGTCCAAATTGTGAGTTTCCATCTCTTCATTTGCTTGAGGTGGACTCTCTTTTGGGTCAACAATGGGAGTAGGAGTTTCTATTCTTGGAATAAAATCTGCATCATCTTTAAAGGAAATTTCTCTACTACTAATTGGGTTAGACTCATCAAGAATTACATGAACAGATTATTCTACCACTAGAGTTCTCTTATTGAAAACTCTATAAGCCTTACTAGATGTTGAATATCCTAAAAATATCCCTTCATCGGTCTTAGAGTCAAATTTACCCAAGTTAGTTTTATTGTTATTTAGGATGAAGTATTTACAACCAAATGTGCGAAAATAAGAGATGTTAGGCTTTCTACTTTTTCATAGTTCATATGGAGTTTTATCAAGCATAGACCTAATTAAAATTCTATTTAAAATATAGCAAGAGGTGTTTACAGCTTCAGCCCAAAAGTATTTTGGTAAACTATTTTCACAAAGCATAGTTCTCAAAAATTATTCTAAAACTCTATTTTTCGTCTCAACAACTCCGTTTTGTTGAGGAGTTCTAAGAGCTGAAAAGTTGTGATCAATTCCATTTTCATCACAAAATTTTGAAAGGCTTTGGTTTTCAAATTCTTTTCCATGATCACTTCTAATACTTGAAATACAAATTCCTTTTTCATTTTGAACCTTTTTGCAAAATTTTTCAAATCCTTTGAAAGCTTCATCCTTGTAAGCAATAAAAATAACAAAGGTATATCTTGAACAGTCGTCAACAATAACAAAAGTGTATTGATGGCCACCTGGACTAATGGTACTAATTGGACCAAATAAGTCCATATGTAAAAGTTCCAAAGGTCTGGCAGTTGAGACCACATTTTTTGGTTTAAAAGAAATCCTAGTTTGTTTTCCTATTTGACAAGCATCACATACTTTATCTTTTTCAAAATTGATTTTGGGAAGTCCAATGACTAAATCTTTTCTTGAAATGATTTTCAGCAAGTTCATGTTCACATGACCAAGCCTTCTATGCCATAGCCATGGATTTTCACTAAATGCAGGAAAACATTTTTCATTTTCAGAATGCAAGGGTTTCAAATCAACTATATAGACATTTTCATGTCTATGTCCAACAAATTTGATCTTGTTGCTCTTGATGTCTATAACTAGACAATGAGAGGTCTCAAATGTGACTTTGTTGCTTTTGTCACAAAGTTGACTAATACTTAGTAAATTTGGCTTAAGGCCTTGTACCAGCAATACATTATCTATGGTAGAGAAATCATTACCGACTTTTCCATGCCTGATGATCTTTATTTTTATGTTGTCTCCAATGGTGACAAATCTACCATCTCTTAGAGTTAGCTTTTTGAAGACACTTTTATCACTGGTCATGTGTTTTGAGCATCCACTATCAAAGTACCAACAGTTACTTTTCTCCTTGGTGTGGCGACATATCTACATCACACAAAGATATACGATCGCACTTTTAGGTACCCAAAATTTCTTGGGTCCTTTGGGGTTAGTTCTAGAAAATATGGTTCTTTTTGGAACCCATACTTTTTTAACAGTATATGGTGATCTATAGACATGTTGATGATGTACAACCTAGGATAATAATTATTGAAATTTTAGGATTTCTTAGTTGTGCATGTCTATAATCCTTAGGATAGGAGTTTCTAGGATACATGTTTCTATGGTGAGGAATATGAAAATGCATGTTATTTCCAGAAAATGTATGATGATACTTTCTAGGATACATTCTTGTATTATCATGAGGATGCATCTTATTTCTAGAATAACCATGATGGTAATTCCCAGGATATGCATGTGTAGTGTGCAGTCTTGATTATACATATTGTTTCTAGCATGCTCATGATGGATATTCCTAGAATGTACATAAGCATTTCTTGAATGAGCATACATCTAAGCATTAGTATTTTTAGGATGCTTCATTCTTGTATATACATTAGAATTAGTATTTATAGACTTGCTAGCATTTATAGAGGGAGTGCTTTTAACCTTGCTAGTGGTCTTAGAAGTAGAGGCTTCATTCACACAAGAGGCTTTCATGAATAAGCTCTCTTTAGATTTTTGCTTACCTAATGGAGAGTATCCTAACCCGGATTTTCCTCCACTTACCTTTTGGCAAGAAAGCACTTCATCAAGCTTTTCTTTTCTAAGAATAAGCCTAGATATAGTGCCATTCAATTCTAATATCTTATTATTTAAATTCTCATTCTCATCTTTGAGGAAATTTTGAGAAGCATCATAAAGTAATTAAGATAGTCTATCTTTTTCTTCTCTAAGACTTATCATCTCTTTAGAAAGAGATGATACCTCTTTCTTAAGAGTTGAGTTTCTAGAATTGAATTTCTTCAATTCATCATACATTTCATTTATTACTTATAGCAGTTCTTCACTACTACTCACAATATTATTCTTAGAAGAAGGAGAAGATGATACCTCATTTTCATTGTCGATTGCCATGAGACATAGATTGGCAATTTTCTCGTATCCGACCTCATTGTCCGAGGACTCTTCTTCTTCGTTATCACTCCAAGTAGTTGCTATCATGGCTTTCTTCTTGAAGCTCTTGTATGGTTTGTTTGAAACCGTACAATCAGCCTTGATGTGGCCGGGCTTTTTGCAGCCATAACACATAAGTAGTTCCCTTTTCGAAGTGGGATCCTTAGTGTAAGGTTTCTTGCTTTTCTTCAAGAACCTATTAAACCGTTTGGTGATTAAGGCCATTTCGCCATCTTCCTCGCTGCTCCCCGCTTCTTTTTTCGATTTCATTTCTTTGTTGCTCGTAGAAGCTTTGAGAGCAATTACCTTTTTTCTTCTTCTCATCATTATTGAAGATGGAAGTCATTTCTTCCATCTCATATGTCAACAATGACCCAAGTAGTGTCTCAACATCAAGTTTGTCGAGATCTTTGGCCTCTGTGATTGCTGTCTTCTTTGCTTTCAAAGTAGGTGGCAAAGATCTCAAGATTTTTCTTGTTAGTTCAAACTCCTCAATATTCCTACAAAGAAGCTTTAAACCATTTACAATAGTTATGAACCGTGAGTGAATTTCAGAAATTGTTTCGTTATGAGACATTTTAAAAGATTCATATTCAAAAACTAGCATATAGATTTTTGATTTTTTGACCTCACTAGTTCCTTCATTTGTAATTTGCAATTTATCCCATATCTCTTTAGCAGAAACACATGCAAAGATTTTATTATATTCAGAAATATCTAAAGCACAATGTAAAATACTTGTTGCTCTATTATTGAGAGACACCATTCTACAATCCTCGTCATTGTACTCAGTTTTGAGTTTAGGTATTGTATGATTGATCTCTCCAATAATTATTTCTTTTGAAGGAATTCTAGGTCCTTCTTCAATGACTCTCCACAGATTATAATATTGTCATTCGACAAAGATTTTCATTCTATTTTTCCAATAGTTATAGTTGGAGCCATTGAACAAAGGAGACCTAGTATAATAGTGTCCCTCAGAATAGCTATTTGTTGCCATTGGATCAACTCAAGGATATTTAGCCTAAAATTAAGAACGAGGCTCTGATACCAATTGTAGACTGAGGTTTTAACCCAAGAGGGGGGGTGAATTGGGTTTATAAAAACTTTCGCGGAATAAACACAAGTTTATAAAAACATATAAGCAACAAGCAATTAAACAAGTAATGTGCTGTAAATAAAGAGTTTAAGGAGTAGTGAATACAAACTCAGATTATAGTGGTTCGACAATATCGGATTCATTCCGACCTTACATCCACTCTCTTCAAGGAACCTCCTTGAAGTAATCCACTAAGAAACTTAGTCGTACAACTTCACTAGTGTTGTACAAACCTTACAATCCCTTCCTCTCGGAAGTAATCCCCTTCCTTTTGGAAGTAATCCCTTTACAATAACTGCTGTAAAGTAGATGGTAGAGAGACAACAAATGAAAGCTTATACAACTGAATAATGTCTCTCTTGCGAAGTAAAACTTGAAGAATGGCTCTGTAAGAATATTTTAAAGCTTTTTGTGTTTTAAAGAGTACAATTACTTGATTGTGTGAGTTCTTCTCTTTTTCAATATCTCTACTTTTCTTTTTGAATGCTCAATAGAGTGGGTTTATATAGCCATCAATTAATATGGTTGTTGGGACTTTAATTTGAAATGATTGTGCCTTTAAAAGATCAGATTTCGAGTCCAATGGTCATATTTTTTGAACTACTAGTCAACTGGATCGTGATACCAGTCGACTGGATCGTGATACCAGTCGACTGGATCGTGATACCAGTCGACTGGATCGTGATACCAGTCGACTGGGTCCTCTTAAAAATTCTTCTGGGGTACCAGTCGACTGCGTTAACCTTACCAGTCGACTGGGGACTTTTTGTCCATTTTACTAGTCGATTGGTATGTTCCATCCAGTCGACTAGGGACTCACTGTCCATTTTACCAGTCGACTGGTGTGTTTCACCCAGTCAATTTGGGACCTACTGTCCCATATATTAGTCGATTGGTATATGTACCCAGTCGATTGGGTTGTCTTCCAACCCAGTTTTTATGTGTTAAAATTTTTTTTAACTTAAAACCGTTTGATTAAAAAGTTATGTTTAAAAACATTTTGAGTGCGAGCCATTGGACAAGCTTATCAATGTACAAGTGAGACTTACATTGGTTTTAATATCTTAGAACTATACTAGTTCTTCAGTCTTCACTTGAAAGTTTTATTCAGTTTGAGTTCTTGCACCTTGATCCTTGGTTGAATGCTTTTGTTGCTTACTATGCTTAGATTGCACTGTTAGTATAATAACAGTTGTGTTTTGTCGTCATTAAAATACAGGTGAGGGTCATCACATATCATGAGCCTATATGCATAATACAAACCTAAATGTTATGTCACATATCTTTCTTCTTTAACTTAAGATTCTTACTTATCTTTCTTCTTTATTTAAAGAAATAAAAGATGTATTCTTAAGGCCTAAAATTTTATGCTTTTATCATACAATTTGGTTTAAGTTGTTTTGGAAAGACTTAATATTCAAAAGACTAAGAATTTTTTGTGTTATTTAGGAATCAGAGGCTGATGCAATCAACTGCTTTTTGATACAGTCGACTGTATCAAGTCTAAAGTTTCTTCCAGTTGACTGTTTCAGGTCTGTAATTGACTGGACTGAGTCCAAAAGCTTTCATCTAATTGACTGTCCACTTGTTTCAAGCACAGTTCCAATGAAAAAAAATCTATTTTTCTTTTCAAAACCTTCTTGATTTCTCATGGGACTCTCAAATCTTTTAAAATACATGCTCCTTAAGGTTTTAAATCAAAACTTTACATTACTCATAGCAAAAATTTTAAGTTAAAACTCTCAAACCAACAAACTTAGTACAAACCCATTTTCCTTTAAGCAACAGTTGTTTTTCTCAAACTTTTCTTAGGAAAACTTCAAATTCATGGATTTTTAAACTCAACCTTAAAATGTTGAGCTCACTAGAAGAAAAGAAATGCAAAGAAAAGAGCCTTACTTATGATTTCTTACACTCTTAGCTCCAACAAAACCCAAAGAAGAAGAGAAGGAGAAGAAAGTGCTAGAAAATTTTGAAATAGAAGAGAAGCCCCAAAAATTTGAGCCTTGTCTCTCTCTCTCTCTCTCTCTCTCATTTTTATACTCCTTCCTTAAATTGTTAACTTACATTCTTGCTTCTTTCTTAAATCTTTATTTAAAATTTTTGTCATCCCCTTTGAATTATCATAATTTTATTGTTAAACCCCAAAACTTTTCACAAGTGTTTTCCTAAAAATTATCCTTAACTTTTATGTTTCCAATTGTCTTGTATCCATACCATCCTACTCGCACATGAAAGATTTTTAATCTACTCAAATGATATACATATACTAATAAATATAGAAAATATTTTAAAATAGAAAAACCCAGACTCTACAGTTAGCTCAATTCAACAGAATAAAATCTCTCTTATATTCCAAGGCTGGGTATCAACAATTGCTGTGAGAACTGATTGTTGAGAGTCTTACTATTCTACTTGGTTGTCACGAATTGATTTAAGGATCTTGCTATGAGCTACTTGATTGCTTGTAAGTTTTACTTACTACTTGATTGCTTACTTATTGGAATCTCTAAGAACTATGTGATTGCTTATTGCACTACTACGGATTACTGGATTGCTTGAACTGGATCACTTGAGAGTCTCTAACTGCTACTTTGCTCCGTGAGCTTCTACAATCTACTGATTGGTTGAATAGGATCACTTGAGAATTGCTACTTCAACGTTGCTCTTTGAGCTGCTATGATCTACTTGAGAGAACTTTCTATTTATGTGAAGCTACTTTTACTGTGCTGTTGTTTTTCTTTAGATATGCATTTTGTTTGGTTGATTGTAGGGAGGGGTTTAAAAGTGTGACGGTTCCTTGTTATTTATATGCCATCGAGACTTGGCAATCCAAGCACCACTATCTCCACTTCCTTCGATTTATTTGGTTCCTCTACAAGTATCTTATGTTCTTGATCATAAGTGAGCCATTTTCTCCATTGCTTAAGGTAGAGTATGATTGCTACTTCATTAATTGCACTTTCAAATTCATAACTACATCAAAATAGTCACAATTCCAATTATTTCTCCCATATTTTTTGCTGGCCAATAGTGTTCTGCCACCTGGTTGTCCAAGCTAACCAAGTGGCCCAAAAATCTCTCTAAATGGACATGATTTGCTATAGTTCATGCCATGTTTACTTGTGTGCATCCAATCCGTGTATTTAAATTCAATGGGTTGATATTAATGGTCGATGAATAGATTTGACTTTGACCAAACACATGATCCATTTATATACGAAACTAGTTGAATGGCCCATGGCCAATTTAATTACTTACCGTTGGCCTGTCTTGGATGACCTAATTGAGATTGAATATGGACCCAAATTAGGTGTAATAGTATGTTTTTACAAAAGTACCCTCAAACTGCACAGGTACATAAAACAACAAAGTCAAGGAAAAATCTATTGGCTAAAGTTAATGTTTTAGGAACTTTTTCCACTAGTAATCTTATTAATGACTTTCCAAAACAGTGGGTCTATTTCCATAGGAAATAAGTTTGCTTCCATGAAAAACTCTTTGTAAAAAAATTCGACATTGGAAGTTTTCTTTTATGTTAACAAATGTCGTGAACGCAAACTTATCGCCCGTGGAAAAAAAGGCCACCTTTCCAAAATTGTAAGTTGGTGATATCTTCTTAAATACCTAAAAAATAGAAGAAAGTATATCCAATTCATGCACAAGGCTATTTAAAGCAAACATAACAAAATCATTGAAATCTGAACATAATTAAATTTCTATAAAAGGCTTTAAATAATTATGTAGAAAACAAGTGTGCTAAAATTAAAGGATGATTTTGCATTCTTTTAAGGGTTATTATCATCAAACGCTCTTATATTTTATCATGTGTTACAATGTCCCTCTTACATTTTAAAAGTGATCAATTTACCCTTTGCATTTTCGATATGTGTCCAATAAACCCCTAAAGTAATAATTCCGACGAAATTGATACCAACACCACAAAAATATTGACTATTAAATAGGGCAACACTTTTTATCAATACTTTTATGTGTATCGGTATCAACTTTGGTCAAGATTTTTCTGTTCACCGGTATCAATTTCATCAGAATTATCATATGCTTAAAATGCAAGGGGTAAACTAATCATTTTTAAAATGTAAGGAAAACATTAAAATATAGGGTAAAATGTAAGGGTGTTTGACGATAATAACTCTTCCTTTAGCAGAAAAGTATGGGTAGTAATTGTACATGAGGTTGTCTAGATTTTTTGTCCTTCATTTCTTTTCTTGAAATTAGATTTACATTTTTTAACATCTACTATGAAAACTCAAATGAATAAAAAAGATTATACTGTTTTTGCAATCTACAACTTTACTTCACTTACTCAATATACTTGATATATTCCTCCATATATTCCTATACAATGAATCAAAATGCAGTTGTGAAGTATTTGGAAGATAAGGTTAGATATTAACTCTTTTGGTATGTGAAATATAACTATTTTTATCATAATTTTGGTAAAAAAGATTAAAAAGTGAAAAGAAATAAGAAAAATATAAAAATAAAAATATCTCATTTACTATCCTCTTTCCAATTTAATTCTTTCAACTTGGGACGACTGCAGTTTGCACATGTGGAATGGAAACCTCAAGAGTTGTGAAAAACATGTTGCTATATACATGATTTAGATCGTAGTAATTATAAGATTAATTTTTTTATTTCATATTTAGATTTATTATAGAAGCATGGAATTAAAATACAAGACATTTAGCTAGAGATTATGTTGAATAAATTATGTCATTAAAATTCACTTTCTGAATTTAAAAGGAAAGAAAAGAAAAAATGCAAAAAGAAAAGAAAAGAAAAGAAAAGAAATAATATACAATGCTTTAATTTACTCACATTTATAGTTTACTAAGGCATTTTAATATATAATTTATTTTTCTTTTGTTGTTATCCTCTCAACCATGCACATAAGTGTAAAAGCTAATAAATCGATAAACAGTAATTATCATCTAGTTTGCATGCAATATTTAGCTTAAATTCTTAACCAAATAAATGTTGGGAATATTCACATGTGAGTTAAATGATGTGGAAAATCAATCTCACATGGAAAAAAAAAAACTAGATAAGTGAATGGCACATATATATGGTGATGGAACCATAACCCATTAGCTTAAGCTTTTGGGTTCATATGGTCTCTTACATCATATATTAGGCCTTTTCTTGGCGGACTCTCCAAGCCCAAATTTCTCCCAAACTTATGTCATCATGCCTAACAAGTGGTATTAGAGCCGATGGTTCGGCTGAGTGTGACTAGATCATGCAGTTAACTCCGGGATGCTCGCGGTGGTATAATCAAACAATATGGGGAGCTTGAAGGAATCATATAGCTCGAACAAGGTGACTTGTATAGAGAGCAGGTGATGCTCCCATGATGAAGTCTGCGTGGTTCGCAAGGTAGAGTCTATGGAGCTCGTTGTTGAAAGTCGGTGTGTGGTTCTTTGACTCTGATAGGAGAACGGCTGACTTTCCAAATATGTCTGTTGGACTATAGTGTGAGTTTAGAATTGGTATAAGCATAATGGTGAGGGGGAGCAATGGACTCACACGAGAGGGGGAGATTGTTGGGAATATTCACATGTGAGTAAAGAGATGTGGAAAATCAATCCCACGTGGAGAAAAAAAAACTAGATAAATGAATGGCATATATATACGGTGGTGGAACTAGAACCCATAAGCTTAAGCTTTTGGGTTCATATGGTCTCCTACATCATATATTGGACCTTTTCTTGGCAGACTCTCTAAGCCCAAGTTTCTCCTAAACTTGGGTCATCATTGTAAAATATTTTTCTGTATATTATTAAGATTACAAGGAGGTATATTTATACAAAAGCATTCCCCACAATTATAAGAGATCTAATAGCTGATTCTCCTTGATTACATGAGATCAAATATTATAGGAGGATTTATAGGAAGAGGTTACAATAACAGCAACACCCTTTCCTATTTACACGAGATTGAAGTTGACTGTTTCCAACACCCCTCCTCAAGTTGGTGCGTCGATATTGCACATGCCCAACTTGACAATAGGGTCAATAAACACCTTGCTAGCTACTGCTTTAATGAGGACATCTGCTAGTTGGTCTTCGGACTTCACGAATGGAAAAATAATGATTCCAGCTTCAAGTTTCTCTTTGATAAAATGTTTGTCGATCTCCACATGCTTAGTCTGATCTTGTTGAACAGGGTTATAAGCAATATCTATAGCTGACTTGTTATCATAGTATAGTTTCATTGCTGCTTTTGGTTTGATGCCTAAGTCAATTAGTAAATTTCTTAACCAGAGCAACTCATATATCCCAAGAGCCATATCTCTATACTCAGTTTTAGCATTTGATCTCGATAGTACTTGCTATTTTTTTACTCCTCCAAGTCACAAGGTTTCCACCTACAAAAGTGAAGTATCTTGTGGTAGATCTTCTATTGCCAGCTGATCTTGCCCAATTGGCATCAGTATAACCTTCCACCTTTAGGTGACCATGATTTGAGAACAATAAACCTTTACCTAGAGCAAACTTTAAATATCTCAATCTGCGTTCTACAGTATCCATGTGAGGTTTGCGTGGGTCATGCATGAACTGACTCACCACACTTACTACATATGCAATATCAGGCCTAGTATGAGATAAATAAATTAGTTTTCCAACGAGCCTCTAGTATCTTCCTTTATCGGTAGGAGATGCACTTGATTACGCCCAAAACATACCCGGTTGTTGTAGCACAGCTTTGGGGTGTCGATTCCACAGGGAAACAAGTTTAACTATAAAGAGAGATGTAAACTTTAATATGAGATGATATAATAAGTAAAGAATATGAAATTAATGATGAAGTAATTGTGTAGGTTTGTGAAATATAATAGAGAGGCAACAAGGATCCGAGAATCCTCCCTGGGTTCATTGTCCTAATCCTAACTTGATTCAATTGCTTTTATCTCGATTGCACGTTTCACATCCCAAACATGTAATCGACAAATATTCAATGAGAACGTGTGTAAACCCTAATATGATTCTAATGAAATACTTCTTATTTCTGATTTATGCATGTATGATCTATCTTATAGGTTTATCAAGAAACGACAATATATCTTTATTGACAATATTGCAGTAATGGACAAACCTAGAGGCTAGACTTATTGGACTCAATTATACCCAATAATCTTGACATAAGAGAAGCATGACTAAAGTTATATCAAGGAAAAGATACAATCACCGGAATAGATAAAATCTTACAATTAGATAAAGAAGTAAATCATGACAATGTTTGACAATAAATTCTTATTACAACTGAACCAAATAAGGATAGATAGGAACAACTACACCTAGGGATTCATCCCTTTGCCTTGCTTGGAAGTTAGTTAGCCATGGTGTTCATGGCTAAACTCTTTTGTGGATGAGAGTTGCTGTCTTCAACTTCTAAGTCTTTGCTCACAGCTAAGATGTCTTCTCTTAAACCCTAAGTGTCTTATTTATAGTACAAAAGACCAAGCGTATTCTCAGGTTAAATCTAGTGTTTAAAATCCCTAATTAAAGTCTAACTCGGAGATGTAAATACGTGTGCGCACTGCGGTGCTGCTGGGGAGCACCTCGGCGCTAGGCATAAGCTGGAATGAGCGACTTTCTGGGCACCACGGTGTTGTTAAGGAGCACCGTGGTGCTGGCTGGTGGGTCATCATATGTATGTTTTTGGGTGCCGCGGTATTGCTGAAGAGCACCGTGGTGCTGGCCTTTTTTCTGATAATCTTCATGCTTTGCCTCTTCGTAGCCATTCTTCTGCTTCGTCGTGCATGGACCCTTGGTGCTTTTAAACAACGATCGCTTCTTCTCTTCTTTGGACTCAAAACACCTGAAAATGTACTTGAATACGTTAGTAGTACAATGATATTACTTAAGAGTTATCAACACACAAGAGTGCAATAAAGACCGAGAAGAATCATAAAATGCTAACAATTAAACATCTTTGAAGTGCATTTTATGGCTCTTATCACAACCCCTAACTAGCTTATTGCTAGTCTCTAGCAATTCAAGCGGAAACAAGAGATGTGTTCCATGGTGGGAATCATAAAAAAAGTAAAGCACTACTAGTGTTAACTAAGAGTAATTCACTTTTGTCTAAAACATTGCACACAACATACAACACAAAGAATCATTAAATTTCACCCAAATCCAAAAGTAATCCAAACATAAATCTTAAAATCATTATTGACTCTTAACATCCATCTTACCACAATCCATTAATCCGAACACCCAGATGATTTTATGCATAACAATCATGAATACAAGTCTTGGCCTCTAAAATATATTAAATTGTATGACATCAATTACAAATCAAACTCCATAGGCTTATTTTTCAAATCACTCTCTACTATTGTAGAAAAATCACACTACATTGGATCAATAGGTCTTTAATAAGCTTGTACGTTAGGCTAAGGTAAAAGTTAAGAAAGAACGGGAAGGATTCAACAAGTAAAAGATCTTAATCTCTTAGTTTTGAACACAACTCTTTAAGCACTGGATAACCTTACTTCAATACCCAACTCTTCCAACCATTTTTTGAGCATTTCTTTCAGCAAATCACCATTTTTTTTTCTTTCTTTCTTCTTTCTTTGCCATAATTCACTTTTTATTTATTTATTTTGGCATGAGACCATTCACCTCCTCTTTCATTCTTTTCTTTTCTTTTCCACAACCCCCAACTTATCTCTTTTAATGTACTTGGGTTATGGTAATAATATTTTCTCATATTTCCACCCTTACTCCTTTTAAGTGCTTATCACAAAATATGTATAACTAAGTTCTTTTAAAAGAAAGGTAAGGATAAAATATTTTTAGACTCATAAAGGTAAGTAAATGATTTATCGAAAGAAAAAAAGGCTCAGATTCTTTTTCAAGAAAAAGGCTCAAATGGGTGACTAGTGATAAATATAGCAATGGTAAATTTGGAAGGCTCAAACGGTTCAAAAATGGCCTATATCATATCCTAAGTAATGTGCATCCTAGGAATTCGCCTTAAGTGATTGTCAAATAAGTTCTAGAGCTTGTCGAGACCGCAAAAGTATTCACAAAGCAATCACACATAAAACTTCTCTAAATGTTTTAGATTAATCATACATTCTCACCACAAACTAGAGTCTCAAGCTAAGTGAAGATTGATACTTAAATTAATTTCAAACTGAAGCAAGATTTAACTTCTTCTAGATGCTATATGTTATCTCAATTAAGCTTATATTATTGACATGTGAATTACATCTAAGGCAAACACAAATCATGCTTAAAACAAAAGGTAAGGGAAGGTAACACCGAACAATTTAAAGAAATACGTTTCCTCCACCCCCAACTTAAAACTAGCATTGTCCTCAATGTTTAAAGAGAAAGTAGAGAAAACTCCCTTTTTGTAAACATGAGTGCACAGGTGCTAGAAAATTTGTACTACTGGGTGAAGTGCTTGCCATTCCTATTGCTGAAATTCCAATCTACAACATAGAACAAGGCAACAAAGAGAAAACAACTTTGGTGTGCCCTTGGGATTCCCACCATATGTTAGGTTAGCATAGAAAATAGAATAAAAAGAAATAAAAGGAAAAAGAAATATAACAGAGATGAAAACACACTAAACAAGCAAAATAAACAAACAAAATAAATAAACAAAACAAACAACCAAAACAAAGGACCGAAAACTAATCCTTTAAATTCTCATCATCCTCTTCATCCTCATCATTTTCTTCACTCTCCTCATTTTCTTCATTCTCCTCATCTTCCTCAAGAGTAGGATAAAATAATGAACCTGGATAAGGTGGCATAGTAGGGAAGTGATCCATATTACAACCAAAAGCGGAGGCAAGGTGGTGGCACATCTGACCAAAAGAAGAATAGACCCCAGCTTGATAATCAGCCTGCTGAGCCAAGAATCTGTCTTGCCGAGCCAATATTTTGTCTTGACGATCTAACCTATCAAGCAACAATTTCTGATGCTCGTCAAATCGACTCTCTAGACGCTCAAAGTGCTCGACAATGGTGAGAGGCCTAGAGGAAGAAGGATGGTCAGCAGAGGCTGCTCCTTCTCCCGGAATAGGCGGCCTTGAAGCTTGAATCTGTGCTAGCAAGCTATCATCAATGGGTCTTTTGGGTTCCTGGGCCTCTTCATCAGGGCTGTATTGGACTCCAACTCGGATGCACAATTGGGTTATCATAGAAGGGAAATATAATCCGAGCTTTTGTCTAATAGTGTGGTTAATTGAATCATGTATGACTTGGCCGACATCAATAGTCATTCCCATGAAAATTGCATAGACTAACACAGCTCGCTCAATAGTTAAGGCACTATAATGTAAAACAGGCATCATCTACTGACATATAAAATATTGCCAAGCCCTAGCAGTGACATTGAGAGAAGTACCGGGTAAAGTGACCGGGAGATCACCCGTCATTTTCCATGTAGTACCTAGAATACAAAAGGTATGGCAAATCTCGTCATAATTGCTGGTAGACACATATAAGCTATACTCACTATGCCTAATGTCAGGTAATCTATAGAAGTTATTAATGGATGTGCTGCTAAAAGAGACTAGTTGTCCTCTCACTCTTATTTCACCATTCCTATGCTCGGGTGCATTGGCATAAAATTCTCTAACCAAATTTGGGAGGGAGTGAGAGGGTTGTTGTGTAAATGTGCCCCAATTCCTATCTAGAATCATTCTAAATAAGGTCGGATTTCCCCTTTTGGTGATGTTGAATCCTCTTTCAGGAATGGGTTTTCGACTGTGCAACATACTAATATATCTCTCACTCGCTGCAAAACTCACAAATTTGGTCTCATCATATTCTTGCTGTGGTCTCCCCCTAGGTCTCTTGGTCTTAGGTGCCATGGAAACAAATTTTTTTAAAATAATAGATTTAGGGCAAAGTATAATCACTAATTAGCACAAATGCACAATAAAATGGAAAAAAAATGGTCTTACTTGATGTCCATAGTGGAGAGAAGAAAGACTATCTACCTCTTGGAGTGTTCTTGATGATCCTAATGGTCTTCTTATAACCAAGCTTTTGAAGGAGAATGCTAGCAAAATCAGCAACAAGAGTGAGCAATTGAGTAAGAAATGATGGTGCAATAAGAAATTTTGAGTTCAAGTGAGCGTGCAAGTGAAGAGAGGAGGGAGTGTGCTGCTGGTTTTGTGAAAGAAGAAATGAGGAAGAAAAGGGAAAAATGGCTTTTATAGTGCAAAATTTAGGGTTAAGTTGTGCTGGGCTCGGGCTAGCACCGTGCAGTGTGCTGCGGCGCTGGGCCTGGCTCTGCTGGGCTCGGTACTGGGCACCGCGGTGCTGGGCCTGGCGCTTGCTGGGCTCGGTACTGGGCACCGCGGTGCTGGGTTTGGTGCTGCTGTGTTGGGCCTGGCGCTTGCTAGGCTCGGTACTGGGCACCGCGGTGCTGGGCTTGGCGCTTGTTGGGCTCGGTACTGAGCATCGTGGTGTTGCTGAGGAGCACCGCGGTGCACACTGGTACCCAAAAAAAAATTATGTCCTTGGTTACCAAGCGAAAAATAAAATAAAATAAAAACATGAATCTAAAAATTTAAATTGAAAAAAAACTAACAATTTGAGAGTGAAAAAAATGTAATTAAAAACAAAATAAACAAATCAAAAGAAAAATAAAGGAAAACGTACATGTGTGGTAAAGTTAAGGGAAATAGACCGGATCCATAAGTGGAATGTCTTCCACCTCTGGATTTGGCTTATTGATTAAGATCTTAAGGCGCTAACCATTCACTTTAAAAATTGGACTGTCCTTAACGTCCTCAATTTCCACCGCTCCATTCCCAAAAACACGGTTTACTATGAAGGGACCAGTCCATCTTGACCGAAGTTTTCCTGGATGCTTATGGAGTCTAGAATCGTACAAGAACACCCGATCATTGGGTCTAAATATTTTTCTCAAAATGTTTTTATCATGGAATGCTTTCATCCTGGTCTTATATATCCTAGAGTTCTCATAAGCATCGTTTCTTAATTCCTCTAACTCGGTCAGTTGATACTTCCTAATCTTACCCACCTCTCCTATGACAAAATTAAAAGACTTGATGGCCCAATAAGCTCTATGCTCAAGCTCCACGGGTAAGTGGCAAGGCTTTCCAAAAACAAGCCTATAAGGTGACATGCCTAAGGGTGTTTTAAAAGCAGTACGGTATGCCCAAAGTGCATCAACAAGTCTCAAAGACCAATCCTTGCGATCAGGGTTAACCGTTTTTTCTAAAATTTGTTTGATTTTTCTATTAGCGAGCTCTACTTGTCCACTACTATGAGGATGATAGGTAGTAGAAATTTTATGTAACACCCCATATTTTCGCATTAAAGCTTCAAAAGAACGGTTGCAAAAATGTGTACCTTGATCACTAATTATAGCACGTGGTGTACCAAATCGAGATAACACATTTTCTTTGAGAAATTTGATTACCGTTCTATTATCATTACTTTGGCAAGCTGCGGCCTCCACCCACTTAGATACATAATCTATTGCCACAATGATGTATTGGTATCCAAAGGAAGGAGGAAAGGGTCCCATAAAATCGATGTCCCAACAACAAAAAATTTCAATTACTAAAATAGGGTTTAAGGGCATCATATTTCGACGGGACACAGCTCCTAACTTTTGACACCTTTCACATGAGTGACAGTAGGTGTTTGCATATTTAAACAAGTAAGGCCAATAAAATCCACACTGCAAAATTTTTTGCAGCGGTTTTTTTCATTGAAAAGTGGCCTCCACAAGCTTGTGAGTGACAAAAGTCTAAGACACTCGCAATCTCTTCATTAGGGATGCAACGCCTTAGAATTTGGTCAGGGCAATACTTGAAAAGATAGGGGTCATCCCAATAGAAATTACGTACCTCGTATAAGAATTTCTTCTTGTCTTGAGCACTCCAATCCATTGGTATCTCACCTGTAGCCAAATAATTTATGATGTGAGCAAACCAAGGTAGAAAAGTAATGGATAGTAATTGCTCATCTGGAAAATCATCCTTGATTGGTATGTCATCACAAGTGTCCTCGAAAGTAAGTCTCGAAAGATGATTAGCCACTACATTTTCCACTCATTTTTTGTCTTTGATGGTGATATCAAATTCTTATAGGAGGAGGATCCATCAGATCAGTCGTGCTTTAGCATCCTTCTTTGTAAGAAGGTACTTGAGTGCTGCATGATCTATAAAAATAAGAATAGGGGAACCAATTAAATAAGCACGAAATTTATCTAAAGCAAATACTACAACTGTTAATTCTTTTTCAGTTTTAGAGTAATTCATTTGAGCACTATTTAAAGTTTTACTAGCATAGTAAATGACAAATGGTTTTCCCTCTCTTCGTTGTCCAAGAACAGCACCCACAGCGTAGTCACTAGCATCACACATGATTTTAAAAGGCAAGGTCCAATCTGGTGACTGCATTATAGGTGCGAAAGTAAGCTTGCCGATCAACATTTGGAACGCTTCTTGACAAGCTTCTATCCATTCGAGGGGAGTGTCTTTAACTAGGAGGGCACATAATGGTCTAGATATACTTGAAAATTTTTGTATGAACCTCCTATAAAAACCAACATGACCAAGGACGGACCTCATATCCTTTATTGTCTTAGGTGTGGGCAATTTAGAGATTAATTCAATCTTAGATTGATCGACCTCTATTCCTTTAGAAGAGACAACATGCCCTAAGACAATGCCGGATGGTACCATGAAATGATATTTTTCCGAATTTAAAACCAATTCTTTTTCCTCACAGCGAATTAATACTCTTTCTAAATTCATTAAGCATGCTTCAAATGAAGATCCGAAAACAATTAGGTCATCCATAAAAACCTCCATGCAACTTTCAACTATGTCACTAAAAATACTCATCATATAGTGTTGAAAAGTGGCAGGAGCATTACATAATCCAAATGGCATTCTGCGAAAAGCATAGGTACCAAAAGGATAAGTAAAAGTAGTATTTTCTTGGTCTTCTAATGCAATTTCTATTTGATAATAACCAGAATAACCATCTAGAAAACAGTAAAAGGGATGACCAGCTACACGCTCAAGAATTTGATCAATAAAAGGGAGTGGGAAGTGGTCTTTCCGGGTGGCAACATTTAATTTTTTGCAATCGATGCACATACGCCACCCGGTCACAAGTTTGGTAGGGACTAGCTCTCCTAGGTCATTCTTTACTACTGTGACTCCGGACTTTTTAGGGACGACTTGTGTAGGACTTACCCATTTACTATCAGCTATAGGATATATAATACCCGCATCTAACAGTTTTAGCACTTCATTTTTCATTACTTCTTTCATAGTGGGGTTAAGCCTACGTTGAAGGTCTCTACGAGGACTAGCTCCTTCATCCAAATTTATTTTATGGGAGCAGATTAGGGGATTAATTCCCTTTAAATCAGCCATGCTTCAACCTAGGGCTAATTTGTGTGCATTCAAAGTTTGAAGTAGTTTATCACCTTGGGTCTCAGATAATTCAGAAGAAATAATAACAGGAAAGGTATCATCTGGACCGAGAAAAGCATGCTTTAAGCCCTTAGGTAGTGGTTTTAGTTCAACCTTAGGTGCTTCCACACTTGAAGGGACTTGTGTCTTGCTTTTTTCGGGCAGCTCCTCAAACCTTGGTTGCCATGCCCGATTGCTATAATCCTGAGATTTGTCAAAAACAACACAAATATTAATCATATCAGTTTTATCATCAAATAAATCTATCTAAGAATTAACAAGAAAACTCTTAAGATGATCATAATTATGTGTTAAAGAGACTCCCTCATTGATGAGTGACTCAATCATGCAAAGCTGGTGGTTTTCATCCTCTTCTTCGGGCTGCTTTGCAACATTGAAAATATTCACTTCAAGTGTCATGTTGCTGAAAGACAGTTTCATGAGTCCATTTCTACAATTTATTAGAGCATTTGCAGTAGCAAGGAAAGGCTTACCCAAAATCAAAGGGATTTTAGAGTTAATATCAACAGTAGAAGTAGTATCAAGAATTAAGAAATCAACAGGATAGTAGAATTTATCAATTTGAATCAAGACATCCTCTACCACACCCCGGGGTACTTTGACTGAATGGTCAGCCAATTGCAATACCATGCCAGTTGGTTTGATTTCTCCTAACCCTAGCTGTAAGTAAATGGAGAATGGCATCAGGTTTACGCTAACTCCTAAATCTAGCAACGCTTGTCCTACCTCATGATTTCCAATGCTGCAAGTAATGGTAGGACATCCTGGATCTTTGTATTTTGGGGGAATTCTTTTCTCAATTAACACACTAACTTGCTCAGTTAGGAATGCTGTTTTCTTAACATGGTGTTTCCTCTTAATGGTGCATAAATCCTTGAGTTTTGCATAGGTAGGGACTTATTTAATCACATGCAAAAGAGGAAGATTAAGTTTCACTTGCCTTAAGTTCTTAAGGATTTCATTATTTATTTCCAGATTTTTTTTTGGATTTTAAGGCTTGGGGGAATAGTGCCTTAACAGGATTTTTGGTCACTTCAGGGTCTTTAAGCAACTCGGCTTCACTATTAGTTTGACCCTTTTCCACATCCTCAGATTTATTCATTGGTGGGATGTGCAGTGAATTGCCACTTCGGGTCACAATGGCATTTACATCTTTCAAATTTTCTTGTGCCATATATTGACCGTGAGGTATGGACTGAGCTTGGGAAGGAAACTTACCTCGCTCAGTCACACTTAAGGAGCCCATCAATTTAGACACTTGGCTCCTTATTTCTTTGTTTTCCTCAACCACTTATGTAATTAAGTCCTCACACCTTTGGTTTGTTTTACCTTGTGCTTTTATGAAAGCATGTAAGGTGTCTTCTATAGAGTTCCTAGAGGATGAGGTTGTATAATAAGGTGCTGGGTATGATCTAGGAGGCTATGCATACTGCTGGTTTTCAGATTTCCAGCTGAAGTTGGGATGATTTCTCCACCCCGGATTGTAAGTGTTAGAGAAGGGTGCTTGAGGCTTCTTGTACATGCCTAAGGCATTACATTGTTCCTCGTACAGCCCTCTCATGTCAATAAATGTGGGGTAATCTTGAGCAGGATGATCAATCCCACCACACACAAAACATGTTTCTAAAGGTTCGGCTTGATTAACAATATGTGTTGGTTTTTTAGTTTTCAGTGCCTCTAACTCCCTAGTAAGCATCTCGACCTTGGCCTTAAGATTATCCTCTTCCCTAAGATGGTAGATTCCTCCACCATTAGGGTTTCCTATAGGTCGTGACCTATTTGTGCTTTCAGTAGCACTAGGTCCAGTCCATGTGTGAGCTTTTTCAGCAAGCTCATTGAGGTATTCAAAAGCCTCATCAGGGTCTTTTTGCAGAAATTCACCATTGCATATCATCTCTATAAATTGGCGCTCTCTATAGGTAAGACCCTCATAGAAATAGCTCACTAAGCGCCAATTTTCGTACCCATGATGTGGACATATACTTAACAGCTCTTTAAATTTCTCCCAAGACTGATACAAAGTCTCGTTTTCCTTTTGCGCAATGGTAGAGATTTGTCTTTTCAATGCATTAGTTTTATGTTGAGGGAAGTATTTGTTGAAAAAGACATGGGTCATCTCATTCCATGACCCAATAGATCGTGGTCTCAACGAGTATAACCAACTTTTAGCTTTATCCTTCTAGGAGAAAGGAAAAAACTTGAGTCTCACGATATCATTGGTTACATCTTAACTATGGAAAGTCGCAACTACTTCCTCAAATTCTCTAATGTGCACATATGGGTTTTCATTTTCCAAGTCATGAAAAGTGGGGAGTAATTGTATCATCCCTGGTTTAAAGTCTTGATGGTGGGTGTTGGCTGGAAACATAATACACGATGGTGTGGCTATCCAGCTAGGATGTAGGTAGTCTTTAAGTGTCCTAGCAACATTTTCATTAGGGTTTTCAGCCATGTTAACGAAGTTTTCTAAATTTTCTGTGGGGTGAACACTAGAGTTCGATCTAGGTGAGGTTTCACTAACGGACGTGGAAAGGAAAGGTATCACTATTTTGGCTCCTTTAATGAATCTCCCTCACGAATCTCTCTGTCTAAGCATACACCAACTGATTTTAAAAGAAATAAATAGAACATAACAAAATAAAGAAAAAAAAAATCAGAATATAAAAGAAAGATAGTACTGTCTTGTCTTAGAGTTGACAAATTCCTCATGAGTAAGCGCGTTTCCCTGGCAACGATGCCAAAATTTGATTATTCCCAAAACATACACGGTTGGTGTAGCACAGCTTTAGGGTGTTGATTCCACAGGGAAACAAGTTTAACTATAAAGAGAGATGTAAACTTTAATATGAGATGATATAATAAGTAAAGAATCTGAAATTAATGATGAAGTAATTGTGTAGGTTTGTGAAATATAATAGAGAGGCAACAAGAATCCGAGAATCCTCCCTGGGTTCATTGTCCTAATCCTAACTTGATTCAATTTCTTTTATCTCGATTGCACGTTTCACATCCCAAACATGCAATCGACAAATATTCAATGAGAACGTGTGTAAACCCTAATATGATTGTAATGAAATACTTCTTATTTCTGATTTATGCATGTATGATCTACCCTATAGGTTTATCAAGAAACGACAATATATCTTTATTGACAATATTGTAGTAATGGACAAACCTAAAGGCTAGACTTATTGGACTCAATTATACCCAATAATCTTGACATAAGAGAAGCATGACTAAAGTTATATCAAGGAAAAGATACAATCGCCGGAATAGATAAAATCTTATAATTAGATAAAGAAGTAAATCATGACAATGTTTGACAATAAATTCTTATTAGAACTGAACCAAATAAGGATAGATAGGAACAACTACACCTAGGGATTCATCCCTTCGCCTTACTTGGAAGTTAGTTAGCCATGGTGTTCATGGCTAAACTCTTTTGTTGATGAGAGTTACTGTCTTCAACTTCTGGGTCTTTGCTCACAGCCAAGATGTCTTCTCTTAAACCTTAAGTGTCTTATTTATAGTACAAAATACCAAGGGTATTCTTGGGTTTAATCTAGTATTTAAAAACCCTAATTAAAGTCAAACTCGGAGATGTAAATACGTGTGCGCGCTGCGGTGCTGCTGGGGAGCACCTCGGCGCTAGGCATAAGCTGGAATGGGCGACCTTTTGGGCGTTACAGTGCTGTTGAGGAGTATCGCGGTGCTGGCTGGTGGGTCACCATATGTATGTTTCTGGGCGCCGAGGTGCTGGCCTTTTTGTTGATAATCTTCATGCTTTGCCTCTCCGTAGCCATTCTTCTGCTTCGTCGTGCATGGACCCTTGGTGTTTTTAAACAACAATCGCTTCTTCTCTTCTTTGGACTCAAAACACCTGAAAATGTACTTGAATACGTTAGTAGTCCAATGATATTACCTAAGAGTTATCAACACACAAGAGTGCAATAAAGACCGAGAAGAATCATAAAATGCTAACAATTAAACATCTTTGAAGTGCATTTTATGGCTCTTATCAACACTCAAACACTCAAATAGTTTGTGACTCTGCTTAATGGGAGTATTAACTGGCTTGCTGATAAGTTCTTAAATATTCATATTTATGCCCCTTAATTTATAGTTGTTAAGCTCTTTATTTATGTATTTTAGTATATTATATTTCATTTTGTGTTTTCTGTGCTTTTTATAGGTTTTTGAAGAAAAGATAACATTTTGAAGTTCTAAAGAAGAAAACTGAAGATCTGGAACCTACTAAGTGCGATCGAGCGCAAGTCATTTGTAGTCGAGCACACAAGCACTAGTGCGCACACCTAGAAAGCTCGAGCGAACGCATGCGCTCGAGTGCAGAAGCACACGATCGAGCGCACATGCACAGAGAGGCGATAGAGCCAGTTTTGGAAAGAAGTCTCCGGGTCTTATTTTGGAAATTAGAGTTTCGAGGCACCTTTAGAACCCTATATATAGGATTGTAAAATACAGAAAACATACTTTTGATTTGGTTTTGAAGTTGTAAGCTTTGGAGAGGAATTGATGACTTGTCTCCACAGTATTCTTCAGGTTTTTATTTATTTATTTAGTTTATGTTAT
>CM043697.1:17107500-17187500 GCA_023935145.1 Bretschneidera sinensis
TGATTGTTTCTACTATGACTTTAATATATCCCGTCTTTAAGAATTAAGCTGTCATAGGTTTACCTCTTGACTTTTTTTTTTATATAAAAAAATTTGGGCTACAGAACGGGAAGTAACACTCTGTCATCTGGTGTGAGTGTGGTTTGATTTTTAGTCTCTTATGCAATGACAAACAACTCTACCAACCAAGTTAGTTGACTTTAATATATTTTGTCTTTCAAGAATTAGGTCATCATAGGTGTACTCTTGATCTTTTTTTTATAAAAAATTTTGGCTACACAACAGGAAGTAACCCTCTTCTATCTCTAATCTTTTTTTTTAATTTTTTTAATTTTTATCTTTAAAGTGAGTGTAGTTTGATTCTTGGTCTCTTATACAATGAAAAATAACTCTACCAACTAAGTTAGTTGACTTTAATATATTCGGTCTTTCAAGAGTTAGCTCATCATAGGTTTAACTCTTGATTTTTTTTTTTAAATAAAAAAGGGCTACACAATAGGAAGTAACCCTCTTCCATCTCTAATCCATTCTATCTCTGGTGTGAGTAGAGTTTGATCCTTGGTCTCTTATATAATGACAAACGATTCTACCAATTAAGCTAGTTGACATTTACTACCTCTTGACATGTTACGTACATGAAAATACACTTTTATAATAAGATAAAGTTAACAATCGATAAAAAGCAAAATATTTGACCTGTTTTTTTGTTTACCTTCTTCTTTTCCTTTATTTTGAATTTACATATGGGTGTGGAGATAGTGAGATAGTTTTAGATTTTTAATTCTTATTTCTTTACTTGAAGGCTTTTGATAAGTTGTAACCTAAAAGATTATCTCAATTACAATACAAGGAATTGTTTTCAATGTATGTCTATGTAGTTATGTATCATGAATGTATTTTTGTATATATTTATAGACACACATTATGAGGAGTACAATATCTGTTCAAGTAGTTGTGTAGTTTTTATTTTGGACTATGGAGCTATTGAATTCTATTTGAAAAGTAACAGAGAACAAAATTATACCTTAAAGAAATAGTAGTATTTTGTACTTACATTAATGTTCTTGTCTAGTGACATGTTCTACTTAGGTAAAAATTCTAGTATCTTAAACTGTAAAGAGTAATTCCGTTCAAAATTTCTAAATAGTACTTGGTACAGTTGCTTATTTGTCGGCACATTCTATAGTGGACACACTAGATCATTACTCCTGAAACCTTCTCTAGCTAGAGTCACAATCCTTGACAAATAATACAAATCTTCTAAGAGTTGTGTTCTTGTTGAAAAGTTACTAATGTACCTTTTAGTACACTATAAATAGGGACTCTTCTCATTTATCCAAATCACTTTTATTCTGCAATACTAATGTACAGAGAGTTACTAACTATAGTGTTGATCAAGTGTCTATTGACCCTGAATGATTTTGATAGTAACAAAAATCTTAATTAAGCACTAATGAATATTACTTAAGTGATACAGATTGTTAATAGTGCTTATACATCAAAGGAGATCAAGATTATAGAAATTGGTGAATCAAAATTGATGATCTCAAAAGTCAATAAGCTCTCCAAAAGATCAAATTCAAGGAGAATAATTTAAATGTAACTTCAAAGACAAAAAAGGATAGATTATAGGTTTGAATCCTAAGATACACTTTGTAAGCATTTCAATTTTTAGGAGCTAATTAAATTTGCATTGCATTTTATTATATAGCCTTAATTAATTGAAGATATAAAATCTTCATGTGATTTTATTAAATGCAAATAAATTCTTTGGGTTCAATACTTAACATGCTCTAATTGAACTTAAGAAGAATTTATGTTGACATAGAAAATTATTTGAGCATTTGTAATATATCTTTCTTCATATATCTTGCACACACATTAAGCTTAAATTTGTAATATGTTTTGTCATCATCAAAATGCCTCAATCAAGAAATTGATTAAATTAATTTTGATGATAACAAAACACTTTTGAAGTGTTTAACTCGTGTGTTTAATGTGCAAGAAAGTTTGATTCAATTAGGAGATTTTTTGGAACTCAAAAATCCAAAAAAATTAAAGAAAATTGATGCTGAAAACACTGTTCATCATGAAAATACTGTATCATACAGCGCACAAAAACTGACCCAGTCGACTGGGTGAATAGTACCAGTAGACTGGATGCTCGAAAAGTCAGTTTTCACATCAGTTATAAAGGACAATCGACTACTATAAATGGATAGTCGACTGGGCGAGTTACAACAGCTATATTTTTGAATTTAAAAGGCTATAAACTTGTCTCTAACGACTCTATTTTGTCTCCAACGGCTAGAAGACTTCAAGACACTATAAATAGAGCCTCAAAGGTCATTTGGAAGAGAAGAGAAACATTTTACAACAAAGGATTAAAGTAAAATCTTTATTCTCTTCTTCTTGAGCCAAAAACTCCATTATCAAGCTATAAGCTTTTGAGAGAGAAAATATTAAGTTGTAATCTTCATTGAGAAGTCTCTCTCTTGTTTGTTTGCTTCAAACCTTCCTTTCATTATCTTGTTAAAAGAATTGGTGTAACTCTTATGAGAGTTTGTAAGTGAGCTAGTGAGTGTTGGATATATACACTTGGGTAGCAAACTTAGGATTCTTGTGAAAAAGTTTGAAGCAACACCCTTAAAGTTGCTTGTTTGTATTCAGTTTGAGTAACACCAGTGAAGTTGCTTGTTTGTATTCGGTTTGAGTAACACTCGTGAAGTTGCTTGTTTGTATTCACTTTGAGCAACACCCATGAAATTGCTTGTTTTAGTGAAAGGTTTCAAGGAGGATCCTTGAAGAGAGTGGATGTAGGTTCGGAAGGATTCCGATATTGCCGAACCACTATAAATCGAGTTTGCATCTCTCTAACTCTATCTCTTTAATTACTTGCTTATAATTATTTATTATTCAAGTAAATGAGATTGATTGCTTAATTATTTTGTAATTCAATTATTTGTTGGTATTCATCTAAGGTTTAAACATGGTTGGAAGAGGTCAAGCATGAAGCCTTTGAAGCCTCAGCACATTAGGAGAGTGTGCCTCAGCATGCAAGCAACAAAGAAGGTCCACTAAATGAGTGTGCGCACCAGGTCAGGCCGCAGCCCTGCTTTTCCCAAGCCACGACACCTAGAAGGTGGAAAGCTGGAGGAAGGCCAAGGCCGTGATGCCCCCTTCCCAAGGCCACGGTGCCCAGAACTTTGCTGAAGAGGTGCTTTGCCTTGAGCCGTGGCGCCCCCTGTTTCAGGCCGCACCTTCAAGGCACACTGAAGCACACATGATTCAGCCTTTCAAGTGGTTTGTGAGGGATGTTTAAAATGCACAACTTAACTTAGGATTGATCAAAGGCCGTGGTTGATTGGTCATTAAGATCTAAGGGTGGAGAATGACACCCAAGATTGATCAAGAAGTTGGTGCACTATATAAAGGGTCACATAGCTTCATTCTCATCAATTATTTGAGAGATTACAAGAAACACATTGTGACATACAAGTGATCATTACACAAAAGAGAATTGTGTGAGAGTGCAAAGACACAAAATACAAGAGGCACTCATTGTAGAAAGGCTGGTTATAAAGAGAGAATAGCATAGATTTGATAGAGAGCTTTTGTAATAGTTCTTATCATCTTCTTTCTTCTCTTCTTGGTTTCTTCAAGAACTTGAGCTTCTTGGAGAGGGGTTTCTATGATTGTAAAAGAACCATTGATTTAGTGCAGAGAGTTCAGAGGAACTCATAGGGACGTAGACTATTGTCGAACCTCGATAACAAATCGCTTGTCTTCTTTCTTTCTTTGATTTTTATTCCTGTTTTCGATTCCTAATCTTTACAAGTCATTCTAGATTTGGGTGTTTAGAAGAACACCACTTGGGCATCTTGTCAAAGTGGTTTCCAATAGTGGTATCAGAGCTTTGGTTAGAGGGTATCGGAGCAAGAACAAGAAGGTGACAGAGTCAAGACTGCAAGAATCAAAAATCAACTTCTTGGGTGATTCAAGAACGGAGTAAAGATCAAGATTAGATCGTGTTCTTGAGGGAGATTCAAGAATAGTATTAAGATCAATATTCGATCATGTTCTTGAGGTTTAGAAGAAAGTGTTTGTGAGTGTTGCATAAATCTGGGATCTTGTCCGCAAAGATGGCTTCAAATTTCGTTGTTGAGAAGTTTGATGGAAAGGGAGATTTTTCCCTGTGGAAACGGAAGATCAAGGCTGTTCTTATGCAATAGAAGGTGGACTTGGCTATTGGAGAAGATGATTCTTTTCCAGCAAGTATCACGGAGGACTAGCAGATTGAGATAAAGAAGATGGCTTACAGCACCATTTTCTTGCACATGTCGGATAGTGTCACAAGGGAGTGCGGAGACTCGGAAGATCTGGCTGTCATATGGAAGAAACTAGATGAGTTGTTTCTTACCAACACTCTCCCTAATAAGATTTATCTTCTTAAAAGAATCTTTGCTTTTAAAATAGATCTTAATAAAGAGTTGTAAGATAATCTTGATGTCTTTAATAAACTAGTTCAAGATTTGGCTAGTTGTAGTATTAAATTCCCGGATAAACAATTGGCTGTTATTTTGTTAAATTCTCTTCCTGATTGTTTTGATAATTTGATTAATGTTATTGAGTATGGAAGATATACTTTAACTAAGGAGATTGTGATCAATGCCATAATAGCACATGATTTCAAAGCCAAGATAAGGGAAACATCAAGTGGAGAAGGGTTGTTCATTAGAGGAAGGCCAGCAACTCGGAATGACAGTAGCATTCATGGCAACTACCGGGAGAAATCAAGAGGTAGAGGGCAGATCCATGGGAGAGCACATTCCAAACCAAGACTTGAGGAAAGAGGTGCTTCTACTGCAACAAGGAGGGTCATTTCAAGAAGGATTGCAAGAAAAAGATGTGGGATGAGAGAAGAAGCTATACCAACAATGGAGAGGCTTCGGTTGCCAAAGGAGAACAGCAATATGATGTTCCTGTTGTGTGCCCAAATGTGAGCAAGAGGCAAGGCAGCAAAAAATGGATTTTGGATTCTGGGTGCATTTATCACATGTTCTCTCACAAGGAATGGTTTTCAAGGAGATCAATAATGGAAGGGTCTTCTTGGGGAATGAAAATTCTTGCCAAGTGAGGGGGATAGAAGACATCCAGTTGAGGACACTTGATGGAGTCACAAGGCTGCAGCAAAATGTATGGTATCTTCTGGATTTGAAGAGGAATTTGATCTTATTAGGGCAGCTGGATTCCATGGGATATACATGCAAAGTAGAAGGGGGAAAGATCAAGGTGGCCAAGGGATCTTTGGTAGTGATCAAAGCAGCAATAAAGGATGGACTCTATGAGTTGATTGGAGAGACATAAATCAATGATTAAACAGCAAGCTTGATGGCTGAGATAGATATGGCAGCCCTTTGGCACACTCGCTTGGGACACATGAGCGAAAAGAGCCTGTAAGTTCTTAGCAAGGATGGTCTACTTGGTGGTGACAAAGTAGAGAAACTTGATTTCTGTGAAAGTTGCATTCTTCGGAAGCAACATCGGGTCAGCTTCAACACCGGAGTACACAAGTTCAAGGGTGTTCTTGACTACATTCATTCGAACCTTTGGGGAGCAGCAAGAACACCAACACAGGGAGATAATTTTTACTTTCTGTCTTTAATTGATGATTATTCAAGAAAATTTTGGGTTTATTTGCTTAAGAATAAATCAGATGCCTTGAATAAATTTGTGGTGTGGAAGAAGTTGTTGGAAACTCAAACAGGTAGGGTAGTTAAGGCTTTATGAACCGATAATGGCTTAGAATTTTGTAATAAAGATTTTGATAAATTTTGTGAATTAAATAGCATTCTAAGGCCTATAACAGTTGTAAAAACACCTCAGCAAAATGGAGTTGCAGAGAGGATGAATAGAGCCCTTATGGAAAAAGTTAGGCGCATGTTAATTGGGTCCAGTTTATGATAAGTGCTTAAATAGTCATATTTAAGTAGGCTCTTTATTAATCTATTTTAGTAGATTCTACTTCATTTTCGTGTTTTATGTGTTTTTCACAGGACTTGGGCAAAAAGGTGATATTTTGGAGCTTTTAGGAGTAAAAGTCAAGTTCTGCCATCCAGTAAGGTGCGCTCGAGCACACCTCTTTTGAGATCGAGCGCACAGGCACACGAGGGCACTTGAAGAAGGCTCGAGTGCACACATGCACTCGAGTGCATCTCGCATACGATCGAGTGCAAACACTCTAGAGGCGACAGAGCCAGATATGGAAAGAAGTCTCGGGATTCCAAATAGGAAATTAGGGTTTTGGGACACCTTGAGGACCCTATAAATAGCCCTATAAAACAAATAAACCAGACCTTTTATTTTAGACTTGAAGTTGCAAGCTTAGGAGAGGAATTGACAACTCGTCTCCCGAGTCTTCTTCAATTTTATTTTTTTCGTTTTATTTCATTATGTCTAGAATGTTTAATTTAACTAGCATATGTAACTAAACTCTTATAGGGCTTGATTGAAGCCCTAGTTATGCTTTTCCACATGTTTATTCATTGATTACCTTTGCTATAACCTTGTTAGAATGTTTAACTTGATTAATGCCTATTTGTATTTAAATTCCTCATATGTGTGTGTCTGATCAATATATGCATATGGTATGGATAAGTTAGTCGAATCAATTTGGATGACCGAGTCCTGGGTTCGACATTAGTAACAAGAGATATCCACACTGGATTCTCGGGTTAATCAACATGGGAAACCGGGAGCGGACCAAGCCCTAGGTCCCGTGTGGTTGGCGATCTCCACAGCCCTCATGCTCTCTTAAGGAACAACTCAGTATACACCCATGCTGAATCTCTTAAGAGAGAAAAGAGTTAGAGTATACACCATGCCTAACTCGTTGCACAGGGAGATCAATAGCCTAAGGTGTGGGCCAAACCCTTAGGTTGGCAACCATTAAATATTCATGATAAGACTAGTGCATTGGCACTTTACTTAGTGGGAAAGTATAATTAGTGGTGGATATCATAGTCCTATGTTCTCATTATTATTATCTCACACTCTATAACTATTTCTATTTTTACTTTGAAAGAAACTAATTCTAAATTGAAATTCACCAATCCCTGTGGAAATGATCTCGCACTTGCACACTATGCTACCATTGATCTTGTGCACTTGCAAGTAAAACTAGTAGGGTTATTTGCATATTTATTTAGATAGATAACCGTCCAAACAAGTTTTTGGTGCCGTTGCCGGGGATTGCGCTAAATTTCTTTTAGAATTAATTTTTCTTTTAGTTTAATTATTATTATTTCTTTTTATTCTATTTTATTCCTATTTAAAGAAACTTTTAAGTTTCTGTTTCTATCTTATTCTTCATTTCATTAAAACCCTAATCAATTTCCTTCTTCTCTGTTTCAGGTACTCCAAGAGAACTTTCTGTGCTACTTGCGATCTAGCGCAATTGAGGCAGAGAGTTACCCGAGCAGTAGTGTATGACTGCTGCACTTACGTAACTGCCGTCAATTCATGCATGGACATCTATCCAAGCATCCGACATTCCTTCCCCTTGATACCGAGCTTGAGCAGACTATCCAACAAAGGCTTAGAGATAACTTGGAAGAGGTAGAAGGAGGAATTAAGGAAGAAATACCAATGGTAGAACAGATAGCCGAGCAGTAACCACCTGAGCGGAGGCCGATGAAGCAATCTTTCATCCTATAGAACCTCGATCAACCATCGTGCATTGCATATCAACCTGAGACGGAAGGAAACTACTACATATCTCCACAGATACTCAGTGCATTGACTCACTTTAGGGGTACACCTAGTGAGGATCCACATTTGCACCTTCTAGAGTTTTTCGACCTCTGCAAATTCCAGCACATCTGAGGCTTAGACCAAGAAGGAATAAGGTTAATTCTTTTCCCTTTTCCTTGAAAGATAATGCTAAATTATGGCATAATTCTTTACCTGCAGTTTCTATCCACACTTGGGAAGAGTTGGCTAGCAAATTTCTAAGGAAGTTCTTCCCAGCCCAAAAGATGAGGCAAATGAGGAAGGAAATTCAATCATTCCAACAAAAGAATGAAGATCTATTCTTCGAGGCCTGGGGACACTTCAACGAGCTACTACTCAAGTGCCTACACCACAACTTACCCCAAGACGAACTGGTACAAGCTTTTTATGAAGGTTTGAGTGACACTAACAAAAATATTGTAGATTCAGGTTGTGGAGGAGTATTGATGGAGAAAAGCAGCGAAGAAGCGATGGAACTCTTCAAAACCCTAAGTGAACACACGCAGCAGTTCTCCTTTCGAGATAGACATATAAGCAAAAGTAAGGGTATGTATGAGGTAAGCTTAAATGGAGGATTATCTCCTCAAATAGTTACAGTGGAAAGGAAGCTAGACCTATTGGTTAAAGCTATGGCTGCCCAGAACACCTCATCTAACCCACCAGCTATACCCTTCTAGGTATGTGCTATTTGCTCCCACTTTGATCATAATACGGATACGTGTCCATTATATTCATCTGCAGATTATGACCAATCTAACTTTGTGGGACCAAACAATTATCCACCGAAGAACAACCCTTACACAAACACATAAAACCCTGGGTGGCGAAATCAACTAAATTTCTCATGGAGCAATAATCAAAACAGTCAAGGGCAGGAAAGAAACTTCCAACCAGTAGCCAAATCTATTCCCGAACCAAAGAAGAACGACCTCAAAAGTATTATGAGGCAATTAGCATCTCAGCAGCAATAACTCCTAAATACACATGAACAATTCATGGAAGAAACGAGGCAATGATAAGTGCTTAAATAGTCATATTTAAACCCCTTAATTTACACTTGTTAGGCTCTTTATTTATCTATTTCTATGGATTCTACTTCATTTTCGTGTTTTATGTGTTTTTCACAGGACTTGGACAAAAAGATGATAATTTGGAGCTTTTACGAGCAAAAGTCAAGATCTGTCATCCAGCAAGGTGCGCTCGAGTGCACCCCATTGCACTTGAGCGCACCCCATTGAGATCGAGCGCACAAGAGCACAAGCGCACTTGAAAAAGGCTCGAGCGCACACTTGCCCTCGAGCGCATCCCGCATACGCTCGAGCGCAATCACTCCAGAGGCGGCAAAGCCAGATATGGAAAGAAGTCTTCCGAATCCAAAAGGAATTAGGGTTTCGGGACACCATGAAGACCCTATAAATAGCCCTGTAAAACACATAAACTACAACTTTTGTTCTAGATTCGAAGTAGAGAGCTTAGGAGAGGAATTGACGACTCGTCTCCCTAGTCTTCTTCCGTTTTAGTTTTTTGTTTTTATTTAATTATGTTTAGAATGTTTAGTTTATTTAGTATGTGTAACTAAACTCCTATAAGGCTTGATTGAAGCCCTAGTTATGCTTTTCCACATGTTCATTCATTGATTATCTTTGCTATAGCCTTGCTAGAATATTTAACTTGATTAATACCTAGGTGTATTTACATTCCTCATATGTATGTGCCTGATCAACGTATGCATGTGGTATGGATAGGTTAGTCGAATCAATTTGGATAATCGAGTCCTGGGTTCGACATTAGTAACAAGGGATATCTACACCAGATTCCTGGGTTAATCAACATGGGAAACCGGGAGCGGACCAAGCCCTAGGTCCCGTGTGGTTGTAGATCTCCACAGCCTTTATGCTCTCTTAAGGAGCAACTCTGTATATACCCATGTTGAATCCCTTAAGAGAGAAAAGAGTTAGAGTACACACCATGCCTAACTCGTTGCATAGGGAGATCAATAGCCTAAGGTGTGGACCAAGCCCTTAGGTTGGCAACCATTAGATATTCATGATAAGGCTAGAGCAATGACACTTTATTTAGTGGGAAAGTATAATTAGGGTGGATATCGTAGTCCTATGTTCTCATTATTGTTGTCTACTCACAAATCAAATCTGTTATTTCTCTTTTTAACTCGAATAAACTAATTCTAAAACGAAATTCACCAATCCCTGTGGAAATGATCTCACACTTACACATTATGCTACCACAGACCTTGTGCACTTGCAAGTAAAACTCGGACGGTTATTTGCATATTTATTTAGGTAGATAACCGCTCCAACAAGTTTTTGGCGCCGTTGCCAGGGATTGCACTAAAATTTCTTTTAGAATTAATTTCTCATTTAACTTAATTATTGTTTTTTCCTTTTTATTTGATTCTTAATTATTGTGTTTATCTTATTTTTCACTTCATTAAAAAACCCTAATCAATTTCTTTTTTCTCTGTTTCAGGTACTCCAAGAGAGCTTTCTATGCCACTTGCGATTGAGTGTAATTGAGGCAGAGAGTAATCCGAGTAGCAGTGTTTGACTGCTGCACTCAAGTAACTACCACCGATTCATGCACGGACGATGATCCAAGCATCCAGAATTCCTTCCCTTTGATCACTAGCTAGAGAGAACTATCCGGCAAAGACTTAGAGACAACTCGGAAGAGGATGAAGGAGGAATTGAGGAAGACACACCAATGGCAAAACAGATAGCCGAACAGCAACCACCTGAGCGGAGGCCGATGAAGCAATCCTTCATCCCGCAGAACCTCGAACAACCTTCGTGTATTGCGTATCAACCTGAGGTGGAAGGAAACTATTACGTATTTCCGCAAATACTCAGTGCACTGACTCACTTTAGGGGTACACCTAGTAAGGATCCACATTTGCACCTTCGAGAGTTCTTCAACCTCTGCAAATTCTAGCACATCCGAGGCTTAGACTAAGAAGGAATAAGGTTAATTATTTTCCCTTTTCCCTTGAAAGATAACGCTAAATTTTGGTATAATTCTTTGCCTGCAGTTTCCATCCACACTTGGGAGGAGTTGGTTAGCAAATTCCTAAGGAAGTTCTTCCCAGCCCAAAAGACGAGGCAAATGAGGAAAGAAATTCAGTCTTTCCAACAAAAGGATGGAGATCTATTCTTCGAAGCCTAGGGACACTTCAACGAGCTACTACTCAAGTGCCTACATCACAATCTACCCCAAGATGAACTGGTACAAGCTTTCTATGAAGGTTTGAATGATTCTAACAAAAATATTATTGATTTAGGTTGTGGAGGAGTGCTGATGGAAAAGAGCAACGAAGAAACAATGGAACACTTCAAAACCTTGAGCAAACACACGCAGCAGTTCTCCTCTCGAGGTAAACATATAACCAAGAATAAAGGTATGTATGAGGTAAGCCTGAATGGAGGATCATCTCCTTAAATAGCAGTAGTAGAGAGGAAACTTGACCTATTAGTTAAAGCCATGGCTGCTCAGAACACCTCAACAAACCCACCAGCTACACCACTCCAGGTATGTGCTATTTGCTCACAATTTGATCATAATACTAATACATGTTCCTTGTATTCATCTGCAGATCATGAGCAAGCCAACTTTGTGGGACCAAATAATTATTCGAATGAAGAACAACCCCTATGCTAACACATACAACCCTGGATGGAGGAATCACCCAAATTTCTCATGGAGCAACAACTAAAACAGTCAAAGGCAGCAACGAAACTTCCAACCAGTAGCCCATTCCTCTCCTGAACCAAAGAAGAATGACCTCAAAAGTCTTGTGAGGCAACTAGCAACTCAGCAGCAACAAATCTTGAATAAACATGAACAATTCATAGAAGACTCAAGGCAATTTCGGACTGAAATGAGGCAAATCACTGCAAAACATGATCAAGTCATTCAAGGACTAGAGGTACAAATGGGATAGTTGGCCAAAGAATTGAGTAGCAGAAAGCAAGGAGAGCTCCCAGCCCAGCCATTGCCTAATCCAAGAGGATATCAGCAACTGAATGCTGTAACTACCTTAAGAAGTGGTAAGATCATCGGCACCAATGAGCCTACACAAGCATCTCCAGACCAGACCTCGACATCTAAGGTAAGAGAGATGGAAAAGGTAAATACACCTCCACCCTTCCCTCAAAGGTTAGTGAAGCCTAAAAAGGAAACTAAAAAGATTAACATTTTCGAAACCTTGAAAAAGGTGGAAATAAATATTCCTTTATTAGATGCAATAAGACAACTACCTGCATATGCTAAGTTTTTAAAAGATTGTTGCACTAACAAATGAAAATTTTAAGAGCATGAGATGGTAGCCTTGACCGAACAGGTGAGTGCTGTATTATTGAGAAAATTACCACCTAAACTAAGACTTGAGTAGTTTTACTATTCCTTGCAGGCTAGGTGACCAGTTTTTCGAGCATGCATTATTAAACCTAGGAGCAAGTGTCAACTTGCTACCTTACAGTGTATTCGAGACACTAGGTTTGGGGGAGCTCCAACCCATCTCCATTACATTACAATTGGCTGACAGAAGCATCAAACGACTAAGAGGTATCCTCAAGGATGTTTTGGTAAGAGTAGGTCAAGTTATCTTACTTGTTGATTTTATTGTATTAGACATGAAGGAATGTCATATGCCTGTACCATTACCCATCGTCTTAGGGAGACCATTTATGATCACTGCTGACACAAACATTAATGTAAAAAGGGCATTGTTACCATGCAAGTAAATGATGAAGAGATAGAATTTAAAATATTTAATACAATAGACCCCCCTAAAACTGCTAATAAATGTCATAATGTGAGTTCCATGCAAGGTATTGGTGAAGAAGTGGCTAAAGTCCATTACACTGTTCCATTGGAGACCATCCCCAACCATGCTAACACAAGATTGGACGGTAAACCAGAGGAAGATAATGTAATTAAGGATATGAATGAAGTTGTGCACACCATCAAGAACACACTTGAGCTTTCAAGTACGTTTAATCCCCAATTTAAAAAACTTGCACTCACTAATAATATTTCTCCTTATTTTACTGACCAGGCACCACAATTGGAGACAAAGAAGATGTTGACGGCACTGGAACCACCTGATGAGGGTCTTAAGTGCCTCCTTTAAGGGACGTAGCCTTAAAGCTACCATAGAGAGCACTAGAGCAATTCCACTTATTTTTACATATAGCTCAAAATGCTTCTATCAAGGTTAGTGGTACTGAGGCCACTACAAGTTGGTACGACTGTATCGTTCCTATTCTCACTTTAAATCATTTCTTTATGTAAACTCCTTTTTAGCAAATTTCTGTCTTGCGATCGAGCGTACACCCCATGTGCTCGAGCACTACCTCGCCCTGCATTGCGCACGAGCTCATCACACTAAGCAGTTGCACACAAATACGATCGAGAGCACTTCACAAAGCGCTCGACCGCACACGAGGCAGAGAAGTCACGTGCATATTATAAATAGTTTTTATTTTTCTCACTCACTTACGCTCAATCGCACTATTGATGTTTCTCTCGCACTCACTAGCTTGTACAGTAAAAATCTCACCCTGAATCCAGATCATAGCACATTACTAACCCAACCTTACCCTATTTCCATCATACATCTCATCTATACCCATTTCACGACCCCAGGTAAGCTATACTTGTATTTCCTGCAAATTTAATAAACAATTATTGTATTACACGCACGTACATTTCTGAATTACATTCCGGAAGTAAATTTGCATTCGCATTCATTGAGGAATCATGTTTACAATTTTCAAGAGGTTAGGCTATCATTGGAATACATTCTGTAGCTTCAAAAGTTTTTGGTGCACATAAGGTGTTCGACAAATTCCCTGACCGAGTGCGATCGAGCGCTAGGTACCAGCAATCGAGCGCACTACCTCTCATGCGATCGAGCGCACAATATCTGTGATCGAGTGCAATCTTGACAGTAACACAGTTTCAGATTTTAGAACATGGCTTCCACATCCCGAGCTTCCAGCAGCCGTAATCAGACATCCCGGCCCAGTTTCGAACAACGTGAAATACTGTTTGAGACAACATTCAGTGTGGAAGAGGACTTCAAGAGTTTGGACGCCACAAGATGGGCGGTCCAAGAGTTCAAGAACCAGGGTCTCAAGCGGCTGTTCAAGCCAGTCTGCTCGACAGTATACAGTTGATTCGTGGTCAGTTTCTACGAGAACCTGACCTACGACTGCACCAGGCCAGAGATTTTATCTTCCTCAGTCCAGGGCAGATTCATAGAGCTGACCACAACCGACATAGCCAGCTCTTTACACTACTGTGATGAGTCCCCCTAGAGGACAGCCACATGGAGGAGCAGCCTGATCCGTTCCCTCTATCACACATCATAGAGGATATGTGTGTGGGACAGTACGCAGACCGCCACAACAATACGAGGAGCCGGTAGAGGTTGCCTCCCCGTTTATGGTTCATTGACTCAGTCCTGCAACAAAACGTGTGTCCTTTAGGGCACAAGACACAGAGGCGGGATTAGTTCTTACAGACTCTCTACACCTTTCACTGGGGTCACTGGTCCTCCAGCCCAACGGTCATATGGAGTCAGATACATAAATTCTGGGATGAGGTGCATAACCGGCAGACAACCACAGCTAATGCGTGGGGCCTTCCTTTCCCCTTCTTGCTCAGTCACTTCTTCAAGAAGAAGGGGATTAAATGCTCTTTTATTGATGGCCCGGTTAGTGACCATCCCTTCTTTGGGAGAACCCAGTGGAGCCTCAGCCAGTCACACATGCACCGAGGACCCCGGGCACAGATTTTAACTGCCGAGCCTATAGCAGATGATCTGATGGAGGTCAAGTATCCACCAGTAAGTCCTTCATGGGAGGAGAATCAGACAGACATGGGATCCATGGAGTATTAGCACCTTTTAGATGAGCTATCCTCCTTCCGCTGTGAGTTGTCTGACATCCGTCGAGAGGATCGTGAGGCAGCCCATTTGATCTATCAGCGGATTAATGGGTTAGAGGCACAGTTTACACTACAGGAGGCGATGCTACAGGCCATCCTTGACCGCCTAACTCCTGCACCCGGTACCTCCTTGATTGCACTCACAGATGATCAACAGTGAGAGGATACCCCATCTGGCTGAAGACATAAAACTTAGCGCTCATGGGAGGCACTCCAGACATATCATTCTTTCATTTTCAGTAGTTTTCATTTGTTTATAGTTATATTTACATGCCTATTATATATATTTTGTTTTCCGGAACAACATTTATTTTTCTTTGTCAAGTACTTAGTGCGTGCATCCATTTCAAGTTTTGGGGCGTGTACAAGCAAGCAAGCAAGCAACCTAGTTCTCCATCTCCCAGGTCAGATCTTTCCATGCCACACACACATTGGGGACAATGTGTATTTTATATTTGGGGGTAGTGGGAGATACTAGATACTATTACACACACATTTGAACACATACACACACTAAGTCCCCAGTTTTTTTAGAAAAGATAAATGCATGTTCATTTGATAACAAAAATTTTAGTTAATTTAAAATTTTGATAACATTTCATTAGTTCGCTTAAAAGCTAGAACACATAGTCTTGTATTAGGAATTTTACAAAGTTAGTTACCTATCTTAAGGCACCAAAGAATTCACAAGTTTGATCCAAATTTGCACAAGCACATTTAGCACGCATTTGTGTGGGGTATGACACATAATTCTTTTATATATGTTTCCATAACCTAACTGTAATATGAGGACTTGTTGAAAAGAACACTTTGGCATAGAAAAAAAAATGTTCATCATGCAAAAGAAAATGAAAAGCTTCTAATGATCAATAAAAACTTTCCACTGAGTAACTGGACCTCTTGCCTCAGTAAGCATTGATTGTTCATGTCAAAAGGCGGGAAGTAAGCCTTTAATGATCATAATAACAAATTTCCACTGAGTAGCTGGGTCTCTTACCTCAGTAAGCATTGAGTGTTCACGTCAAAAGGTGGGAATTTCATTTAGAAGCATTAAAATCTGTTAGTTCTGTAGCCTTTTTTATTCGAGTTAGTAAATTCTTAGGGGTGTTTTTACACCTAATGCCCTAAAACCATCTGGTTTGGGAGTCATTGGCTAAACACTCATTACACGGGTTAAATAGAAAGCTCGATGAAACTCAACATGACAAAGATAGCATGATAAAAGAAAAAGAAAGAAAAAGAAAGTATTATGCCATTCTTGTTCTTTTTGATGCGGAATTTGATAAAGGTTTGGGCACCGAAACACTATACACTAAAATTATGTGGAAACCCCATCTTATATGTGCTAATTCATCACACACAAATCAAACTTGCGATGCCTTAGGCCAGCCTTAGGTAAGTAACACGAGCTTTTGAAAATCCTTTTTCAATACAAAAATGTGTTTTTATTTTAAGCTTACTCATGAATGGTTATCATAGTTTTATGCACAACCCGAATTTTTGAATATCATGGAAATGAATTTAACTTTAAATTTTTGTTCTAACATAGTCTTTAGTTTTGTATTGCTAAGGGACTAGCAATATGTAAGTGTGGGGGTGTGATAAGTGCTTAAATAATCATATTTAAGCCCCTTAATTTACACTTGTTAGGCTCTTTATTTATCTATTTCTATGGATTTTACTTCATTTTCGTGTTTTATGTGTTTTTCACAGGACTTGGACAAAAAGATGATAATTTGGAGCTTTTAGGAGTAAAAGTCAAGATCTTCCATCCAGCAAGGTGCGCTCGAGCGCACCCCATTAAGATTGAGCACACAAGAGCACGAGCGCACACTTGCGCTCGAGCGCATCCCGCATATGCTCGAGCGCAATCACTCCAGAAGCGGCAGAGCCAGATATAGAAAGAAGTCTTCCGACTCTAAAAAGGAATTAGGGTTTCAGGACACCATGAAAATCCTATAAATAGCCCTGTAAGACACATAAACCACACCTTTTGTTCTAGATTCGAAGTAGAGAGCTTAGGAGAGGAATTGACGACTTGTCTCCCGAGTTTTCTTCGGTTTTAGTTTTCTGTTTTTATTTAATTATGTTTAGAATGTTTAGTTTATTTAGTATGTGTAACTAAACTCCTATAGGGCTCGATTGAAGCCCTAGTTATGATTTTCCACATGTTCATTCATTGATTATCTTTGCTATAGCCTTGTTAGAATATGTAACTTGATTAATACTTGTTTGTATTTACATTTCTAATATGTATGTGCTTGATCAACGTATGCATGTGGTATGGATAGGTTAGTCGAATGAATTTGGATGACCGAATCCTGGGTTCGATATTAGTAACAAGGGATATCGACACCAGATTCCCGGGTTAATCAACATGGGAAACCGGGAGCAGACCAAGCCCTAGGTCCCGTGTGGTTGCCGATCACCATAGCCTTCATGCTCTCTTAAAGAACAACGCAGTATACACCCATGTTGAATCCTTTAAGAGAGAAAAGAGTTAGAGTTACACCGTGCCTAACTCGTTGTATAGGGAGATCAATAGCCTAAGGTGTGGACCAAGCCCTTAGGCTGGCAACCATTAGATATTCATGATAAGGCTAGAGCAATGACACTTTATTTAGTGGGAAAATATAATTAGGGTGGATATCGTAGTCCTATGTTCTCATTATTGTTGTTTACTCACAAATCAAATATGCTATTTCTCTTTTTAACTCGAAAAAACTAATTCTAAAATGAAATTCACCAATCCCTGTGGAAATGATCTCGCACTTGCACACTATGCTACCACAGATCTTGTGCACTTGCAAGTAAAACTCGGACGGTTATTTGCATATTTATTTTGGTAGATAATCGCTCCAACAGGCAATTTTGGACTGAAATGAGGCAAATCACTGCAAAACATGATCAAGCCATCCAAGAACTAGAGGTACAAATGGGGTAATTGGCCAAGGATCTGAGTACCAGAAAGCAAGGAAAGCTTCCAGCCCAGCCATTACCAAATCCAAGAGGACATCAACAACTGAATGCTGTAACAACCTTAAGAAGTGGTAAGATCATCGGCATCAATGAGCCTGCACGAGCATCTCCAGACCAAGCCTCCACATCTAAGGTAAGTAAAATGGAAAAGGTAAATGAACCTCCACCTTTCCCTCAAAGGTTAGTAAAATCTAAAAAAGAAACTAAACTAAGTAATATTTTCGAAACCCTGAGAAAAGTGGAAATAAACATTCCTTTATTAGATGCAATAAAACAACTTCCTGCTTATGCTAAGTTTTTAAAAGATTGTTGCACTAACAAAAGGAAGTTTCAGGAGTATGAGATGGTAGCCTTGACCGAAGAGGTGAGTGCTGTGTTACTAAGAAAATTACCACCAAAACTAAAAGATTCGGGTAGTTTTACTATTCCTTGCAGGCCAGGTGACTAGCTTTTCGAGCATGCATTATTGGATCTAGGAGCGAGTGTCTACTTGCTACCATACAATGTATTCGAGACACTAGGTTTGGGGGAGCTCCAACCAACATCCATTACTTTGCAATTGGCCAACAAAAGCATCAAATGACCAAAAGGTATCCTCGAGGATGTTTTGGTAAGAGTAGGTAAATTTATTTTACCTGCTGATTTTATTGTGTTAGACATGGAGGAATGCCATATGCCTTTACCACTCCCTATCATCTTAGGAAGACCATTTATGATCACTGCTGACACGAATATTAATGTAAAAGGGGGCATTGTCACAATGAGAGTAAATGATGAAGAGATGGAATTCAAAATATCTAATACACTAGAATCCACTAAAAGTGATGATGAGTGTCATAATGTGAGCTTCATGCAAGGTATTGGTGAGAAAGTTTCTAAGGTCCATCGCGCTACTCCATTGGAGACCATCCCCAACCATGCTGACACGAGATTGGACATTAGGCCAGAGGATGATAACGTGATTAAAAATATTAATGGAGCTGTGCACGCCATCAAGAACACACCCAAGCCTTCAAGTAAGTGTAATCCTCAAATTAAAAATCTTAAACTTACTAATACTATTTTTCCCTATTTTATTGACCATGCACAAAAATTGGAGACAAAGCAGCTGTCAATGGCACTGGAACCACCTGACATGGGCTCTAAGTGCCTCCTTCAAAGAAAGTAGCACTGAAGCTACTCTAGAGAGCACTTGAGCAATTCCACTTGCATAACATATAGCTCAAGTGCCTCTATCGAGGTTAGTGGTACTGAGGCCACTACAAGATGGTATGATTGTATCGTTCCTATTTTTCCCCTTATTCATTTCTTTATTTAAACTCTTTTTACTCTTAAAAAAATTCTATCGTGCGATCGAGCGCACACCACATGCACTCGAGCGCCCTCTCGCCCTGCACTATAGTGCGCGTGAGTGCATCACATTAAGTAGTTGGGCACACGTGCGATCGCACTTGGGGTAGAGAAAGTATGTGGTATTTTTATTCACACTTCACTCACAAAGCCACTTTTCTCACATTACGATCCAGCGCAATTTTTTCTCTGGTCTATCGCACTTGCCATCACCAACCATTAAATCTGTTGAAAACCACCCATTCACCTCTAGCAATCCACACCACCACCGCTCATCCGTCACAATCACCACCCTACCACCGTGCATCACCCATCCACAAGACCATCTTCCCCTAAAATTCCCCAAATCCAACACGGTATGCAAACCGATTTTTGCTCCACTTACATGCACACCATCACACACGGTTCTTGATCTTTAGTTTACATATTCATATATGTTTATCTTATGTGTTGATTGGGTATTTTTATATTTACAGGCGGTTTGGCTCAACGGTGTGTAATTTCTACAGCTTTTGGCTTTTGTTGCACATAAGGTATTCGACCTATTGTCTGACCGAGTGCGATCGAGCGCTAGGAATTAACGATCGAGCGCATCATCAGCTGTGCATGAGTGCAATCACACCAGAAGCAACATTGTTTTCTCATAACACATGGCTTCCACATCCCGACCTCCCAGCAGCCGCCACCAGGCATCCAGGCCCAGTTTTGAACAACGTGAAATACTATTCGAGACAACATTTAACATGGAAGAGGACTTCAAGAGTTTGGAGGCCACAAGATGGGCGGTCCAAGAGTTCAAGAACTGGGGTCTCAAGCGGCTATTCAAGCCAGTCTATTCGACGGCATATACTCGATTTATGGTCAGCTTCTACGAGAATCTGACCTATGACTTCACCAGACCAGAGATCTTATCTTCTTCAATCCAAGGCAGATTCATAGAGCTGACCACCATCGACATAGCCAGCTCTTTACACTACTATGATGAATTCCCGCCGGAGGATAGCCACATGGAGGAGCAGCTTGACCCGTTTCCTCTACTATATATCATAGAGGATATGTGTGCGAGCCAGTATATAGACCACCACAACAATACGGGGAACCGGTCTAGGTTGCCTCCCGTTTATGGTTCGTTGACTTAGTCCTGCAACGTAAAGTGTGTCCTCTAGGGCACAAGACACAAAAGCGGGATCAGTTTTTACAAGCTCTCTACATCTTTCACCGGGGTCATTAGTACTCCATCCCAGCGGTTATATGGAGTCAGATACATAAGTTCTGGGATGGGGTACATAACCGACAGATGACCACAGCTAATGCCTGGGGCTTTCCTTTCCCCTTCCTGCTCAATTATATCTTCAAGAAGAAGAGGATTAGAGGCTTCTCTATAGACGGCCCGGTTAGTGATTATCCTTTATTTGGGAGAGCCCAGTGGAGCCTCAGCCAGTCTCACATGCCCCGAGGACCCCGGGTGCAGATTCCAATTGTAAAACCGGTGGTAGATGATCCAATGGAGGTCGAGCATCCACTAGTGAGCCCTTCATAGGAGGAGGACCAGCCAGACATGGGATCCATGGAGTATCAGCGCCTTTTAGATGAGCTGTCTTCCTTCCGCTGTGAGCTGTTCGACGTCCGCCGGGAAGATCGTGAGGCAACCCGTTTGATCCATCATCAGATCGATGGGTTAGAGGTGCAGTTTACATGACAGAAGGTGATGATACAGGCCATCCTTGATCGCTTACCTCTTACACCCGGTACCTCTTCGACTGCACCCACAGATGATCAGCAGTGAGAGGATACCCTGTCTGGCTGAAGACGTAAAACTTAGCGCTCATAGGAGGCATCCTAGAAATATCCTTTTCATTTTAATACTTTTCTTTTATTTATGTTTATATTTACATTATCTTTATTTATTGTTTTCTGGAACAACGTTTATTTTTCTTTGTCAGGTACTTAGTGCGTGCATCCAGTTCAAGTTTGGGGGCATGTTACGAGCAAAACAAGCAACCTAGTTCTCCATCTCCCATGTTAGATCTTTCCATGCCACACACACATTAGGGGCAATGTGTATTTTAAGTTTGAGGGTAGTGGGAGATATTGTTACACACACACTTGAAACACATGCACACACTAGGTCTCATTTTTTTTTTTTTAGAAAAGATAAATGCATGTTCATTAGGTAATAAATTTTTTTGGTTGATTTAAAATATGATAACACTTCATTAGTAAGCTTAAAATCTAGAACACATAGCCTTGTAATAGGAATTTTACAAAGTTTAGTTACTTACCTCAAGGCACCTAAGAATTCATGAGTTTGATCCAGATTTGCACGAGCACATTTAGCATGAATTAGTGTGGGGTATGACATATAATTATTTTGTATATGTTTCCATAGCTTAACTACAATCGGATAACTTGTTAACAAGAACACATTGGCATAAGAAAAATAAAGAAAAATGTTCATCGTGCAAAAAGAAAACAAAAAGCTTCTAATAATCATTAAAAACTTTCCACTGAGTAACTAGGCCTCTTGCCTCAGTAAGCAGTGAGTGTTCATGTCAAAAGTTGGGAAGTAAGCCTTGAGTGTTTACGTCAAAAAGTGGGAATTTCATTTAGAAGCATTAAAAGCTGTTAGTTCCGTAGCCTTTTTTACTCGAGTTAGTAAGTCCTTAGGGGTGTCTTTACACCTAATGCCCTAAAACCATCTGGTTTGGGAGTCATTGGCCAAACACTCATTACAAGGGTCAATTAAAAAGCTCGATGGAACTCAACATGGCAAAGATCGCATGATAAAAGAAAAAGAAAAAGAAGCAAGTATTATGCCATTTTTGTTCTCTTTGATAAGGAATTCGATAAAGGTTTGGGCACCGAAACACTATACACTAAAATCACGTGGAAGCCCCATCCTATATATGCTAATTCATCATACACAAATCAAACTTGCGATGCCTTAAGCCAACCTTAGGTAAGTAATGTGAGCTTTTGAAAATCCTTTTTCAATACAAAAATGTGTTTTTATTATAAGCTTACTCATGAATGGTTATCATGGTTTTACACAACCCAAATTTTAAAATATCATGAAAATGAATTTATCTTTCATTTTGTTTCAACATAGTCTTTTGTTTTGTATTGCTAAGGGACTAGCAATATGTAAGTTTGGGGGTGTGATAAGTACTTAAATAGTCATATTTAAGCCCCTTAATTTATGCTTGTTAGGCTCTTTATTTATCTATTTCAGTAGATTCTACTTCATTTTCATGTTTTATGTGTTTTTCATAGGAGTTGGACAAAAAAATGATATTTTGGAGCTTTTAGGAGTAAAAGTCAAGTTCTATCATCCAGTAAGGTGCGCTCGAGCGCACCTCCTTTGAGATCAAGCGCACAGGCACACGAGGGCACTTGAAGAAGGCTTGAGTGCACACATGCGCTTGAGTGTATCTCACATGTGATCGGGCGCAAACACTCTAGAGGCAGTAGAGCCAGATACGGAAAGAAGTCTCTGGATTTCAAATAGAAAATTAGGGTTTTGGGACACCTTGAGGACCCTATAAATAGCCTTGTAAAACACGTAAACCGAACCTTTTGTTTTAGACTTGAAGTTGCAAGCTTAGGAGAGGAATTGACAACTTGTCTCCCTAGTCTTCTTCGATTTTATTTTTCTGTTTTATTTCATTATGTCTAGAATGTTTAGTTTAACTAGCATGTGTAACTAAACTCTTATAGGGCTCGATTGAAGCCCTAGTTATGCTTTTCCACATGTTTATTCATTGGTTACCTTTGCTATAACCTTGTTAGAATGTTTAACTTGATTAATGCCTGTTTATATTTAAATTCCTCATATGTGTGTGTCTGATCAACGTATGTATGTGATATGGATAAGTTAATCGAATCAATTTGGATGACCGAGTCCTGGGTTTGACATTAGTAACAAGAGATATCCACACCGGATTCTTGGGTTAATCAACATGAGAAACTGGGAGCGGACCAAGCCCTAGGTCCTGTGTGGTTGCCAATCTCCACAGCCCTCATGCTCTCTTAAGGAACAACTCAGTATACACCCATGCTGAATCCTTTAAGAGAGAAAAGAGTTAGAGTATACACTATGCCTAACTCATTGCATAGGGAGATCAATAGCCTAAGGTGTGGGCCAAACCCTTAGGTTGGCAACCATTAAATATTCATGATAAGGCTAGAGCATTGGCACCTTACTTAGTGAAAAGTATAATTAGTGGTGGATATTGTAGTCCTATGTTCTCATTATTATTATCTTACACTCTATAGTTATTTCTCTTTTTACTTTGAAAGAAACTAACTCTAAATTGAAATTCACCAATCCCTGTGAAAATGATCTCGCACTTGCATACTATGCTACCATTGACCTTGCGCACTTGCAAGTAAAACTAGTACGGTTATTTGCATATTTATTTAGGTAGATAAAAGTCCCAACAGCTTACCAAAATATTTTTGGGGGGAAACTGTGTCTACTACTGCATACTTGGTAAATAGATCACCCTTTAGAGCTTTAGAGCTCAAGACTCCGATGGAGATGTGGAGTGGGAAACCCCCTGAGTTAAGCAACCTTAGGACTTTTGGGTATGCTGCATACGCACATCAAAAGGATGATGAACTTAACCCAAGGTCTAGAAAATGTGTATTTCTAGGGTATGGTGATGGGGTTAAGGGGTATAGGTTGTGTTCCTTAGAACCAAAAGGAATGAAACTCATAATAAGTAGGGATGTTATTTTTATTGAATTGTTATTTCCCTGCTTGGAGAAAACTAACCCTACAGGGGCTAGTAAGTAAACCATTTCGAATTTGTGGAGCATCGCATCAAGGAGAATTCGGTTATGGTAGAGCAGATGAGGCAAGAGGGTTCGGACTAGGTAGAGCCATTGAATGAAGGCCATGCTCAAGACACTCAAGAGGAGGCTGAACCAAAAGGGGTTGATGCAGCAAGTCAGAATGACAACCATCTCACAAGGGACCGGGAAAGGAGGGTTGTTAGACCACCTTTGAGATATGATTTTGCGGATACTAATGTAGCAGGTCCTTGGACAGAAGAAGGGATGGGTGAACCAGAAACTTACATGGAAGCCATGGAGTGTAAGGATTCGTCAAAGTGGCAACTAGCTATGGAGGAAGAAATGGATTCTTTGAGGAAGAACAACTCTTGGGAATTGGTGCCCAAACCAGAAAAACAGAGAGTTGTGGATTGAAGATGGATCTACAAGATCAAAGAAGGGAATACTTCAGGAGATGAAGTCTGGTATAAAGCTAGGCTGGTGGCGAAGGGGTTCACACAAAAAGAAAGCATAGATTTCACCGAAATCTTCTCACTGGTTGTGAAGTACAAGACGATACGGATAGTATTGGCATTGATAGACCAATTCAATTGAGAAATTGAGCAAATGGATGTGAAGACAGTGTTCTTACATGGAGGGCTTGATAAGGCCATCTACATGAGGCAACTCGAAGGCTATGAGGAAGGAAGGCAGGGAGAGTTGGTGTACAAATTGAAGAAATCTCTATATGGCCTGAAGCAATCACCTCGGTAATGGAATAAGAGGTTTTATTCCTTTGTAATCAGCTTGTGTTTCATGAGGAGCTATTATGATTCGTGCTTGTACTAAAAGGGGCAGAAGTTTGAGGAAGTGGTGATCATCCTCATCTATGTTGATGATATGTTGCTGGTTGGGAGCAACATAAAGAGGATAAGAAAATTGAAGGCTCAACTCAGTGAGGAGTTTGAGATGAAGGATATTGGCTATGCATAGAAGATCCTTGGGATGTGTATCTGTTGTGCGATAATATACCTAAATAAATGGGTAAATAATCGCACTTGTTTTACTTGCAAGTGCACAAGGTCAATAGTGTAGCATAGTGTGCGAATGCAAGATCATCTCCACAGGGATTGGTAAAGTTCGATTTAGAATTATAATTGCAATGTAAAAAGATAGAAATAATAAACTGAAGGGTGATTTGATAATAATAAAGACATAGGGCTTTGATATCCACCACTAGTCATACATTCCCGATTTTGTATAAAGTATCAGTGCTCTAGCCATATTATGTGTACCTACTGGTTGCCAACCTAAGGGCATGGTATCTACTCCTTAAGCTATTGATTTCCCTAAGCAACGAGTTAGGCATGGTATCTACTCTAACTCTTTTCTTCCTTAAGGGATTCAGCATGGTATCTGCTTGAGTTGTTCCTTAAGAAAGCATAGGTACTGTGGAAATTGATAACCACATGAGACCTAGGGCATGGTATCTACTCCCGGTTTCCCATGTTGATTAACCCGGGTATCCGGATAAGATGGTCCCTTGTTACTAATGTTAGACCCAGGACTCGGTCATCCAAATTGATCTAACTAACCTATCCATACCACATGCATACGTTGGCCTTACACATACATATGAGGAATGTAAATAAGCACAGGTGTTAATCAAGTTAAGTAACATAATAAGCTATGCAAAGATTTAATCAATGAATAAAAATATGGGAATGCATAACTAGGGCTTCAATCGAGCCCTATAAGAGAGTTAGTTACACATACTAACTGAAGTAAACATAATTAAACAAAACATAAGGGAGAAGAATAAACCCGAGAGAAGAAGTGTCAATTCTCTCCCAAGCTCTCCACTCAAAGTAAAAGAAAAGAGAAAAGTGTTTACTATCTAAGGTGTGTTTTTGTGTGTGAGTTACAAGTGTATTTATAGGTCTTTGAGAAGTCCTAATAGACTCATGAGTTTCTAAACTTTCCTAAAACACAAAACTCCTTTATTTCCAAAATAGAGTTATTTCCAAAATAGGGTTATTTCCAAAATAGGGTTCTGCAGTTTACTATTCACGCCTGTATATTTGCGCTCGATCGCATGTGTCCTTGTGCTCGATCGCAGTGTGCGCTCGATCCTACAAGTGTGCGCACGATTGTATGTGCGCTCGATCGCATTGCATGTGCGCTCGATCGCACTTTGTCCAGAAAGTGCTTCAGGGCTTCTAGATTTCTTCCTTAAAGTGCCAAAACTGCTTCTTTTTCTCCAAGACCCTATAAAAACATGTAAAACACACAAATGGAGTAAAAGATACCAAATTAACATAATAAAGGATCTAACAAGTGTAAATAAGGGGGCTTAAATATGTATATTTAAGCGTCTATCACACCCCCAAACTTACATATTGCTAGTCCCTTAGCAATACTAAATTAAAAACTAAAACAGAAATATAGATAAATCCAATGTTCATAGTGTCTATAAAAAATCTAGATTTTACACAAAACAACGATGCGCATTCATGAGCAAGCTTAACAAGTGTAAACATATATCTGCAATGAATAAGAGTTTTGAACGTAAATCATATTCACTAGGTATTTTAAGATATCACAAGTTTGACTTTGGTGTGTGGTGACTAGCACATAAAAGATTAAGTTTCCAAGATATTCAAATGGGTAGTGTTCCGATGACTCAAGATTCACCAAACTTCCTATTAGAGTCAACAAATATGGCATAGTCTTTTATTTGCGAGATTTTTGCCAGGTTAGTTCCCTTAAGCTTTCTTGTTGACTCGTGTAACGAGTGTTTAGCCAATGACTCCCAAACCAGATGGTTTTAGGGCATTAGGTGTAAAGACACCCCTAAGGACTTACTGGCTCGAGTCAACAAGGCTACGAAACTAACTGATTTTTATGCTACCATTTAGAATTTTCCACCTTTTGACGTGACACTCAATGCTTACTGAGGCAAGAGGGCCAGTTACTCAGCGAAAAATTCATTTTTAATGATCACTTAAGATTTTCCACCTTTTGACGTGACACTCAATGCTTACTGAGGCAAGAGGGCCAGTTACTCAGCAGAAGATTTGTTTTTATTGATCATTAGGAGCATTTTTTTCTTTTTTTTGAGCATGAATCAATCTTTTCTATTTTTATATGCCAAAATGTCAATCTAATAGGTCATCTAGTTCACAGTCAAGCAAAAGAAACATACCAATCCAAATAACATGTCATACCCCACACAACTATGTGCTAATGTGCTCGTGATAGTTCAAGTTAAACTTGTGAATTCTTAAATGCCAAAAGGGCAGTGATCTAGGTTCAAAACTTGTTTATTGACCTATATGTTCAAAGTGTTAAGCTCACTGATGAAGACAAATCATAACTTTTTGTTTAGATCATAAAAAGTTTATTGGACATAGTGAACAAGCATTTATTTATGAAAATAATAACAAAACAACAAAAAAAATGTGGGACATAGTGAGTGTGTGAATGTGTCCCCATACCCCCAAACTTAAATTGCACATTGTCCCCAATGTGTGAATAGCATGGAAGGAGCTGACCTGGGAGATGGAGAACTGATGGCTGACATGGCTCGTAGCACACCCCCAAACTTCAACTTGATGCACTCACGTTGTCCTCGAAAAAAAAAAAAAGATAAACAGACACAAAATGGAAAACAAGTAATAAACAACAATAGAAAAGTAAAGTATGAAATACTAATAATAAACTATGAAAATGATATGTTTTGGGGTGCCTCCCATGAGCGCTAAGTTTAACGTCTTCAGCCAGACGTGGTACCCTCTCACTGCTAGTCTCCAAGTGGTGCAGTCGAGAAGGAACCGAGTGCAGGAGGTGGAGGTTGACAGTTTAGGCATCATGGCAAGTTGCTGTCCAATGTGCGCTCGATCGGACTGTGAAGTGCGCTCAATCGCACTTGTGGCAGAGAGTGCGTACTCAGGGGTCTTATTGCCACTGACCTCAATAGAGGCACTTGAGCTACACGTTTATCAAAGTCTGAACTGCTCAAATGCTCTCTATAGTAGCTTCATCATTTAGTCTTTTGGCAAAGAGTACTTAAAATTCACTGCATGTGGCTTAGGTGCTCTGGCTGCTGTTGCATACTGAATAATTTGGGGTGTTAAATCTTCATCCCTTGGTTGCACTATAATTTCTGAGTGTGGTGTGACTTTGTGTCCATGTACTGTGAAGGTCTGATTTCTTGCAGGCAACTGCTGCAATTCTAAGTTTGGTGCCTGGACAATAGATGAGAGAAAAGTAGTATTAGGATGCTCAAGATTTTCAAACGGAGGAGTGAACTTACTTGGATACTTTGGAGAGGCTTCAAGGAGGTGCACGGCTTCAAAAATGTCATCATAGACAGTTTCTAATGCTGGCTCAATATCAAGTCCTGTGAAGCTATGGGTGAGGGCGGCCTCTAATGGATCAATGTGATAGACTTGAAAAGCTTGCTTGATAGCACTTTGCAAAATAAATTCATTAAAACATTCATCATCATTATCATCTTGGGGTAATTTCATTGCATCAAATATTTTAAATTCTATTGTCTCACCATTTACCGTCATACTTACAATACCCTTTTTTACATTAATTATTGTATCAGCCGTCCTCATGAAAGGTCTTCCTAAGATGATGGGCAGAGGTAATGGCATAGGGCATTCTTCCATATCTAACACAATGAAGTCAGCAGGCAAAATAAACTCTCCTACCTTTACCAATACATCTTCAAGTATACCTCTAGGTCTTTTGATGCTTCTATCTGCCAATTGCAAAGTGATAGAGGTTGGTTGAAGCTCCCCCAAATCTAGCTTTTCAACTACTGTGTATGGTAGCAAATTGACACTTGCTCCTAAATCTAGTAATGCTTTCTCAAACAACTGATCACCTATCCTACAGGGAACAGTAAAACTACCCGGATCTTTTAGTTTTGGTGGTAGTTTTCTTAACAAAATCGCACTTACCTCTTCAGTTAGAGCCACTGTTTCATGTTCTTGAAACTTTCTTTTATTAGTGCAACAATCTTTTAAAAATTTAGCATAGGAAGGGATTTGTTTAATTGCATCTAATAAGGGAATGTTAATTTCTACTTTTCTCAAAGTTTCAAAGATATCAAACAATTTATCTTTCTTTGGTGTTACTAACCTTTGAGGGAAGGGTGGTGCATTCCACTTTTCTACTTCACTTACCTTGGATGTGGATGGCTTAGCTTGAGATGCTTGAGCTGGCTCATTAACTCCTATGATCTTCCCATTCCGGAGAGTTGTAACGGCTTTTAGCTGTTGATATCCTCTTGGATTTGGTTGTGTTTGTGCAGGAAGTTCTCCTTGCTGTCTTCCACTTAACTCCTTAGCCATTTGCCCCATTTGTACTTCCAGCCTTTGGATGGTTTGCTCATGCTTTTCAATTGTTTGTCTTTGCTGATCTTGTGAAGTTATCAATGTTGCCATTAGTTGTTGTTGCTGAGTGGCCAATTGTTTTACAAGACTTTCTAGATCATCCTTCTTGGGTTCTGGAACTGGTTGGGCTGCTTTATGACAGTTTCCTTGTTGCCCTTGAAGGTTCAAGTTGCTTTGATTGTTGCTCCATGAAAGGTTGGGGTGGTTCCGCCATTCAGGGTTGTATGTATTTGCATATGCATTGTTCGATCCCACATAGTTCACTTGCTCGGGATCTGTAGATGAATACAAATGGCAGGTCTCAGTAGTGTGATCAAATTTAGAACATAATGCACATACCTTGCGTTGTGTGACTTGTGGAATTGGTGAGGTGTTCTGAGCAGTCATGGCTTTTACAAGCATATCTAGTTTCCTCTCCATTCCATCTATCTAAGTTGGAATTCCACCGAGTAAGTTAACTTCATACATGCCCTTGCTCTTTACTCCTTGTCTCCCTCTCGAGGAGAATTGCTGGGTGTGCTCACTTAAAGTCTCAAACAGCTCCATGGCTTCTTCACTAGTCTTCTCCATCAGCATACCTCCACAACCGGAATCCACTATACTTTGATTTATGCCACTCAAACCTTCATAGAAAGCCAGGACCAGCTCATCTTGAGGTAAGTTGTGATGTGGACATTTGAGTAGCAGCTCATTAAAGTGTCCCCATGCCTCGAAAAAAAAGTTACCATCCCTCTGTTGGAATGATTGAATCTCCTTCCTAATCTGCCTTGTCTTTTGGGCTGGAAAAAATTTCTTTAGAAATCTATTGGATAGCTCTTCCCAAGTATGGATGGAGTCTGCAAGCAATGAATGATACCACATTTTAGCATTATCTTTTAATGAAAAAGGAAAAAGAATTAACCTGATTCCCTCTTGATCTAGGCCTTGAATATGCTGGAACTTGCAAAGACCGATAAATTCTCGGAGGTGCAAGTGTGGATCTTCGTTAAGAGTGCCCCTATAATGAGTCAAAGCATTCAAGATTTGCGGAGATATGTAATAATTTCCCGCTGCCTCAGGTTGATATGCGATGCATGATGGTTGATCGATGTTCCGAGGGATGAAGGATTGCTTCATTGGAACTCGTGCAGGTGGTTGCTGGTTTTCGAGCTGTTCTGCCATTTGTGTTTTGTTCTCGACTTCTCCTTTGTTCTCCTCAAAGTTGTCCTAAGCCTTTGTCGGATGGTCCGTTCAAGCTCGGGATCGAGGGAAAAGAATTCCGGATGTCGGGGTCGAAGTCCGTGCATAAAGCAGAAAAATCAGTTTTAGTGCAGCAATGCAACTCTGTTGCTCGGGTACTCTCTGCCCTAAATGCGCTCGATCGCACAGGAGCTTGCGATCGATCGCAAATTCCACAGAAAGTGCAAGTAGGGTTTCGTGAAATACCTGAAAGATAAAACAACTTTATTTAAGTTTTCATAAAAGATGGTAAAAATAAAATAATAGCAATGATAAAATGAAAGTAATCCTAAAAGGAACTTTTAGCGCAATCCCCGGCAACGGTGCCAAAAACTTGTTGTGCGATAATATACCTAAATAAATGGGTAAATAATCGCACTTGTTTTACTTGCAAGTGCACAAGGTCAGTAGTGTAGCATAGTGTGCGAATGCAAGATCATCTCCACAAGGATTGGTAAAGTTCGATTTAGAATTATAATTGCAATGTAAAAAGATAGAAATAATAAACTGAAGGGTGATTTGATAATAATAAAGACATATGGCTTTGATATCCACCACTAGTCATACATTCCCGATTTTGTATAAAGTATCAGTGCTCTAGCCATATTATGTGTACCTACTGGTTGCCAACCTAAGGGCATGGTATCTACTTCTTAAGCTATTGATTTTCCTAAGCAACGAGTTGGGCATGGTATCTACTCTAACTCTTTTCTTCCTTAAGGGATTCAGCATGGTATCTGCTTGAGTTGTTCCTTAAGAAAGCATAGGTACTGTGGAAATCGACAACCACATGAGACCTAGGGCATGGTATCTACTCCCGGTTTCCCATGTTGATTAACCCGGGTATCCGGATAAGATGGTCCCTTGTTACTAATGTTAGACCCAGGACTCGGTCATCCAAATTGATCTAACTAACCTATCCATACCACATGCATACGTTGGCCTTACACATACATATGAGGAATGTAAATAAGCACAGGTGTTAATCAAGTTAAGTAACATAATAAGCTATGCAAAGATTTAATCAATGAATAAAAATATGGGAATGCATAACTAGGGCTTCAATCGAGCCCTATAAGAGAGTTAGTTACACATACTAACTGAAGTAAACATAATTAAACAAAACATAAGGGAGAAGAATAAACCCGAGAGAAGAGGCGTCAATTCTCTCCCAAGCTCTCCACTCAAAGTAAAAGAAAAGAGAAAAGTGTTTACTATCTAAGGTGTGTTTTTGTGTGTGAGTTACAAGTGTATTTATAGGTCTTTGAGAAGTCCTAATAGACTCATGAGTTTCTAAACTTTCCTAAAACACAAAACTCCTTTATTTCCAAAATAGGGTTCTGCAGTTTACTATTCACGCCTGTACATTTGCGCTCGATCGCAGTGTGCGCTCGATCCTACAAGTGTGCGCACGATTGTATGTGCGCTCGATCGCATTGCATGTGCGCTCGATCGCACTTTGTCCAGAAAGTGCTCCAGGGCTTCTAGATTTCTTCCTTAAAGTGCCAAAACTGCTTCTTTTTCTCCAAGACCCTATAAAAACATGTAAAACACACAAATGGAGTAAAAGATACCAAATTAACATAATAAAGGATCTAACAAGTGTAAATAAGGGGGCTTAAATATGTATATTTAAGCGTCTATCAGTATCATCCGGGAAAGGGAGAGAAACAGATTGAAGATCTCTCAAACTTCCTACATAGAGAAGATGATATCTAAGTTCTCTATGGAAGATAGCAAACCAGTGAAGGTTCCTCTTGCTGGTCATTTCAAGTTCTCCAGCGATCAATGTCCAAGATCGAATGAGGAGAAGAAGAAAATGGAAAAGGTCCCCTACTCTAGTGCGGTTGGTTTTGTCATGTTCATGATGGTAAGCACTAGACCCGATATTGCTCATACAATGAGTATTCTTAGTAGGTTTATGAGGAATTCCGAAAAGAAGCATTGGCTTGGGATGAACTGGTTGCTGAGGTACTAGAAGGGAAGCCCAGAAGTGGGGCTGATTTATGAGAAAAGGGGTAAGTCTATCTGTCTTGAAGGTTATGCGGATTCGAACTATAGAGCAGACTGGGATAAAAGAAGATCGATTACCTCTTACTTCTCAACTTAAGCAGATGTTGTGTAAGTTGGAAGGCTCAGTTGTAGCCGGTGGTAGCACTCTCAACAACCGAGGCTGAGTACATAGCGGCTATAGAAGCCATTAAGGAGGCTATGTGGTGCAAAAGGTTGCTGGAAGAGTTGAAGGTACTAGAGGAGCAGGTTGTGGTGTATTCGGATAGCCAAAGTGCATTGCATTTGTGCAAGAATCCGGTGTTCCATGAGAGGACAAAGCACATGGATGTTCGGTACCATTTTATTTGGGAAAATGTTATGAAAGGATGCATCTATGTGGACAAGGTAGCCACGGAAGAAAACCCTGTGGATTTAGATACCAAGGTTCTACCTCTAAGTAAGTTCAATCATTGCCTTGGACTACTTAGGATTTGAGTCGGTTAATATGATGAGTCATGATGAGTTTGAATCCTGAAGTTCTCTACACTATGGTTTGGGTTTAAACACTTAGACAAAGGTAGAGATTGTTAGTATTTGTCTAAGGTTTAAACATGATTGGAAGAGGTCAAGCATGAAGTCCTTGAAGCCTCAGCACACTAGGAGAGTGTGCCTCAGCATGCAAGCAACAAATAAGGTCCAGCAAATGAGCGTGCGCACTAGGTTAGGCCGTGGCCTTGCTCTTCCCAGGCCGTGGCACCCAGAAAGTGGAAAGCTGGAGGAAGGCCAAGGCAGCGGCGCCCCCTCCCCAAGGCCGCGGCATCCAGAACCTTGCTAAAGAGGTGCTTTGCCTTGAGCCACGGTGCCCCCTGTTTCAGGCCGCACCTTCAAGGCACACTGAAGCACACATGATTCAGCCTTTCAAGTGGTTTGTGAGGGATGTTCAAAATGCACAACTTAACTTAGGATTGATCAAAGGCCATGGTTGATTGGTCATCAAGATCTAAGGGTGGAGAATGACACCCAAGATTGATCAAGAAGTTGGTGCACTATATAAAGGGTCACCTAGCTTCATTCTCATCAATTAATTGAGAGATTACAAGAGATACATTGTGACATACAAGTGATCATTACACAAGAGAGAATTGTGTGAGAGTACAAAGACACAAAACACAAGAGGGACTCATTGTAGATAGGCTGGTTGTAAAGAGAGAGTAGCATAGATTTGATATAGAGCTTTTGTAATAGTTTTTATCATCTTCTTTCTTCTTTTCTTGGTTTCTCAAGAACTTGAGCTTCTCAGAAAGGAGTTGCTATGATTTTAAAAGAACAATTGATTTAGTGCAGAGAGTTCAGAGGAACTCACAGGGACGTAGGCTATTGCCGAACCTCGATAACAAATCGCTTGTCTTCTTTCTTTCTTTGATTTCTATTCCTATTTTCGATTCCTAATCTTTATAAGTCATTCTAGACTTGGGTGTTTGGAAGATCACCACCTGGGCATCTTGTCAAGATGATTTCCAACATTATCATTTCTATATTAAGCAATAAACTCTCTCATTTTTGTGCTAGTAATTTAGAAAGATTAATTTGATTTAATTCCACGTATATTTTGGTATTTGAAATTGCAAAAAGTATTTAAATTTTTTTAATACCCAATTCACCCCCTTATTGGTATTTTCAAAATATATTTTGCACTAACATATAGATTGTAGACTCTGTTTGTGAGATCAACAATCTCATGACAACAGTCATCTTGGACTTTCAATGGTATCAGAGCAAGTTTCATCAATGTCTGTAAACCAATCATTTTAAAAACTCCATTCTTAACTCATTTTCAAATTAATCTTCACTAGTATCCTTCCAGTGTCCAAAAAGAAGCAATAGATTATTTTGAAAATTGGAGAAATGAGCTTCGATGCAATCTGCTTCAAAAACAATAACCAGAGGTTATCAAAATTTCAAGTGATGAAAAAGACCCAAGTGAAGAGTCACTGCCAACATCCACCCCAATCGAAGAACTTGAAGAAACTATATTTTCTTCATTATCACAAGCAGTCACTGGATCAAACTAGTGGCTACACAAAATTAGACCGAAAAGACAAAGAAAACTCCTCGGAAATCGATTTGTTTGGGAACATATAATTTTTCGCAAAATTTTCGAACTCACTGGAAATTGTTTTTGAAATCCTCTGAAAATTAACAGAAACCACCAGAGAATGAATCATATACTACCGCATCATCACCCTCATCTAAGCCCATCACTGTTTCGGCTGTTTCAGATGGCAAAAAGGCCAGAAAATTAAAGAACTAGACGCGGATCGCGAGCCCAATGCATCGGTTAATAGTGCACCACTGCTCTGGCCAGGACCGCTGGTAAGCAACACTATACTCTCGCCAGACCTCGCGTCCTGCCCCTATAATCCTTACTGGTCACTACCGCAAAAAACGACAAATGTCGAAGGTCATTTGTCATTTTATCGCACCTACTGGGAAAAGAAGAAGACCCACGTGGGTTTTCTCTAAAATTGCAACCCGTACCCGACCCGAATAGGATCCAATTGGATCCCATTTCATTTAATTATTTTGGCCCAAAACTAACACATTCTAACCTCCAAGCCTAGAACCCAATTCAACCCAAATTTACTTATAATTCTTTTGGGCCTAGAATTCACAATTCTGACCCACAAACCCATATTTCTAATTTAGTCCAAAAAAAAAAAAAAAGAGAAGGATATTTGGCCCAAAAGAGTGAGTCATATACCGAAATCTCCTAAATTCTTAATAAATAATAGGTATTTTACCCAATATAACCCTTAGATTTCTAGTATCTCACAATTTTACCCACACAATTAAATTATTCAGGAAATATTTTCCCATATTTTGAGCATCATTTTGATTGAGGATATTCAAGGGAATTGTTTTCGAGGAGAAGGTTTCAATGGGATCATTTGAATCAGTTCGATGCACCATATAATTATTAATTATTTAGATAATTATTATAGTATTTAGACACATTTTTTTTATATTTAATATCGTGTTTTAACACATTGATATTGTGTTATTTGGTTGTATTCTTATAACTCTAATATTTTTTTTATTATTATCCACAGTGGCTAACAAAGATTCAAAACATACAATGAAAATAGAAAAACTTACAGAGAAAAATTCATGAGAAAACAAATTACGTTTTAACAGCAGACAAGTCAGAAGAAAAACATGATAACAACACTGACATGATTGTAAAGAGGCAAAAATGGATAAAAGATAATGAAATGGCATGTGCAATAATTTTGAATCATATATCTAATGAACTTATTCTTCTTTATGAAAAATATAAGACTACAAGAGAAATAATGGATGCATTTTTCTCAAAATATGGCACAAAATCCGAAACTTATATACAATTATTAGTTGATAAGTATTATGGTATGAGGATTACTGAAAATAAAAAAATTGGTGAACATATACAAAAGATGAAATTGATTGCTAATGAATTGGCAACAACTGGTCATCCTTTATTAGATACAACTCAACTTTCAACACTTTGAAACAGTTTGCCAAATTAATGTGAAAATGTGGTGACATCATTGACATATGGTTAAAAGGATCTAACAATGTCAACTTTGCTATTGTATTTAGCTCTTGAAGAAGAACAAAAATCAAGGAGAAAAGTTAAAAGGAATAATCACAACAATTTATTCCTATCTGAAGATTCAAGAAGGTTTTAACAGAAGGAAAAGTTCTACAAAACAAATTCAAAATACAGGTCTTCTAAAAGGTAACATGGTTTTCAAAATTTTTTAAAGAACCAATATATGAATGGAAATCAAGAGCAAGCAAGGAAAACATATAAAAATATTTTAACTATAATAGAATTGATCGGTTCAGTTTTAACTGTGATCAGAAGAAAACCAAAAAAGTAGTATTGACCATTTTAGAGATAATGATGGCAAGTGTTGCGCGATTATATACCTAAATTAATGAGCAAATAACCACACTCATTTTACTTGCAAGTGCACAAGGTCAACTTAGTAGGATAGTGTGCGAATGCAAGATCATCTCCACAGGGATTGATAAATTTTGATTTAGAATTAGTTTCGCAATAATAAAATAAAAACAAGAAAAATAAATATTGAGTTTGAAATAATAAAGATAAAGGCGTAGAGACTTGATATCTATCACTAATTATGCTACCACAACAAAACAATATGCCAGTGCTTTACTCATGCTATGATTACCTACTGTTTGTCAACCTAAGGGCATGGTATCTACTCCTTAAGCTATTGATTTCCCTAAGCAACGAGTTAGGCATGGTATCTACTCTAACTCTTCTCTTTCTTAAGGGATTCAGCATGGTATCTAATGAGTTATTCCTTAAGAGAGCATAGGATCTTTGGAAATCGACAACCACATGAGACCTAGGGCATGGTATCTACTCCCAGTTTCCCATGTTGATTAACCCAAGAATCCAGCGTGGATATCTTTTGTTACTATTGTTGAACCCAGGACTCGGTCATCCAAATTGATTCAACTAACTAATCCATACCGCATGCATACGTTGATCAGACACACACATATGAGGAATTTAAATAAAAACATGCATTAATCAAGTTAAGCATCACAACACAAATATCACAAAGGCACCAATACTGATTTATTGAGTAAACATAATTAGGGCTTCAACCAAGCCCTTACTAAAAGTTTAAATACATATAATAAAAATAAAGGAAAGAAGAAACCCGAGAGAAGAGTCATCAATTCTCCTCCACAGTTTCCTTCTCCAAGCTAAAGCAAAAGATAAAAGAAGGGATTAATTGATATCCATTGTGTGTGTTTTACAGGTGTATTTATAAGGGGTGAATAATCCTAGAAGGCTCAGGAACCCTAAACTTTCCTAAAACATAAAACTCCTTTATTTCCAAAACTGGTTCTGTCGCTTTACTGTTCACGCCTGTACATGTGCGCTCGATCGCAAGGTTGCGCTCGATCGCCGTGTGCTTGATTGCACAGAGGAGTGCGCTCGATCGCACTCTAGCCAGCAGCTGCTCCAGGATTTCCAGATTTCTTCCTTAAGTGCCAAAAATGCTTTTTTTTTTCTCCAAGACCCTATAAAATGGTGTAAAACACAAAAGTGAAGTAAAATAGACTAAAATGTATAGACAAAGAGCTTAACACATGTAAATTAAGGGGCTTAAATATGCATATTTAAGCACTTATCAGTAAGGCACACCAACGAGACTTGGTGTATTGATTTAGGTGTTATAAGGCATGTGTACAAAGGTAGAGACAACTTCAAAGAAAAAGATCCAGAAGATTTAAAGTTGTATATGGGTAACAACACTTATGTGAATATAAATGGAGAAGGTGTCTGTAGAATCATGTGTGAAGGTAGTGGTATAATATTATGAAATGTATTGTATGCTCTCGACCTTAGAAGAAACCTAGTTTCTGTATCCATATTAGATAACAAAGAAAATGAGATCAGGTTTAGAAAAAAAATGGCGTGTTTTAATAGGCAAAAATTGAAAGCCTATACAAAGTGGTGTAACATATGACAATATGTACTTTCTTAGAATAAAAGTATTTTAAATTTTGAGTATATAAATGTGTCAACCTCTACTTCTTCCTTATTTTCTATAATTATTATTTATGGCACTTGAGATTATGACATATAAAAAGATAAAATACTAAGAATGAATAAATCTGGATCATTACCTCAATTAGGTACAATTGATTTTGATGAATGTGAGCCATGTGTCAAAGGAAAATTAAGTAAAAAAACCCTTTTCCAAAGGTTGGAAATCATAGAACTTTTTGAGGTAATTTATTCAACTATTTGTGGACCTCTGCGAACTAAACTCATAGAGGGATGGAATACTTTATAACATTCACCGAGGATTATTCAAGATTTAGGTACATATATCTTATTAAACACAAATCAAAAGCCTTAGAAAAATTCAAAGAATTTAAAAAAGAAGTTGAAACGCACCTAGGCTAATCTATTAAAGCCTTAAACAATGATTGGTGGGGGGGGGGGGGGGGGAGCGGGACAAGAAGTTTTGGATGAATTATGTAAATAAAGTGGGATAAGATATATATTTACACTATCTTATACTCTTGAACAAAATGGAATTGTTGAACGATGAAATAGAACCTTAATTGAAATGACTCTATCAATAATGGCTTATAAAGATTTACCATTACACTTTTGGGATGAAGCAATTTTATTAGCTGTGTATGTTCTTAACAGAGTAAAAACAAAGGCTAAAGAACTAACCCTATATGAATACTGGATGGAAAAGAAACTTAATTTATCAAAATTGAGAGTATAGGGATGCAAGGCACATGTCTTGATCCCTAACTCACTAAGAAACAAACTAAATAGTAAGGTTTGAGAATGTGAATTTATAGGATACTCTGACTCCGGAACTGGGTATAGGTTCTTCCACCGAGACAAAGGTTTGATAGAAAGCAAGGACATTGTTTTCTAAGAGAAGACTAAACAAGTAGACCAATAGAAATCATAAAATTGCTTGAAGAAGAGTAAGAATATCAAATATTATAAATCAAAACTACTTCTATAGATCAAGATTTAAGTAATCAAAACGAGTTAAACCAAGATGATCTAAAAAGCGAGGGTGATCCTGCGAAAGAAAATAGTGATCAAGAAGATGAAAATGTTGTTCCAATGGATTTTGAAACATCTAAAAATGCTCATATTAGCACGAGAAAACATCCAAGAGAGCTACCAAAGTGGATAATGGATTATTATGTTTACAATGTTGAATATACACTCTAAAAGCAGATTTCCATTGAAGATGATCTAAAAGATTATGTCGAAGCTATGAGATGAAATGATTATGATAAATGGCAAGCAATGATAGAAAAACTTAACTCTATTGAAGGACATAGAGTTTGGTAATTAATTTAGCTTCCCAAAGGTAGGCAACCCATTGGTTGTAAATAGGTGTTGAAAAAAAAGCTAAAAGTAGATGACACTCTGGATAGATACAAAGCAAGATTGGTTGCTAAAGGTTTTACACAAAAACTAGGTATAGACTTTGTAGACACATATTCACCAGTAGCAAGGTTTGATTCTATAAGAATTATAATGTCTATTGTGGCTAAATTGAACCTAGAGTTGCATTAGTTGGATGTTAAGACTGCATTCTTAAATGGAGAACTGCAAGAGGACATTTACATGATGCAACATGAAGGTTTTGTTTTAAAACAACAAGAAAACAAAGTTTGTAAATTGAGAAGATCGCTCTATGGACTCAAGTAATCTTCTAGACAGTGGTATCTAAAGTTCCACTAAACAATATTGGAATTAGGGTGCACTAGATCACTGTGTTTACACTTGGAGGTGTAAAATAATATTATCATTATATGTTGATGATATATTATTATGTTCTAGGCATACGAATTACAAGGATTAAAAATCAAAGTTGTTATACTTGGATAAGAAAGGTATTTAGAAAAGGTACTAGAGAAGTTCAACATGAGTGACTAGAGGACTTTAAAGCTATAAGCACTCCAGTACTAAAAGGAACTTGTTTAAGTAAAGTCATGTGTGCAAAAGATGAGATAAAAAAAAAAGAAATGAGTTTAGTCCCATATGCTTAAGCATTAAAGAGTCTCATGTATGTCATGACAAGTAACAAACCAAATATTTGTCATGCTATATGTTTGGTAAGTTGATTTCAAGCACATTGGCAAGATGTTAAAAGAATTTTGAGATGACTAAAAGGAACCATCAAATTTAAATTATGTTTTGGTTTAATGATCTATAAATTATTGGATACTCCGACGTCGACTTTTCCAGAGATCAAGATGATGGAAAGTCAACCAGTGGATGCATTTTCATATTTAGTGGAACAACAGTTTCTTGGAGATGCAGAAAACAAGGATGTGTTGTAAAACACACTATAGAAGTTGAGTACATTGTTGCTAGTACAACATTTTGGATTAAGAGATTTGTGGAAAGTCTCAAGATTGGTATACCATGTAAAGCAGTCAATGTGTTCTATGATAGTAAGTCTGCCATCTTATTGGTTAAAAGTGGAGTAAACAGCTCGAAAGGTAAACATATTGATGTGCATTATCACTATATACAATATATAGTGGACAAATGTGAGATTAAGGTCGACTATATCTGATATGAGGATATAGTAGTAGATCCTATGACAAATGGATTATATCTGGATAGGTTCAGAGATAATGTGGTCACTATAGGACTAAGATGGATCTAATGATAATGAGATAATTATGTTAGACAATAACAGGGTACCGTTAAAAGAATTTAGTGACCCATTACAATGATAATATAGTCCACAATGAGTGCATCAATCGAGATAAGGATGAGATCCCAAAAATATGGAATCGATGCGACTTTCACTTTCTGATAGGATCAGAAAGTGAGAGGCCATCGAGAGGTAACGAGGTTGGATCATAGTCTATACATTCTAAAGCTTAGATGAAGGAGGTATAAAAAGTTTGACCATTCACTCATATCCCACGGTGAGAACAAAAGTTGAAAACTTAGTATATTAGAGAGATGAGAATCATTTATTTAAAACTGGGGGTTGGTGCAGGTTGTGGAATGTCACAGTAAGAGCATCAACAAAACTGAAATTACCAAGGATACGGGGAGTGAGCTAGTGAATTCCAATGTATCTAGAACTTGGTGTCATCTGAAATATGGCAAAGTCTTTTTGTAACACTGTGACGCTTGGACAAGGCGGATAATAGAATTTGGCAGGATGCGATCTGATTTGTAAAAATCGTATGTTTGTGTAATAAAGGTAATCGGGTAGCTACACCCTTTAAGAGTGAGGTAGATGTTTTTTTTTCTAATGAGCCATGCTATTAGGAAAATAACTCTATCAACCCATTGTCCATAGGTTCAGAATTGTGAATATGTTCTGGTGTGTCCAAACATAAGATGTTAGCACATTCTATAGTGGCCACACCTGATCATGACTCATGGCAGCAAGAATCACAATCCTTAACAAATAATACAACCCTTTTAAGAGTTGTGTCCATGTTGAAGAGTCACTAATGTACCTTTTGGTACGCTATAAATAGGACTCTTCTCATTTGTCCAAATCACTTTTAATTCTTTGAAATACTAACGTACATAATGTTGCTAACTATAGATTGTAGACTCTTGTATGTAAGATCAATAGTCTCACGACAATAGCCATCCTAGATGCTCATTATCATATACTGAAACAAGAAAAAAATTTCCACAATAGCAAAATATTAAGGTGAGGGATGATATCTCCCTGTTAACGCCCTTAACCCTAATCAACATGTCTCCACAACATTTTAGTAAAGAAACTCTCATGTTTTTTCCAAAATCATGGATCCAAAAAAACTTTTGTTTTTCTTATGTTTAAGAATGAGGAAAAAAATAAAAGAAAAAATGAAAATTGTGACCGGTCCAATAATCAAGAGTGGTAATCTCTGTATGAATAAATGAAAGATTGTTCTTTAACTTTAGATTTATGGTTTCATATGATGAAGAATAATCCCTATTTCATTTATTGATTTATATTTTTTGCACTAATATAAGAAATACATGAGCACAAGAGAAGCTTGGTTCTCAATTTTAGTAAATCAAATTCTTTAATATGCTATAAAAACCCATTAGTTATAAACAATCTCAATTTAGTCGCATTTCTCTTATTTTTTGGTCAATAATTTTCAATCATATTGCTTAAAGCCATTGATTTTGTTTGAATTATAATTTTTTGCATAAAAAAAAACCAGGTGAATCTTTTTCTTGACGTCATATGCTCAATAGTTAAGTAATCCTGATGTATGACGTGAAAAATTCGTTTAAGTGTCGATACATGTTAGATAATGATACAGAGTACTTAGTACAACTTGAGTACTACAATTTTCCCATTCAGTCATACAAAATTGTATATGTCTTTAAATTTAAAATCTATTGTTGATTTCTTTCCTTTTTGCATTGACCAAATTTTGGTAGTTTCCGCATAGACTTCTAAAGATAATATTTACCTTTTTTTTTTAACATTTTGTTGATTTAATACCATTGTCTAAAGGCTCGAGGAAATGATACAAGCTTCTCTAAAGGTATATGCTAAATAATATCAACAACCCATTTTCTATTTTTTCCTTATCAACACATCATTTGTTTATTTTCTTTAAACATTTCATTCAAAGATCCTTTGCGGCTGTTAACCACCTAAATTCATCAACTCACATAACCATCAAACTTGATGTTTTCATGAACTCAACATACATTGTTTTGTACTGGTAGTCAATAATCAGAAATCATAGCATTTAAAAAGTTTTATATAGAGAACTTTGTAGTTGTAAATTTCATTTCGATCTATCATGGTGATACTTATAAATAAAGAAGATTTACAATAGTTAATCTTGATTTTTTTTTTGTTTATATCTTAATTGGTTTTGATTTTGGAATGATCATGTAAAATGCTCAAAATAATATGGAAAATATAGTTTAGGTTGATTAGTGATTCTTCGAAAGAGATGGTATTGCTAAATGCTTTTACAACATTTTAATAAGGAAAGGTAAAGAGGTGATGGAATACTATTGATTTGCCATTTTAGTAGTGATCATCTTTTTGTTTAACTTATAATGTAATAGATATTTAATCTTGATATTTTAAGGAACTTTGAATCTGTTTCAGAATTGATCATGTCAACTGAAGAAGCTAACAAGCGCGAGGGATTTCTTGGGAAAAAATTAAGGCAAGTTGCTGAGAAGACGGTATGTAATGGCTAAATCTTTAGTGTATATCTATCTTATACTACAACTTGAATCGAGTATATACCAAATTATATTTAATAATGTATATTTTGGTTCAAAAAACACAACTATAATTTTTTTCTTTCTTAAGGAGCATAAAGAGAAAGAATCATCATCTTCCTCTTCAGATGGAAGTAAAGAACCTTCATCAAATCAAGATCTGACACAGTTTTCAACACTAACGATTCAAAAGTACGCATTCAACTCTCCCTCTTTCTCTGTATATATACTAGCTTTACAACATGTCGTACGTGCCTATTGTATTGCTTATTTTTTTTTTACAACTTCTCCGAGAACAAAACGAGGCATATGTGGTTTGTGATAAAATATAAATAAATAATTTAACTTAAATATAACTTGAAAACTTACGGATACAATTTTGTCAAAAATTGAAGAAATTTCGATTTTTTTAAGCTTATTAATTTGTTGAACTTTAGAGAGAGAAAGAAAAGTTTGGAAAAGAGGAAAGAGAGGAGAAAGTTTAACAGTTTTGACTATTTAAATTTTAAACAAATTGATTGATGTGGTACTCTAAACCGTCTCTATATTTTTCATTAACGTGGTACTTAATCAAATCGTCAACCGTATCTCTCTAGTTAAAAACTTAACCAGAGAGGATCACGATCCAAATTTTGTTGTTTCTATCTCTTTAAATTTTTTTCTTTTTGAAAGACTATCTCCTCTAACTTAAGCATAAAGACAAATTTACTCGTAGTTGAAATTGATCTTTCATATTTAATTTATTGTTTTTTGAAATGCTTTAACCGAGTGGTCTCCACAAACTTAGTGCAGAGGAACTTACCTGTACTGTTGATAATATATATAAACTAGTTTTAATACTTTAGTTGTAAGTTAGCATTATACATCAATATTTAGGACAAAAATACCCTTTAATTCTCCCTACAAATTCATTAAAGTAGAGATTTTTGAGCATTTAAAAAGTTCCCTTTTCTCTATCTAAAAAAACGTTGCTCGGGAAACAATCACCACGGGCAGCTGTCAGCACGTGGCCCATGCGATTGATTCCTACATAATCACACCGCCATAGTTTTACAAACTGGCAGATTGATCGATTTTCAGCTCAGTAATGGTGGTGGTTTTCGGCAATAATTGATAGGAAATGGCCAATCAAATTCCAGCTCCTGCAATCGTTTGGGGGGGGGGGGGGGGGGGGGGAGGGGCGTGTGAGGTTGGCCATAAAAAGTGGTGCAACTGATGTTGGATTGTAGATAATCAGAGCCAATTCCAACGATACCTTGCACTTTTACCATAAATCACATAAAATCTCCAAATGTTAATAAAAAATAAATAAACAAGTTTATTGAATTACCTTATTTCATTAAATTTAATCCATAAGGGCATTGTTTTACTAAAAGTTGGTGTATAATTATAACTTACAGCTAAAGTGTTGTAAGTTAGTAGTGCATGCACACATACATGTACACACACATTTATAGGACCAGAATGGCCCTAAAAATTCGAAATCCTCTTAAACAAGTAAAAGATAAATAGGTAATTCAATAAACATATTGATTTAGGTTTTTTCAATCTCTGAAGACATTTTGCGATATCCGTGGTTGAAAAAGTACATCTTTAATATTGTTGAGATAAGTTTTAACGAGATCTACCGTTTGGCATCGGGTTAACCCTCATTTGCTAAACCGGCCAACCTCGTGAGTTTCCTGTGCCAATTGAGGGGTCTTTACTTTAGATGTTTCATATTCTGAAAACAATTACTGGAATCTAACTAGCCTATCATGTCAAAAATCTATCGTCTAGATGATCTGGAAATTTTTGGCCATCACTATTGTCGAAGTAAAGCTCACGCACCCACACATGCCAACTAGTTGCACGAATGAGCGTCATTTTTTCGTTTGATGCTCCTGTTGCCCAGATGATGAATACCCAAGAGGGAGATGAATTGGGTTTTTCCAAAATTAAGCTTTAAGAGCTCTTTCAAATTCTTTCCCAAGTTTCCCCTTTAATGCCAAGCTCAAATAAACTAGTATCATCTCAATAATAATAATAATTAATTTATGCACATAAAATTGCGAAAGCATAAACATTTAATGTACAAAAAATAAAGAGTTATAGGATAGAGAGATGCAAACACTATCCACTTAGAATGGTTTGGAAATATCGAGATCACACTCGAACCTTTGTCTACTTATCCCTTCGGCATTCCTAGAAGTTCCACTATAATCACACTGACTACAATGTAGATAAAGTTCTGCAAGTTCATCCCTTACTTGTTGTTTTAACGAGATCATAACAAACTCAGAGTTTTGTTGGGTTAACTCCAAATCTAAGTGATTGTTTTCGTTGGATCACACTCGAACCTATGTTAACTTTTCATAGGCTCACTCAATAACTTACAACTAAGTTCTAACGTGTTAACTCAAAACCACTTGAGAGTTTTCACGGGATGACTTTTGAACCGTTGTTGAGTTTTAAGGCTTACTTTTTTTTTTATAATATAAACCATCTATGATGGTGGGGGGTTTAGCAGACCCCAACTAGTATATTAAATAAAAGAAGGTACAAATAAAAATAGGGTTAATAAACTTTACCTCTCATAAGAAAACAACTCCAAGCGGATAACACAATTAAGTAAAAATTACATTGAATCCCACTTCCACTTATTGAGGCTTATTAGCATAAATCCTTTACTATTAGCTTTACAAGCAAGTGAAACGTAATTGCATGAGATCAACTCCTCTACAGTAAAAAAAAAAAATTGTCAAGTGAAGCTTGCAATATATATAAATTTTGATTAGTCCCCACCAAATCTCAATATTTAAAGAGTTCAAATCCATAACAAAGCAATGTAGAGTAGGCTTTACTTCATAATTTTTACTGCAGAGAAGTTGATCTCCAAGCTCATTGGGGAGAAAAACATTTTAAACCAAAGGTGAGTGTCAGTCAACTCAGAAAGCAAATCAATGGGTTTATTATCTTCACGGAATATATGATTGATTTTGCATTAACTAGAGAAAAACAAACAAAACTGCTTGACAATGTTGTTTATTTTCCAAGGGTGAAGAACTACACAGAAGAAAATCTGCAAGAACTGTAGAGTCATTGTCAATATGGGAGATTTCAATAACCTTCTCTTTGCAAAGCTTTAAACCTATCAAATGAGCCATGGTTTCCCTTATTATATTGGTATTCAGACCAAAAGAATTGTACTTGTGTGATCCCTAACAACACCACTACTAGTATTTTTACCATCATGGCAAGAACCATCACTATTGAACTTCAAGAGGCGTACAAAGGGAGTCTTCCATCGAACCCAAGAACCATGTATAACAAGAGGGTATTTAGGAGAGATTTGAAGAGCAAGTAGAGAATTACTATCATGAAAATTAGGTACAAAAGATGGATCATAAAAGCATGGAGATTTCTTGAACCAATATTGAAACCTTTAAAATGATCTCAAGCACATTACCTTGCAAAGCCTCATGGATGCAACAATTTCTTTCTAGTAAAATGCCCTAATAAATTAAGCATCCTTTGAAAAAAAAACTAGTTGAGAAGCTATGGATGAGTTGAACCAGAAGAAAAAAAGACCATGCAATAAGTATGCCCAATGGAGAATGTTTACTAGCTTCCCAAAATAATTCCATGCCCTAGTAGTTAACTCGCTACCCAAGAACACATGTTGAATCATTTCTATAGAGGAATGTAAGAAGAAGAAATTTAGAAACCATATGAAAACCCATAGCCCACATTTTATTATAAGTGGGAACTGCATTGTGAAATAAGTACCATATGAAAATTCTAATAATTGAAGGTAGGGGTTGACTCAAACCTAGCTTTTATCGAACTAGTCGAGCTCGATCAAAGCTCGAGCTTGAAAATTAGGCTTGATTAGCTTATCGAGCCGAGCTCAAATACCTTAAGGTCCGGTCTGGAAAGCTCTCGAACAGTTTGAAAATGTATTATCAAGGTCAAGCTGAGCCGAACTTGAACCGAGCCGAATGGACAATCCAAGGCTCGAGCTTGGGTTCAAATAAATTCGTTTGTTATCAAGCTCAAGACGAGCCGAGCTAGAGCCATTGGAAAATTTATCAAACTCAACCCTTTAATTTTAAGTCGAGCGGAGCTCGAACTTAGTATTCGGGCTTAGATTAATTCGAGTCCACCCCTATTCGAAGGTAACCGTTTGTTCCATTATCTCTTGTGCCACCTAAACATCGGATTTTTTGTCCTGATAAAATTCCAAAACGAGGTACTAGATAAATCCATGAACTGGTGAGAGCCCAAATAAGTCGAGCTTGTGTGCAATCATCAAAGTGGAAATCCTCAATAAAAATATATGATCCTATATAAAAAAAGGTTTTATCAACTGCAGCAAACTGATAGCTAGGATTGTAATAAAAGAAATTGATGAAGAAAGCAGAATTTATGAAGAAATACATCGGTGTCCCATTTATCTTGAGTAAATGAAATTCTCCATTTGCCAATGATCCAAAGAGACTGTTCCAAGACTTGAAAAATTAATGGTTTCAAGATCTTCCAACAATGAAAAGAAAAATATAGTGATGGCTACCGTTGAACCTTATCTGGAAACCCATATCTAACTCGCATCAAACGTGACCATATGAAAGAACCTTGAAAAACACTCCATGCAAGCTTGGCATGAAGAGCAACCATCACTTGGTGAAGATTCCTAATACCCTTTGCGAAAGCCATTCCAAGATTTTAGGAGATTACATCGTTGATAAAAAATCTTAGAGGAAGGAATATAACAACTTTTGGCTAAATTCATTTGTTTTTTTGCTTTCCTTATCATAAGTTTGAATCAAAGAGAAGAGATGATAAAGAGAGGACTTTCCACCATTTGTGAAAGTCAATATGTCATCTGGAAACATAAGATGGGATATAGAGGAATGAGTACTACTACAATGATAAGGCTTGATCTTGCTATCCATAATCAGTTGATTGAGATTTCTATTAAGCACATCTTGAGCAAGAATAAAAAGAGATGGAGATAACATATCATCTTATCGTAGAACTCTAAAAGATGAGAAGAAACCATGTGAATCCATATTCAATATAATGGTGTACTAACAATTAGATAGATTTCTATAAACCAGATCACACCAAATCTCAGAAAAACCAAAGCCACACCTAACCTAGAGTAGAAAACTCCACTCTTATCTATCATATGCCTTAGACATGTCAACTTTCAAAATGAGATTGACACAAAAGGTCTTCTTGTTAATGCCTGCCCCTAACTTAAAAGCTAGTGCAATATTTTTGTGAATATTGCGTCCTCTAACAAAATTGGACTACTCCTCTGAAATAATACACTGTAATAGCCCTACAAGCTTATCATTCAAAATCTTAGAGAAAATTTTATAACTAAAATTGCATAGACTGATAGGCCAAAGATTATAGAAGAGGAAGGGTTCTTCATTTGAGCGAAAAGAACAATATTGGTTAATGTTACTGCTTTGTGTAACTAAGCTCCTAGGAAGAAACTAAGAACTAGATCAATAACAACTTGCTTGACTATAGACCAAAAATTAAAACAGAAGTGACCAATGTAACCATCCGGACCCAACACATTATCTCAGTCTAGAGACTTAAAAATTGACCAAATTTTCTCTTCCCCAAGAATTTAACATAGCACCATGTTTTCTACCATAGAAACCACACTAGGAATACAACTTGTTAGGAAATATAAGAGGAGATAAACTTGTTCTATAAGAGAGTTGGATGTGATTAGTATAGTAAACACTAATAATAATTGAAGCAGAAATTAATGGACAAATAAAGAGCTAAGGAAAGATAGAAGAGGGACCCAAATTTATAGTGGTTCGACAATAATCGTGCATGCGTCCACTTCTTCAATAGGCCTCCTTGATCTATTGAGTTCCACTAATCAACCACAGTTACACCTGCTTAGATTTTCGGGTACTAAGCAAGCCTTACACTTTGCTTGACTTTATAGGTAGCAAGCAACCTTATAGAGAGATACCACTCACAATCTCCCAACTTTTAAAATTTATAGATTAAACACTATCGAAGTAGTAAACAAAACTAAATCTTTAGCTCGCATGTAAAACTTGAGATTGATTCTTCTCTCTTGTTGAACTTCCTTCAACAATCTCTTATTTATAGCCTTTAGCTGAGCCTTCATAAAAGGCAACTCAAATTTGGTCATTCTGAACTTATGATGGAGAGTCTCTTTAAATACATATATTCTGATCTCTAACGGACATCTCTAGGCATCTACTCAGTCGCCTGGTCAATCATCTTACCACATGTCTTTAACTCTTCAATAGACCGGGTCTTCAAAACTGGTCCAAACTTAAACTTCACTGGGTCATTCAACTAGAACTTGATTGGTTCATTCTCAGGCGATTAGCCAGTTGATTGGTTCATTTTCAAACGCTTAGGCAAGTGTCTAGACCTGGATTATAGTTTCTTTGACTTTTTCTTCAACTAAACAAGATTTAGTGTGAAACTTATCTTATTAGGTGCCTAAGTTCTTCTTCAGACGACTAACCAGCCGTTTGGTCCTTGCACGCATGTTCTTCAGTCATTTCCTTCAGAAAACATTGGATTTTCTGAATTTTCCCTTACCAAACGCCTACTTAGGCACCTAACACTCTATCAAGTGCTTGAACTTTCTTCAGTCAACTACCTAGTCATCTAGTCCCTTACACGCTGCTCCTTCAAACAATTTCTTCAGCCGGTATAAGTTGTTTTATCAAAACCTCACTTTTTTTTAACATTTCAACAACTAAACTTCTACCAAGCGCTTAGTGCCCTACTAGGTGCCTAGCTAGGTGCCTAGATCTTCTTTCAGGCACCTAGACAGGTTCCTAGGCCTTTCTCAAGGCGCCTAGTGCCTTGTCAGCTCCTTTCTTCATTTTCTGCAATCTTTTCTTTGATTCTTTCTGATCTTCAACCTTCCTAAGATCTTCTTAATATCCGTAATCTCCTCATAATCTTCTCGGATTCCAAAATATTCCCTAATACTGTATTTCGACAGTAATTGCAGAGTTTGTCTACATCAAAATATCTAGGGATTAAACTAATTACCCTAACACAACCCATAAAACTACTAAAAAGAGATTGAAGAACTGATGAAAACTGATTTTAAATTTGGGCAATAGCAGCCTGACTGGTTACAAAAACAAAAGTGATGGACTCACCATTGGAATCCTTGAGAACAAATTTAGACTGATTGGGAGGCTCTTTAATGCAAGGATGGGAACAACATGTGTTACCATCGCCTTCCCATAACCATTTCACCTTGGCTTTTTCTTGCAAATGAGTTGCTTCCATGTTCAATGGATTGCTAAAATGACATCATCTTATTTGTTTGATATATGACTAACGTCGTACATAGTTGCTACTTACCAAATAATATTTCTCGTTCTTATAATTGCATAATTAAACACAGACAAAAGAAAAAAAATCGTAGCCTCTTGGTCTAATAGTAACCTCTGAGTCTTGTATTTAAGAGACATGGACTCAATCCCCTGACCAGTCATTGTATAACGCAAAAGCATAGATATAAATATTTATCTCAACTTTATTATTATTTTCTTTTAACTTAGTTTAGATTTGTATTTTAAGTTGTAGTTAATAAATATCATTCATCTTTATTTAATAGTACATCTCAAGTGATATCTACAAGTGATGCTAGAATCTTTGCACCTGTTAGCACTCTTCATTCGCAACAAGCAAAAGCTTCTTTATCCATTTCTACCTCAACACAACACAACTCAACAAGCAGTATGGTATGAGTCGTCTGTTATCTTGAAATCTAATACCGCTACCTTGTATGAAAGTTAATTGTTCTTTTTACAAATATAAGTCCATGAGTGAGAAAAAAAAAATGAGAGGAAAAAAAAAGAGGAAAGCATTTCTTGATTTGTTGATTGGTAACAAAGAAATGTAAAATGAAAGAAAATGGAGAGATTTATATTTTCTTTAAGTTTTTCTTTTCCAAGTTATAATTGTCATTACTTTTAAATTGAGAGAATATATAGAATAGTGAAGAGTAAAATGAGATATTATTTTTGTCTTCCAATTTTTCATCCTCATGCAAACTTGGGTGTCTTGTCGCAAAATAATGCAACTTGTCTTACCCATGTATTGTATTGTAAAACATATACTTTTAATGATAAAACTCATATTTTTGGAGTACTGTTTTTTAATCATCAATGTTTTTGTTTTCACTATCAGCAATATGAATTTTACCATCAAAAGTATACTTTTAGTAGTAAAACTCATACTTTTGGTGATAGAGTAACATATTTTTCACCATCAATCTTTTTGTTTTCACTATCATTAGTATGAATTTTACCATCAAAAGTATATTTTTAGTGGTAAAATTCATACTTTTGGTGATTGGTAACATTTTTTACAGTATTAAATTTTTTTTTTTTTTTTTTTTACTATCAGCATTATGCATTTTACCATCAAAACTATGTATTTTATGATAAACTGTATATGAAAACGGTCTTATTTTGCAGCAAGACACCTTAGAATCCATTAAACATAGACTAAGGGTCTACCTTTTTTTTTTCTCAATTTTCTTATCTTTTTATCTTGTTTTCTTTCATTTTTTATTTTTTTTCATTTTTCTTCTTTACTAATCATAGCTTGACGTTGAATTACACATACTGTATATATTCTAAAAACTAATTGAGAGCATACATGATCAGGTACCTTCAAGGATTGTTGATTCATTGAATCCTGAGAAAGAAATGAATATCAATATTCAGACTGAGCAGAGACTGCAACTTCCTCCTCCACAAAATGCTTTTCATGCTAAGAACATGCCAATCTCGTATGTTAATTTATTTTCCTAATTAATCATGCATTATTGATTGTTATATTTCACAATTTTCCAAGTTTGAAATTTTGAAAATGAAGGTCTGGACCTAAGGGAAGTATGCTGAATCAACCAAAACGAAAGTTTGGGGAAGCTTTTGATGGGTCCTCAAGTAACCACCATCTTCCAACATCAAACTTGCCACTAGAGTTTGGTTTGCAATCTTCTAGAATTTCACCTGCTCAATCTCTACATTCTGTAAGGACCTTTCATTTTTACCTTCTTTACAATTTATTTCTAGTTAAATTTTGTTTGAGTAATAGTTAAGGTGTCTTGGTACAAAAAGCAAGGTAATTTATCTTATTTATACATTTTATGCTAAAGCTCATTTTTTTTTGCTAAAATTCTATTTTTGATGGTAACACGTATATTTTTATGGTAAAATTATTATTTTTGGTTTTTAACACTAAAAGCATAAATTTATCATTAAAATATATATTTTTACCACAAAATGTATAGAGATGGCAAATTGCCTTGTTTTCTTACCAAGACACTTAAACTCTTACCTATTGTTTCATTTTAATGTCCAACACAAAATTTCTGCATGTGATTTGATTTGATGTATCTTTAATTACATCACTAAAGTTCGGATCATGAGCTCTCTAGTTATACTGTTAACCGGAGAAGTACGGTTAATGGTGGTCACATTCATTATACCACATCATTAAAATTTTAAGAATGCTTCAACAATGGTCAAGGTAATGCTATTTCACAGAGATTTTGAGGATTAATTATGAAAATTAAATGAGGGTTTATATAAGGTGTGTTTAGCTATAAAAATTGAAAAAAATATTTTTCACTTTATTTTTTTAATACTTTTTTTCAATAATTTTCACATTCTTAACGCAATTTAAAAAACAACACTTTTCTTTACTAAATTTTGTTTTTTTTAGAATTTCAGTTTTGTCAATATCTCTTTAAAAACTCAAAAAGTCTTTACAATTTATTCTTGCTATGTTCGCTTAATAAAGATTAAAATATTTTTAACTTAAAAAATTGAAACATTAACGTTGTGTTTAATGGTACGAAATGGATTTAGATCCATTATAGTTAGAGTTGAAGTCTTGAAAATTATATGGAAACGAAAGTTTCCTCTTACTATTTTACTTGAGAGAAGGAATTATTCCGTCTAATTCCAATTCAAATGTCTCGATTTCAATTTACAAAATGCAATGTAAATGAATAATAATTTTATTTAATTGATTAAATTTAAAACTTTATTTTTATAAGAAATAAGAGTAGTAAAAATAAAACCAACTTTGCCAAATATTTTCAACATAATTTTATATTGCACATAATGTTACTAATTAATTTTATTATGTTGTTTCTTCTGGTACAAGCACATTAGTTTTATATTGCATATAATGTTACTAATTATTTTTATTTTATGTTTTGCCCTTTTTTTTCGATTGTAACAGACACCATTAAGAAGTCAAAGCAGTGGATTCCTCTCTGTGAATCCATATCTGGCTAGTTTGCATCAACAGAGCATGGGGTATGATTAATTAACATATATACAAGTTGTACATAATGTATATTAATCTCTTTTGAAAATTCATAGTTAACCTTTACATTTTATTATGTGTTTTAATGTACCATTTATATTTTAAAAATGATCAATTTATTCTTCAAATTTTAAGTATGTGTCTAATAAACTTTTTTAATGATAATTCCAGCAAAAGTTATACCGATATACATAAAATTCTTGATAATTTTTTTATCTTATTTAAGAGTCAAGATTTTTATGTGTCTGTATCAATTTTGTCGGAATTATCACTAAAAAAGTCTAATGGATACATGCCTAAAATGTAAAGTATAAATTGATGGTTTTTAAAATATAAAAAATATATTGAAACACAAAGAAAAATATAATAACGTTTGGGGATAATAATCCAAAAATTATTACAAGTGCGAGAGCAGTAACAATAAAAATAACAATGAGTTGTTAAATATATCCATAAAAAAGATTAGATTTAATCATTTTGCTTTTCACTTGTCTTAGGTCAGGAGAATTCCAATTCCAAAGTTTGTTTGGTCCAAGTGGTAGAACTGGTCTCGATCAATTACACCAAATTTTCCCTAATCAACAGGTTTGTCTTCTTTGTTCCCTCATTATTACGAGTATTACAACTTAATTATTACGTGTGTCTAATTATATTATTAATTAAATCAAGAACGGGACATACTAATGTGGGAATTTCATTTTCTCTCTTAACTAGTTATCACCCAATTTTGAGCATTTCGTTCATGGTAATTTCTGCGATAATTTAAAATATTACTATTAATAACGAAAATTAGTCTTTAGTTGTGTGTATTGTATTTTTTTAGAATAAAAACGAATTCATAAATTAAACCAAAGAACAAGACTCCTCTAGCACCAGATAAGAAATGCCCGTCCTTTGTATGCTGTAAACCCATCAAAACTGTTGCAACTTCCGTCGTGGCAACATTGGACTAAGTATGGCCTTATATTGAAGATGCCGCAAGCACCCCACCGCTATGATCACTGATAACAACACCTGCTCCCCTTCGTTTCTGGTCATAAAATAAAGCTGCATCAAAATTCAGCTTTGCAACACCAAGCTCAGGTGGAGACTAAGCAGGACCACGCTTCATATTTCTGTCTTTGCAACACCAAGCTCAGGTTCACCTGCATCATTGGTTTCTAGCGCGACTGACAAAGCATAGGGAATAACATCAATATTACTAGACAAAACAATATTTACTATACTTCAATGGTAGTCTAGTTTCTCTTATCTATCTATATTTGGCAATGCTATAAGGTTCATCCCGACTGTTGAGTCTGTTCTTCACCCAAATTCTCACTCTGTTCAGAAACAAGATATATGGAAGTTCTCTAAATAGGATTTGAATAAGAACTTCTCAGCTCCACTTGTTGTGTGCTACTCTTACCTTGATCAAAATCACAAGCAACAAACTCCTCTTTCATCGGGTCAAGCATAGCAGATTTATTAAAAATAACATCACGACTAATGAGAAATTTAGGTGATTTAAGACCAGGACACCATAGTCTATATCCTTTCACACAATCAACATAACTCAGAAAAATGCACTTTTTAGCTTTAGGCTATAATATTTCATCATTAACATATGCATATGTAGGACATCCAAATATTTTTACAATAGAATAACCAAGAGAGTTATCAAACCATACCTTATACGGGGTTTTAAACTCTATACTTGTAGAAGAAGATCAATTCACCAAATAAAAGGCAGTAAATGCCGTCTCTACCCAAAACTCCTCAATCAAACCAACATTTGAGAGCATATAGTGAGCTCTCTCCAAAAGAGTTATATTCATTTGCCCAGTAACCCCATTATGTTGTGGTGTATCTCTGACTACCTTGTGTCTAACAATAACCTTATCCTATTAATCTGCTTCTTTGTTTGCTTATCAACCATGGTTCTCCATTGTTTAAAACACTTGAATGCCTTATCCTTGGTCTTCAACATATGCACCCAAGTTTTTATTGAGTTGTCATTAATGAATGTAAGTATTTACCTGGAACCAGCCTTAAATGGAACACGTGAGGGTCCCCAAAGATCATAGTGAATATAATCCACATTATCCTTGGTTTTGTGAATCGAAACTAACTCTATTCTGTTTTCCAAAACCACAATGCTCACAAAATTCCATTTTACCTGTATTCTATTTACAAAGCAAACCTCTTTTGCTCAATAAAGTTAGTCATTTCTCACTAATGTGACTCAATCTCATATGCCACAATTTTGTAACCTCGAAATCTGACATAGTGGAAGTAGTTGCAGAACCAGTAACAGTGGTACTCTACAGAACATACAAATTTAGCGACATAATTTATGCTTTCATGACAACTAGAGCACATTTACTAACTTTCATAACTCAGCCTTCAGATGAATACTTGTACCCATTGATATCAAGAGTACTAAAAGAAATCAAATTGTTCAATTACTACAACACATCTGAGGATAAAAGAATCTTAATTTCTTTTTTCTATATGGATGGTCTAGAATTAGCTAGGTATCAATGAATGCATACAAATAGGATGATTAAGAGTTAGAAAGGATTATTGGAGGCACTTTCTCTCAGATTCAGACCTTTTGCATTTGATTATCCTAAGGGTGGTTTGGCAAAGTTATCTTAGACCTCCACTGTATTGGATTATCAAGCCAAGTTTAAAGCCCACTCTAACTAGGTTTATGGTTTAACAAAATCATTTTTAGTTAGTTTCTTCATTTCAGGCCTAAAGCCAAAATTAAGAAAAGAACTGCTAATTGCACAGTCTATATCCTTGCTCCAAACTTGCTATGTCCAAAATAAAATAAGATAAGTACAAGGAGATAAAACAATTTGTACCCTTTATTAGAAAGGCAAGCCTCTAATTCAGATATACTTAGAACTCATTTTTTACCTTACAACAAGACATCACCGATTACTGCTTCACTATCGTTACCAATTAAAAAATTAAGTCACGTGTTGTGACGATTATCTACCTAAATAAATACGTAAATAACTGTCCTAGTGTTACTTGCAAGTGCACAAGGTCCGTGGTAGCATAGTGTGCAAGTGCGAGATCATTTCCACAGGGATTGGTGAATTTTGTTTTAGAATTAGTTTCTTCAAGGTAAAAAGAGAAATAACTGTTGATTGTGAGTAAATAACAATAATGAGAACATAGGACTATGATATCAACCACTAATTATACTTTCCCACTAAATAAGGTGTCAATGCTCTAGCCTTATCATGAATATTTAATGGTTGCCAACCTAAGGGCTTGGTCCACACCTTAGGCTATTAATCTCCCTATGCAACGAGTTAGGCATGGTGTATACTCTAACTCTTTTATCTTTAAAGGGATTCAACATGGGTGTATATTGAGTTGTTCCTTAAGAGAGCATGAGGGCTGTGGAGATCGACAACCACACGGGACCTAGGGCTTAGTCCGCTCCCAGTTTTCCAAGTTGATTAACCCAGGAATTCAGTGTGGATATCCCTTGTTACTAATGTCGAACCCAGGACTCGGTCATCCAAATTGATTCGACTAACTTATCCATACCACATGCATACGTTAATCAGACACACACATATGAGGAATTTAAATACAAACAGGCATTAATCAAGTTAAATATTCTAACAAGGCTGTAGCAAAGATAATCAATGAATAAATATGTGGAAAAGCATAACTAGGGCTTCAATCGAGCCCTATAGGAGTTTACTTACACATGCTAGTTAAACTAAACACTCTAAACATAATGAAATAAAAACAGAAAACTACAACCGAAGAAGACTCGGGAGACGAGTCGTTAATTCCTCTCCTAAGCTTGCTACTTCGAATCTCAAAACAAAAGGTATGATTTATGTGTTTTACAGGGCTATTTATAGGGTCTTCATGGTGTCCAGAAAACCTAATTTTCTATTTGGAGTCTGGAGACTTCTTTCCATATCTGGCTCTGCAGCCTCTAGAGTAATTGTGCTTGAGTGTATGCAGGATGCGCTCGAGTGCATGTGTGCGCTTGAGCCTTCTTCAAGTGCGCTCGTGCTCTTGTGCGCTCGGTCTCAAGGGGGGTGCGCTCGAACGCACCTTGCTGGATGACAGAACTTTGACTTTTGCTTCTAAAAGCTCCATATTATCATCTTTTTGTCCAAGTCCTGTGAAAAACACATAAAACACGAAAATGAAGTAGAATCCACATAAATAGATAAATAAATAGCCTAACAAGTGTAAATTAAGGGGCTTAAATATGACTATTTAAGCACTTATCACCCCGCCAAATATACATATTGCTAGTCCCTTAGCAATACAAAACAAAAGACTATGTTGAAACAAAATTAAAGATAAATTCATTTTCGTGATACTCAAAGATTTGGGTTGTGCATAAAACTATGATAACCGTTCATGAGTAAGCTTATAATAAAAACACATTTTTGTATTGAAGAAGGATTTTCAGAAGCTCATGTTACTTACCTAAGGTTGGCTTAAGGCATCGCAAGTTTGATTTGTGTGTGAAGAATTAGTACATATAAGATGGGGCTTCCACATAATTTTAGTGTATAGTGTTTCGGTGCCCAAACCTTTATCGAATTCCTTATCAAAGAGAACAAAAATGGCATAATGCTTGGTTCTTTTTTTTTCTCTTTTATCATGCGATCTTTGTCATGTTGAGTTCCATTGAGCTTTCTAATAACGAGTGTTGGGCCAATGACTCCCAAACCAGATGGTTTTAGGGCATTAGGTATAAAGACACCCCTAAGGACTTACTAACTCGAGTAAAAAAGGCTACGGAACTAACACTCAATGCTTACTGAGGCAAGAAGCCCAGTTACTCAGTGGACTGTTTTTAATGATCATTAGAAGCTTTCAATTTTCTTTTTGCATGATGAACACTTTTTTCTTTATTTTTCTTATGCCAAAGTGTTCTTTTTCACAAGTTATCCGATTACAGTTAGGTTACGGAAACATATACAAGAGAATTATTTATCATACCCCACACAAATGCGTGCTAAATGTGCTTGTGCAAATTTGGATCAAACTCGTGAATTCTTAGGTGCTTTGAGGTAGGTAACTAAACTTTGTAAAATTCCTATTACAAGACTATGTGTTCTAGATTTTCAGCTTACTAATGAAGTGTTATCATATTTTTAAATTAACCAAAATTTCTGTTACCAAATGAACATGCATTTATCTAAAAAAAACTGGGACCTAGTGTGTGCATGTGTTTCAAGTGTGTGCGTAATAGTGTCTCCCGCTACCCCCAAACTTAAAATACACATTGTCCCCAATGTGTGTGTGGCATGGAAAGATCTGACCTGGGAGATGGAGAACTAGGTTGCTTGCTTTGCTCATAACACGCCCCCAAACTTGAACTGGATGCACGCACTAAGTACCTGACGAAGAAAAATAAATATCGTTCCCAAAAACAAGAAATATAAATAATAGACATGTAAATATAAATATAAACAAAATAAAAGTACTAAAATGAAAAGGATATGTCTAGAGTGCCTCCCATGAGCGCTAAGTTTTATGTTTTCAGCTAGACAGGGTATCCTCTCACTACTGATCATCAGTGGGTGCAGTTAAAGAGGTACCGAGTGCAGGAGGTAGGCAGTCAAGGATGGCCTGTAGGATTGCCTTATGGCGTGTAAACTGTGCCTCTAACCCATCGATCCGCTGATGGATCAAATGGACTGCCTCACGATCCTCCTGACGAATCTCGGACAGCTCACAGTGGAAGAAAGACAGCTCATCCAGAAGGTGCTAATACTCCATGGATCCCATGTCTGGCTGGTCCTCCTCCCATGAAGGGCTCACTGGTGGATGCTCGGCCTCCATCAGATCATCCGCTATGGGCTCGTCAGCTGGAATATGTGCTCGGGGGCCTCGGGGCATGAAAAACTGGCTGAGGCTCCACTGGGCTCTCCCAAAGAAAGGATGGTCACTAATTAGGCCGTCTATAGAGGAGCCTCTAATCCCCTTCTTCTTGAAGATGCGACTGAGCAAGAAGGGAAAAGGAAAGCCCTAGGTATTAGCTGTGGTCGTCTGCCGGTTATGCACCCCATCCCAGAACTTATGTATTTGACTCCATATGACCGCTGGGATGGAGTACCAGTGACCCCGGTGAAAGTCGTAGAGAGCCTGTAAGAACTGATCCCGCCTCTGTGTCTTGTGCCCCAAAAGACACACATTACGCTGCAGGACTGAGTCAATGAACCATAAATGATGAGGCAACCTCGATCGGCTCCCTGCATTGTTATGACGGTCTGCATACTGGCCCACACACATATCATCTATAATGTGTGGGAGAGGGAATGGGTCAGGCTGCTCCTCTATATGGTTGTCCTCTGGTGGGGACTCATCATACCAGTGTAAAGAGCAGGCTATGTCGGTGGTGGTTAACTCTAAGAATCTGCCTTGGACTGAGAAAAATAATATCTCTGGCCTGGTGCAGTCATATGTCAGGTTCTCGTAAAAGCTGACCACAAATCATGTGTATGTCGTCGAGCAGACTGGCTTGAACAGCCACTTGAGTCCCCGATTTTTGAACTCTTGGACCGCCCATCTTGTGGCATCCAAACTCTTGAAGTCCGCATCTATATTGAATGTGGTCTCGAACAGTATTTCAAACTATTCCAAACTGGGTCGGGATGTCTAGTGGTGGCTGCTGGAAGTTCGAGATGTGGAAGCCATGTGTTGTGGAAAAATAGTGTTGCTTCTGGTGTGATTGTGCTCGTGCGTAGCTGCTTGTGCGCTCGATCATTAATACTAAGTGCTCGATCGCACTCGGTCAGGCAATAGGCCGAATACTTTATGCGCAACAAAAACTAAAAGCTGTAGAATTTATACACATTTGATCCCAACCTCCTGCAGATGTAAAAATACCCAGTCAACACATAAGATAAACATATATGAATATGTAAACTCAAGATTAAGAACCATGTGTGATGGTGTGCATTTAAGTGGACAAAAATCAGTTTGCATACCGTGTTGGATTTGGGAATTTTTAGGGGAAAATGGTCTTGTAGATGGGTGATGCACGGCGGTAGGGTGGTGAGTGTGACAGAGGAGTGGTGAAAATGTGGTTGTTGCAGTGGTGTGTTGGTGGTTTAGTTAGCTTAGAGGATGAGTTTTAAGAGCAGTTGGCGGTGTGAGTGCGAGAGAGTGTAGCTTGAGTGCGTTTGAGCGCAAGGGTGAAAAATGGGTTTCTGAGCTGAGTATATTTAAAAATCCTCATGTGCCTTCTACCCCGAATACGCTCGAGCACATAGTGAAGTGCGCTCAATCGTATGTGTGCGAAACTGCTTAATGTAGTTCGCTCGCGCGCACTGGGGTGCAGCGCAAGAAGGCGCTCAATCACATGACATATAATTTTGTTAAGTGCCAAAGGAGTTAATAGTAAAGAAATGAATAAAGGTAAAAAAAATAGGAATGATACAGTCATACCAACTTATAGTGGCCTCTGTACCACTAACCTCGATAGAGGCACTTGAGCTATATGTTATGCAAGTGGAATTGCTCAAGCGCTCTCAATGGTAGTTTCAAGGCTAGGTCCTTTGAATGAGGCACTTAGGACCCCCATCAGGTGGTTCTAGTGCCGTTGACAGCTGCTTTGTCTCCAATTTTGGTGCCTGGTCAATAAAATAAGGAAAAGTAGTATTAGTAAGTGCAAGATTTTTAAATTGAGGATTATACTCACTTGAAAGCTTGGGTGTGTTCTTGATGGTGTGCACAACTCCATTAATCATGTTATCATCCTCTGGCCTAATGTCCAATCTCGTGTCAGCATGGTTGGGGATGGTCTCCAATGGAACAGTGTACTGGACTTTAGACATTTTTTCACTAATACCTTGCATGAAGCTCACATTATAACACTCATCATTAGTTTTAGTGGAGTCCAGTGTATTAAATATTTTAAATTCTACCTCTTTATCATTTACTCTCATAGTGACAATGCTTATTTTCACATTAATGTTTATGTCAGCAGTGATCATAAATGGTCTCCCTAAGATGATAGGGAGTGGTACAAGCATATGGCATTCCTCTATGTCTAATACAATAAAATCAGCAGGTAAAATAAATTTACGTACTCTTACCAAAACATCCTCGAGGATACCTCTTGGTTGTTTGATGCTTCTGTCAGCCAATTGCAAAGTAATGGAGGTTGGTTGGAGCTCCCCCAAACCTAGTGTCTCGAATACGCTGTAAGGTAACAAATTAACACTTACTCCTAGATCCAATAATGTATGCTCGAAAAGCTTGTCACCTAGCCTACAAAGAATAATAAAACTACCCGGAACTTTTAGTTTAGGTGGTAGTTTTCTTAATAGTACAACACTCACCTCTTCGTTCAAGGCTACCGTCTCATGTTCCTGAAATTTTCGTTTGTTAGTGCAACAATCTTTTAAAAACTTAGCATAAACAGGAAGTTGTCTTATTGCATCTAATAAAGGAATATTTATTTCTACCTTTTTTAAAGTTTCGAAAATGTCAATCATTTTAGTTTCCTTTTTAGGCTTCACTAACCTTTGAGGGAAGGGCGGAGGTGGTATTTACCTTTTCCATCTCTCTTACCTTAGATGTGGAGGCTTAGTCTAGAGATGCTTGTGTAGGCTCATTGGTGCCGATGATCTTACCACTTCTTAAGGTTATTATAGCATTCAGTTGCTGGTGTCCTATTGGATTAGGTAGTGGCTGGGTTGGGAGCTCTCCTTGCTTTCTGGTACTCAATTCCTTGGCCAATTGTCCCATTTGTACTTCTAGTCCTTGGATGGCTTGATTGTGTTTTGCAGTGATTTGCCTCATTTCAGTCCGAAATTGTCTTGACTCTTCCATGAATTGTTCATGTTTATTCAGGATTTGTTGCTGCTGAGATGCTAGTTGCCTCACAAGACTTTCGAGGTCATTTTTCTTTGGTTCAGGTGCAGATTGGGCTGCTGGTTGGAAGTTTCTTTGCTGCCTTTGATTGTTTTGATTGTTGCTCCATGAGAAATTTGGGTGATTCCGCCAGCCAGGGTTGTATGTGTTTGCATAGGGGTTGTTCTTCGACGGATAATTGTTTGGTCCCACAAAGTTGGCTTGCTCATGATCTGCAGATGAATACAAGGGACATGTATCAGTATTATGATCAAATTGTGAGCAAATGGCACATACCTGGAGTGGTGTAGCTGGTGGGTTAGTTGAGGTGTTTTGAACGGCCATGGCTTTAACTAATAAATCAAGTTTCCTCTCTGCAGCAGCTATTTGAGGAGATGATCCTCCATTCAGGCTTACCTCATACATACCCTTACTCTTGGTTATATGTCTACCTAGAGAGGAGAACTGCTGCGTTTGTTCACTTAGGGTTTCGAAGAGTTCCATCACTTCTTCGCAACTCTTTTCCATCAGTACTCCTCCATAACCTGAATCAACAATATTTTTGTTAGAGTCACTTAAACCTTCATAGAAAGCTTGTACCAGTTCGTCTTGGGGTAGGTTGTAGTGTGGGCACTTGAGTAGTAGCTCATTGAAGTGTCCCCAGGCCTCGAAGAATAAATCTCCATCTTTTTGTTGGAAGGATTGAATTTCCTTCCTCATTTGCCTCATTTTTTGGGCTGGGAAGAACTTCCTTAGGAATTTGCTAGCCAACTCCTCCCAAGTGTGGATGGAAACTGCAGGCAAAGAATTATACCATAATTTAGCATTATCTTTCAAGGAAAAAGGGAAAAGAATTAACCTTATTCCTTCTTGGTCTAAGCCTCGGATGTGTTGGAATTTACAGAGGTCAAAGAACTCTCGAAGGTGCAAATGTGGATCCTCACTAGGTGTACCCCTAAAGTGAGTTAGTGCACTGAGTATCTGCGGAGATATGTAATAGCTTTCTTTCACCTCAGGTTGATACGCAATGCACGAAGGTTGATCGAGGTTCTGCCGGATGAAGGATTGCTTCATCGGCCTTCGCTCAGGCGGTTGCTGCTTGGCTATCTGTTCTGCCATTGGTATCTCTTCTTTGATTCCTCCTTCTACCTCTTCCAAGTTATCTCTAAACCTTTGTCGGATAGTCCTCTCTAGCTTGGGATCAAGGAGAAGGAATGCCGGATGCTTGGATCGACGTCAGTGTATGAATCGGTGGTAGTTACGTAGGCGCAGTAGTCAAATACTGCTGCTTGGATGACTCTTTGCCTCAATTGCACTCGATCGCACAGGAGGGTGTGCTCAATCGCAAGTGGCACAGAAGACTCTCCTAGAGTACCTGAAACAGAGAAAAAATGAAATTGACTAGGGTTTTAATGAAACGAAAAATAAGATAAACACAATAATTAAGAATGTAATAGAATAAAAAGGAAATAACAATAATTAAACTAAATGAAAAATTAATTCTAAAAAGAAATTTAGCATAATCTCTGGCAACGGCGCCAAAAATTTGTTGTGAAAATTATCTACCTAAATAAATACGCAAATAACTGTCCTAGTTTTACTTGCAAGTGCATAAGGTCTGTGGTAGTATAGTGTGCAAGTGCGAGATCATTTCCACAAGGATTGGTGAATTTCATTTTAGGATTAGTTTCTTCAAGGTAAAAAGAGAAATAACTGTTGATTGTGAGTAAGTAACAATAATGAGAACATAGGACTAGGATATCTACCACTAATTATACTTTCCCACTAAATAAGGTGTCAATGCTCTAGCCTTATCATGATTATTTAATGGTTGCCAACCTAAGGGTTTGGTCCACACCTTAGACTATTGATCTCCCTATGCAATGAGTTAGGCATAGTGTATACTCTAACTCTTTTCTCTTTTAAGGGATTCAATATGGGTGTATACTGAGTTATTCCTTAAGAGAGCATGAGGGCTGTGGAGATCGGCAACCACACGGGACCTAAAGCTTGGTCCGCTCCCCGTTTCCCATGTGGATTAACCCGAGAATCTGGTGTGGATATCCCTTGTTATTAATGTCGAACCCAGGACTCGATCATCCAAATTTATTTGACTAACTTATCCATACCACATGCATACATTGATCAGACACACACATATGAGGAATTTAAATACAAACAGACATTAATTAAGTTAAATATTCTAACAAGGCTATAGCAAAGATAATCAATGAATAAATATGTGGAAAAGCATAACTAGGGCTTCAATCGAGCCCTATAGGAGTTTAGTTACACATACTAGTTAAACTAAACATTCTAAACATAATGAAATAAAAACAGAAAACTAAAACCGAAGAAGATTCAGGAGACGAGTAGTCAGTTCCTCTCCTAAGCTTGCTACTTCGAATTTCAAAACAAAAAGTATAGTTTATGTGTTTTACAGGGCTATTTATGGGGTCTTCATGGTGTCCCGAAACCCTAATTTTTTATTTGGAGTCTGGAGACTTCTTTCTATATCTGGCTCTGCCGCCTCTGGAGTAATTGCGCTTGAGCGTATGCGGGATGCACTCGAGCGCATATGTGCGCTCGAGCCTTCTTCAAGTGTGCTCGTGCTCTTGTGCGCTCGATCTCAATGGGGGTGCGCTCGAGCGCACCTTGCTGGATGGCAGAACTTTGACTTTTGCTTCTAAAAGCTCCAAATTATCATCTTTTTGTCCAAGTCCTGTGAAAAACACATAAAACACGAAAATGAAGTAGAATCCATAGAAATAGATAAATAAATAGCCTAACAAGTGTAAATTAAGGGGCTTAAATATGACTATTTAAGCACTTATCATCATGCAAAATTGAAATCTAGGAGAAAAAAAGGGTTATACTATATTTGTTATGAGAAATTTATACTTGGTCATAAGTGAAAAAATAATTTTTTCTTGTTGGTTGGGGATGGTTATGTTGATGGTAAGGGGAAGCGTAGTATCAAGAGGATCCAAAGTTGTGTATAGATCAGGAACAAGAGGTAATAGACTTACATGAGATCAGTTTTCCTGCTCTCTCTAGTCATTTAAGTAAAAAAAAAAAAAGAATTAGTGGCAAGAGTGATAATCATACAGTACAAGTTCTCATTGACATTGGTTCTACCCACAATTTCATCCAAGAAAGAATTGCTAAGTTGTTGAGGTTACCTTCACTTCCTCCTAAATACTTTATAGTTTATATTGGGAATAAGGATTTCTTGGAATAAACTAAACAATGCTTATAGGTACCATTGACCTTATAAGACCATAATTTCACCATTGACCTTTTTGTTATACCTATACAACCCGTTGATGTGGGGTTGGGTATCTAGTTGCTTGAGTTATTATAGCTTGTGGTTACTAACTATAAGCTGTTGACTATGGATTTCCAATGGCAGGGTAACACAATTTATCTTAGTAGGGAAGTACAATTCAATCTATAACCTCTACCTATCAAATAGTTGAAAAGACTGGCCACTTAAGAATGAGTGTCTACTTATTTCCATCTAAAAATCTTCACCACACCAAAAAGTGAGACTATAAATGACCAATCTCCACATTCTCTTGTTACCAATATTTTGAAGCAATTTGATTTTGTCTTTAGTGAATCTAAACACTTACCTCTTCAAGAGAGTATGATCACAAAATTCATTTACTGCCAGGATCACAACTTGTGAATGTTAGACCATACATATACCTTCATTACCAAAAAAATGAGATTGAAACTTTGGAGTAAGACATGCTGTAAAGTGGTATAATCAGGTCTAATCAGAGCCCTTTCCCTTCTCCCATATTGTTGGTCAAAAAAAATATGGGACTTAGAGATTATATTTTAAATATAGAGCATTGAACTCTATTATAGTAAATGATAGGTTTCATCTACCTACCAATGATGAACTTTCAGATGAGTTGCATTGAGAACAATTATTTTCAAAGCTTAATCTATGAGTAGGCTACCATCAGATCGAAGTCAAAGAGGATGACATCCACAAAACAACTTTTTAAACTTATGAGGGCCATTATGAGTTTTTGGTAATGCCTTTTGGTTTCACAAATGCTTCTTCAACCTTCCAAGCTACAATGAATTAGTTTTTAAACCTTTTCTCTAAAAAATTTTGGGTTTTATTTTTTATTTTTTATGATATTCTAGTATATAGCACTTTACTTGATAAACACATCAAACATTTAAAACTTGTTTAAAAATTTGGCTGAAAATCAATTATATACCAAAGCCAGCAAATGTATTTTTTGTCAGACCTCTATGGATTACTTAGGTCATATTGTATCAAATAATGGAGTGTAAATCGACCCAAAGAAAATAAGAGTAATTTAGGATTGGCCTATACCTAAATCCATTACGGGTTTAATAGTATTTTTGGGGCTTATAGACTATTACAAAAGATTTGTACAAGGCTATGTTTCCATAGTTTCCCCATTGACAAACTTATTTAAGAAGGATGCATTTAACTAGAATGAGGCTACAATGAGTGCTTTTGAAAAACTCTAGTCAATATTGACTCAAACTCCAGATCTAGTCTTACCAAACTTTGAAAATCCCTTTGAAGTTGATAGTGATGCTTCCATAATGGGGATAAGAGCGGTGTTAGCTCAAAGAGGTTACTCTATAGCATTTTTCAGTAAGAAATTGGATCCTAGATTGATGGAAACTTCTACTTATATCAGAGAACTTTGTGCCATTGCTCAGGTTGTTCACAAGTGGAGCCATTATTTGCTTGGAAGAAGATATGCTATTATTACTGATCATAAGAGCCTTGAAAACCTTATGAATCAAGTAACACAAACCCCCAAGCAACATCAATACCTCATCAAATTTTTAGGTCATGATTACAACATTGTTTATAGACCTGGAAAAGATAATGATGTTGCTGATGTTCTATCAAGAATTCCTATAGTAACTGAAGATATCAGTATAGTTGAACCTGATAACTCAGAGGCTATGATGATGAGCCTGTCTATTCTTAGATTTAATATTATTAAAATCATCAAAAAGTAGAATGAAAAGAATATTGAATTGCTAGTACTGAACATATAATTCCAAGAAGGGAGTTTCATTGATTCAGGTTATACTGTCAAGGAAGGGTTACTCTACTTCAAAGGAAGACTGAGAATTGCATCAGATTCAAATATGAAAATAGATCTTCTAAAATAATTTCACAGTACTCCTGGTGGGGGGCATGTCGGGACTTTCAAGACATTCATCAGACTGTCATCAAATGTTCACTGGCTTACAATGAGAGTATATGTCAAAAGATATGTGGCACAGTGCTTGACTTACCAGCAGATCAAATATTCCACCACCATTCCTGCAGGATTCTTATAACCTCTACCCATCCTTGACCAGGTGTGGGTGGATTTTACTATGGATTTCATTGTTGGGTTGCCAAATTCTTTAAGATATACTGTGATTTTAGTATTAGTGTATAGGCTAACAAAGTTTGCTCATTTTGGAGCCTTACCATCAAAACACAATCTCTTCAGGTTGCAAGGTTGTTTGTTACCATTATGATCAAATTACATGAATTTTTAAGATCCATTAACTCTAATAGAGACAAAATTTTTATGAGTCAGTTATGGAAAATCCTATTCTAACTAAGTGGTACTTCACTCAAGATAAGTTCTTCTTATCATCCTCAAACTGATAGGCAATAAGATGTGCTAAATAGATGCTTAGAACAATACTTAATGTGCTTTGCACATGATCAGCCTAAGAAATAGTCAATTTTTACCTTGGGCAGATATATGGTATAAACCCTCATACCATTCTACTACAAAGATGTTTCATTTTCAAGCTTTGTGTGGCAGAATCCCACTTACTATTCCTCAATGTCATACTCTTATAATTTAGCTAATCCTTGATTGACTTAATCTGAAGAATCACACTACATTGTCATTTGTCAAGGCATTAGCTAGTTTATATTCTTGATAGCTTTTATTTTCTCATGTATTATATTGTAACACAACTTAACTATTTAATCTAAATTTGGATGTAGGTTAATATGAATAGACCAATCTCAAATCCTCAAGTTAATTGGATTTCACAAGGGCAAGCCACTCATGCCCACAACTACACTGATCCTAACGCTTCAAGTTCAAGGTACATTTAACTTCCCTTCTTGTATCACATAATAAAATATAGGACCATAATTATTTTTTCTGTTAATTAATTCAATATATACTATACTCCAATAATTAAGAAATTGAAAAAAAATTGTTAATTATTTTATATATATAACAGGGATAGGCCGATGAGAAGCTTGATATATGACCCAGTGTATGAAGCAATGGGTTTACCTATAGACCCTCATTTAAGGCTGTTTGGTGCAAGACGTGGTGATGGTAAATTATTACTATTCTTTATCTTTATCATTTTCTACATTTTTATTTTTTTGAACAGTTCTACATTTTTATTTTGATGATTGTTAATAATACAAATTGTAGCATACTTGCGTTTTGTTATGACCTCTTTGCGTATTGTTCATTCTAACAGGTAATAAAGGCTAGTGGGAATAAACTCATCTGATTGGGCTATTGATAACTATGAACTTGATGAAACTCAAATAATACAACATATCCAATTGGAAGTGTTGAACAAGCTTTTCGATAGACCTTTTTGGAGCATATTCTTGAGATTTTATGGATGATGTTTTAATGCTTTTTTTGAATTAGATTTGGAGAACTTTAATAATTATAGAAAAAAAGATTTGGAGAAATTTGTTTATATTTTTATTTGGTTTGATGATTGGGCTATACAACGTGGGGTAGCCACCCGATCCTCTTGCTCTAATGATTATCTTAGGGTCTTTCATATAACAGATGACTTGAATTCAACCTCCATTTTCGTCAATGTGTCAAAAAAAGAAAAGTGTAGGGTAACCCTTCCGCATCTAATATTCTTCCAATCTTAGGTGAATCTTAGATTGTGAGTGTTAGTTAGCATTGTTGGTAGTGTCGTTTGTCATTACACAAAGAATCAAACCTCACTCACACCAGAGATATGAGGGATAAGAGAATGAGAGAACTACCTTCCATTGTGTAGTCTAATTTTTTGTTAAAAAAAATGGACCCTAGATTTGATCTAAAATCTTTGATACAACTACAAAGTGATTTTTCAAACTAAACTGAATATTTTATATTGGGCCTAATCCTTTGGAGGTTTTGTGGGAGGGTGGTGATCTTGCTTTCTCTTTTCTCTAATATTAGGATGGTGATGTTTAGCCACTCAACTTTTCCATTGAGTTGTCTTCCTCAACACTCTAACCAGCGCTGGCAATGAGGTCTTTGGTTCAGTTTTGTTGATGCCAAAAAATCATTGGTGCTGACGTATCTTGGGTGCGGATGTGGCCTGGGTGCTAACGTGGCCTGGGTGCTGACGTGGCCTGCACAAGTAACAATGGTGAACTAAAGACCCTCGGAAAGAGGGGAGGGGGAGACCTCCGAGGGCACTCCGATAGTTAAGTTAGAACTTAATGAAGGGAGAGACCGAGCACTTAAACTTAAAGTAGTGTAATACTAGAAAGCAAAAAGTCCCTCTCTTGGACTCGCATACCTTAGGATATTTATAGTCCTCTGAGTGGAGGTTGCCCACGTGAGGGGAGGGATGGCCCTACCCCTGTGACCCCGGGCTTCAGAGAGAAATCTTAATCGTGTGTTCATAGTGTTGAGTGTGCTAGGGGGTTACGTGTTCAGAATGTTGAGTGTGCCAGGGGGTTGCGTGCTCCAGAGGGAGTTAGGCACGTTAATCACACCCTGACATAGAGGTTGTGTGAGCTGCCCGTTCCACGTAAGCTTTATCATATTGAGGGGGCTCGACACGTGTTGTTGTCATGTATATGACATTCTGGCCCAAGCGGGGGTTTATTGAGCTGGAGTGTTATAGGCTACATCAGCGAGCTACTTCTTATTGGGCCGAAGTATTTTGGGCCACATCACAGACCTCCCACTTCCTCAAGTACTTGTGCCTTTAGGAAGTAAAACATGATGTTGGTGCCGTGGCCGAGCGTTTATACTTAAGAGATTTGGGAGATTGGCGGCTAGCGACTTGGAGATTCTTGGTCGAGCGTAAGCAGCTCATACACTAGGCCTCGGACTTGGAGATGCTTAGCCAAGGGTATGATAAGCAGCTCATACACTCGGCCTCAGACTTGGAGATGCCTGGCCGAGGGTATGACAAGCAGCTCATATGTTCGGCCCTGGAGATGCCTGGCCGACACTCGACCCTGGAGATGCTTGGCCTACGCTCAGCCTCGAAGATGCTTAGCCTAGGGTATGACAAGCAGCTCATACGCTCGGCCCTGGAGAAACTTGGCCGAGCATTTGACAATCAGCTCAAATGCTCGGGCTTGGAGAAACTTGGTCGAGCGTTTGACAATCAGCTCAAACGCTAGGACTTGGGTGTGCGCGCCATTGCTTGGCCGTGCGCACTATTGCGCACTGATGCTCAGCCTGTGTGCACTAGTGTGAACTGAAGCTCGGCCTTGTCCGAGCATATGAACACATATGCCTTCTCTCGGCCTTGGGTGTGCACGGCTTAGTTTGGTCGTGCGCACTATTGCTCATTGAAGCTCGGCCAGTGTGCGCTGAAGCTCGGCCTTGTCCAAGGGTTCGCAACATATGCCTTCTCTCGGCCATGGGTGTGCGCGACTTAGTTTGGCCATGCGCACTGAAGCTCGGCTAGTGTGCACAAGTGTGCACTAAAGCTCGGCCTTGTTCGAGGGTCTGCACACATATGCCTTCTCTCGGCCTTGGGAGTGCGCGGCTTAGTTTGGCTATGCGCACTGTTGCGCACTGAAGGTCAGCCAGTGTGCACTAAAGGTCGGCCTTATTTGAGGGTCTGCACACATATGCCTTCTCTTGGCCTTGGGTGTGCGCGGCTTAGTTTGGCCGTGCACACTATTGCACACTGAAGCTCGACCAGTGTGCACAAGTGTGCACTGAAGCTTGGCCTTGTCCGAGGGTCTGCACATATATGCCTTCTCTCGGCCTAGGGTGTGCGTGGCTTAGTTTGGCCGTGCGCACTGAAGCTCGGCCAGTGTGCACAAGTGTGCACTGAAGCTCGGCCTTATCTGAGGGTCTGCACACATATGCCTTCTCTCGGCCTTGGGTGTGCACGGCTTAGTTTGGCCATGTGCACTGTTTCACACTGAAGCTCGGCCAGTGTGCACAAGTGTGCACTAAAGCTCGGCCTTGTCCGAGGGTCTGCACACATATGCCTTCTCTCTGCCTTGGGTGTGCGCGATTTAGTTTGGCCATGCGCACTATTGTGCACTGAAGCTCGGCCAGTGTGCATAAGTGTGTACTGAAGCTCGGCCTTGTCCGAGGGTCTACACACATATGCCTTCTCTCGGCCTTGGGTGTGCATGGCTTAGTTTGGTCGTGCGCACTATTGCGCACTAAAGCTCGGCCAGTGTGCACAAGTGTGCACTAAAGCTCAGCCTTGTCCGAAGGTCTGCACACATATGTCTTCTCTCGGCCTTGGGTGTGCGCGGCTTAGTTTGGTCGTGTGCACTACAGTGCTCGGCCGTGCACACTTAGCAACTGCTCGAACAAGGACATGTGCACTACGGTGCTCGGCTGTGCACACTTAGCAACCACTCGGACAGGGACATGCGCACTACGGCGCTCGGCCACGCACACTTAGCAACGGCTCGGATAGGGACGTGTGCACTACGGTGCTCGGCCTTGCACACTTAGCAACTGCTCGGACAGGGACATACGCCCTACGGCGCTCGGCGGTGCAGACTTAGCAATGGCTCAGACAGGGACGTGTGCACTACGGCACTCGGCCGTGCACACTTAGCAACTGATCGGACAGGGACTTACACCTTACGACGCTCGACCATGCAGACTTAGCAACAGCTCGACAAGGACATGTGCACTACGGCGCTCGGCCATGCACACTTAGAAACTTCTCGGACAGGGACGTGTGCACTATGCTGCTCGACCGTGCAGACTTAGCAATGGCTCAGACAGGGACGTGTGCACTACGGCTTGGTAGTGCGCACCCGAAACTCCAAAGATTGCAACATGGTGTCGGACAACTTGGCATTGCAACAGATGAGTTCTTTAGATTTCTTCGCTTCTACTGTTTAGCGAGAGATGGTGAATTCCCACGGACGACGCCAATTTGTTGATGCTAAAAAATTGTTGGTGCTGACGTGGCCTGGGTGCTGACGTGGCCTGCACAAGTAACAATGGTGAACTAAAGACCCTCAGAAGGAGGGGAGGGGGAGACCTCCGAGGGCACTCCAATGGTTAAGTTAGAACTTAATGAAGGGAGAGGTCGAGCCCTTAAACTTAAAGTAGTGTAATACTGGAAAGCAAAAAGTCTATACCTTAGGATATTTATAGTCCTCTGAGTGGAGGTTGCCCATGTGGGGGGAGGGATGGCCCTGCCCCTGTGATCTCGGGCTTCAGAGAGAAATCTTAATAACGTAATCATAGTGTTGAGTGTGCCAGGGGTTGTGTGCTCCAGAGGGAGTTAGGCGCGTTAATCACGCCCTGACATGGAGGCTGTGTGAGTTGCCCGTTCCACGTAAGCTTTATCATGCTGAGGGGGCTCGACATGTGTTGTTGTCCTGTAGATGACATTCGGGCCCAAGCGGGGGTTTATTGGGCCGGAGTGTTATAGGCTACATCAGCGGGCCGCTTCTTATTGGGCCGAAGTATTTTGGGCCACATCAAGTTTATATGTTTGTAATTATATTATATGTTGTTTTCTCAATTGCATCTGTTTCGTTTCTCAAAAACTTTTTGTTGTCAAAAAACAAGCAAAAGCGCATTGATCGCACCTTACTTTTAAAATTATTTTATAAATTTCTCAAAAATTTATGCTTATTAGAAAACGTCTTTAACAGATTCTAAGTCTGCAAATATAACATCTTATATTGATTTGATTTATATCCAAGATAAACTAGATCTACCTCAAAATTTGTTCTGTTATTGCCTTCATTTTCTGAGTTCCTTTATGCAAATATAAGCATGTCTTGATTATTAAGCCTCTCCAGGATTGGTCTATGACTCCTGAATGGATCATTGGACCAATCCTTGTTGATATTAAGTCCTTTGTTGGCAACTTCCCCTTTCTGGACTTTCATTTTGTAAAGCGGATTACCAACCACCTAGCTCATTCTTACACCAATTGAGCTGCTTCAAACTCTTTCTCTGGGACCATACTCAAGACAACCTTGTAGTCCTTTTGTTGCTGAGTTGGTTTATGTGCTTGGGCTTTGGTACTCTTTTGGGCTTAGCCCTTCTAAATGAACTTTGATTTAACCCCAAAAAAAAAAAAACTACTATATTTTAACCATTACTAGACTTATGTGCAGCATTCTCTTCCCTTTTTATGTATTTTCATATATTTAGAGTGAAGTAGAACTTTATATATTCCCTCGATCCCATATTATTAGTGTCATCCGAAAAAGCACAAAATTTTAAAATGTCATAATAGATTGTAATAACTGTATCTATATAGCAAGGGTAAAATATTAATTTGACACAAATTATATTGAATTAAATAATACATACATGAAAGATTTATTATTGATTTGAAATAATATTTAAAAGATGACATTGAGAATTTTAATTGGAAAGAATTAGAAATTTTTGAAGAAGAAAAGTATTGAAATTTATGAAATTGGAAGTTTGAAATGAAAGAAATTTTGAAGAAAAATATGGAATAAAGTTAAGGAAAATATTTTGAAAATTTTAAGGAAGGAAATATAATTTTCTTTAATATTTTTAAAAAATTAAGGAAGAAAATATGAAAAATTGATTTTAAAAGAGGAATGGAAAAATCGTAATTAAGTAGTCGTAAAATTGTAAATTTTATTGAAGAGTGACCGGTGGCAGAATCGTAATTATTGAGGATGGGTTAGACCATACCGGTCGATTAAGTAGTTTACCGACTAGTTTATGGCACTTTCGTAATTCAATTAAAAGGCTGAACCAGTCGACTCGATCAGTTTGGTCTGTGGGTGTTTCTTAAGATAAAGAGAAAGGTCGAATCAATCGACTAGGTAGTCGATTAGCCAGACCGGGTTTTAGTATAAAATCTGTTTTTCAAGCTAAAAGTCAGTTTAAAAATTTGTTTCTCTCTCTAAAAGATATTGAAAAATACTTCTAAACACTTTGGGACTGAAAATTTTGATAATCGAAGATTTAAAGATTGAAATTTATTGAAGTTTACTGAAGAAATTTGAGGAAAGCTTTGAAAAATGTAATAGTGTATATTTTATTTTGAAAGATTGAATATTTTTAGATTAATCCTCTACATTTCTTTAAAAGAAGTTTTGAAATTGGATTTGAAGAGAATGAAAATAATTTTTTTATTAACAACATTGAATTTTAAAGAAATTTGAATTTATGCATACATGAAATTACTTGGAATTGAATATAGAAATTTAAAAGTATGAAATATAGAAGAATTGATGAAATTTACCTCCCCCCCCCCAAATAATCCATATGTTGCCTTTCTAACTGGTCTTTTGTCGATAAAGAATCCCCTCTATATCATATGCCTGACCTTATGAGGAACTTGCAACTTCCACACCTTTGTCTATAGGTTATCACTACCCGGAGAATTGGAACCCCGATATCTACTGGAAAACAATCCCTCACCAGCTGCATCTCAGATCAAAAGCTATGTCGACCGAACAGAAAAAAAATTCCATTTGAAGTCAGTTCCCAAACCCGAAAATCATCTCTAGAGCTTAAGGGATGTTGTAAAATCAACTCAACATCTTCCTTAAAGAATACATCTTGGATCAATCCATCCTTCCAAGAATTGGTTTGTTGGTCTACAAAATCACTAACCACAACATTAGGATATAGATTATTAGGGGGTGAAATTACATTATATGTACTAACACTAGGGAGCCAACGATCCTTTCATATCCGCATCAATTTCTCATCCCTTACACGCCATCTCAATCCCATCTCAAGTTATTTTTTAGCTTTCCAAATACTATGCTAAGTGAGCGATGGATTGTTTCCAAGCCCACACTCCATAAAAGAGGAACGACTAAAATAACGAGCCTTGAACACTAGTCATCAAGAACTTTGGGTTTTGGAGAATTCTCCATCATTGTTTTTTCAAATAACTCTATGTTGAAAGAGAAAGGATCTCTAAAGCCAAGCCCTCCTTCAAATTTTGATTGACATAAATCCTCCCACTCCACCCAATGAACCTGCTGCTCATTCCCACTACTCCCCCACCAGAACTTACGAATAAAAACCGAAATATCATCAAGCAACGAATGAGGTAGTTTAAAATAACTCATTGCATACATAGGAATAGCTTGAGCAACATATTTAATCAAAACCTCCCTATTTGTTTTTGATAGTGCCTTCTCATTCCATCTCTTCACCCTACTCCAAGCTTGTAATACCCGTATTCGTAAAGAAAGGATAAAGAAGTAATTTAATAAATATAACATAGAGTTAAAATCATATATATATATATGCAAAAGATTTTATTTTTATGAAATAATTCTTTTGAAAAAAAAGAGACACATGGACAGCATGTAAGCAGAAACAAAAATAAAAAGAAAAAAGAAAACGGACAGGTGGATAGCATAAGGAAAAAAAAAGTTTTGCCATTTAAAAAAAATGTGGCCTGCAACACTTGGAAGTCTAGGTGTTGCCTTAGTGGACAGTAATCCTCAAATTGAGAATTGGTGGACACTTAGCACCATTTGGAGAAACGGTGCAACAGTGCCACCGTTAGCAATTTGTATAAAAATTGTTTTATTAGTTTTACCAAATCCAGTTTGTTTTTCTTCAACCTCAAATCTAAATCACTCTCTTTCTTTAAAAACTTAGGGACTGAAAGAAATGTTAAAAGAGTAAAATTTTGAAGGGATTTACGGGAGAATTTTAAAGAGAGTCATGAGAAGCTCTAAAAAAACAGAAGGTAATAACGTGAATTTTATTTTTGAAATTTAGCATACATGAAATTTCCCGAAATTCAATGTGGGAATTTTCAAAGGGGGTGAATCATGGAATAATTGAAGAGTTAATTAGAAATTTTAATATAAATACTATATTAGGTGTTGACGATCAGTAATCGGGGGAAATTGCTAAAAGGAGCAGGAAAGGCAAGGAAGTGATCCACAGGTAGCTTTAAGTGTTGCGTGGTGAGTTAGATTTACTTTAAATAATCAAGATAAATATGAAGTATATAGTGATAATATTTGAATAAATTATTAACCTATGATTTGATGATAGATGAAAGTTGGTTGATGGGTATGATAGGAATAACTGATATGTAGAAAACTATTATATGAGAAGTAATATTATTGGAATAATGAGTCGATTTAATAATGAAGGTGATAAATGAAATTCTTGATGAGTTTTGGTTGATAAATTGATATAATATATGAGGAGAAGAATTTAGTGAAATTGATCAAATAATAATTTAAAAAGAAGCATGATAGCTAAATTGAATGTCTGAATACATGCTTGTTTTTATATTATTGTTCATATGTCGTGTGATGACGCAGGCAACCAAAAATAAAAATTATACTCCTAAAAATACATCTAGTAGTGTGAGTAAGGATCGTTCCCACAGGGAGTATCTAGCCTAGTTTTATGCTGCGTGAACAAGGATAGAGGGGATTTGAGTATAACGAAAATAATTTTAAGAAAAGCAACTAATGAACAATTCAAATTGAAGTATCGAACTCAATCAAAAGAACAAACCTTGGTCTAAGTCAACATCAACCATCGAAATTTTACAACTGATCATCGATGCAAGTATATGCCAATTCACACTTTGAATATTCACCGTTGGAATTATTTTTTTATCCCTCCTTAGTCGCAGTTAATTAGAAAACAGATGATCTAATTAACTCTAAATACTAAACAACCCAAGACAAGCACTAAAGGTTTAATCTAGTAGCAGCCTTAAGAATTAGAGAGATTGATGAAGCTAAACAACACAAGCACACGCGGTTGCATTTAATTTAGTCGAGCATTCTTCCTAAGATCTAATAATTTCTGATGTAGCAAATCTTTAAATCTTAGTTGCTTCACAAATTAGAGGGATCATACAATTACGGATTTGATATCTAACCTAGCAGTAGATTGCAACGAATAATAAACTAGTAGGCCTCGTAGTAATTAAACGAGACAATCATGAAAATAGGGATAGAAGAACATTCGACACTCAAAGTATAAATTGAACAATAAAAAAAACATATTAGATCTCACAGTTTTATTGATTCCAAGGCCTTTCGTTTCCTTCAACCAATTATTAAAGTTTAGCCTTGTAGGGCCATGATGAAAACTCGAAAGAGAAGTTAGAGAAGAGGGGAGAGAGAGGTGTCTCTGTATTCTGATGATTTCTCCCCTCTTATACATGTTATTTTCAGTATTGGAAACCTACAAGGTTTCCTAAAATATTCTAAATATTATCCTAAAATAGCAATATCCAAGTCTGACTAATTTAAGGAAAATATTAAAAATAAAATAAAGTCCTAATATAACTAGGAAACTGGTGTTTTCAGCATGAATTTTCATGCACCAGATCTGGAAACTTCCGAAAATAAACCGCGTCAAATCAGTGTATTAGAATTAGAGGCTAAGGGACTTTCCAGAACTGCAATAGTACAGGTGCAGGAATTCCAAGCCCAGTTTCAACCTTGATGCAACCAGTATCTCTCAAAACTCTAAACAGGAAAGTTGTAGAGATTTTTCTTAGCGTTTTGTAGCATCTTGAATCATCTCAATTGGAGCACATATGACAGAGTTATGCCTAGATTACGAAGTGATGTCAAAACTGTCCGAAATCGCCCAATTAGTTTCGTTTTGCACTTAACGCCTCCATTTGCATCATAAATCAAAATATAAGAATAATGAGTACATTTAGGCACCAAATGAGTATAAAAAAACTAAACATTAAGGGATAAAAATATGACATTTTTTATTCTCATTAAATTTCTTCACACTTACTTTTGCTCGTCTTCGGGCAAAACTCAAATTCACTTTCCCAAAAACACCAAGGTTGCAATGCCATCAACAAAGAACAACAAAGTTCTTCAAAACTCATAACATATCATGAAAAAAAATTCTTAAACAACTTACAATTACTTAGTAAGCATTTTCACTCAAGATGGAGTAAACTAAATATGTAGACCCTCACAGAAATAAACACTCGACTCTCATGTGTTTGAAGGGTATGTGTTTCGCTCAAATTCATTCCAATGGAAATGATCTACCATAGCCTTGCATATCTTCTCATTCTCCACCACTGGGATCACATGCATAACACGAATCATAAGAACTTTTCAAGGGTTGTAACTGGGTTTATGATCAAGGTGGGAAATATTTGGGAATGTAGCTCAAAAGCCATAGAAACTAGTGGAGCAAAAATGAATCAACTCAAGCTCGAATATATAAGACATGTAAAACCAATCACTCCATTCAGCAGCTTCTTTGATTTGGCTTTAAAGCATTTAAACCATGTAAAACTCCTGCATTAAAAAAGAGACTGTTCAAAGTAACACTTTTCGTTTGTAGTAGGGAACAATCCTTCGCAACAGCTTCCACCTTTGTATATATCACGTATAAACAGACCCATTTCTTGGAATTTTAGGAGGAATTATGAACATGGACAGTTTGTAACATTAAAAGAAATTTCCTCCATCACTTCCTTCCTTTTTTTTTCTTCCTTTTTTTTGAATGATATTACATCAACAATGGAACTCACGAATTGAGAATGAAAACATGTTCCATTTCACCAGTCATAGCCATACCACAAATCCAGACACCCCCACACTTATTTCTTGCACACCCATACATATCATAATGATGAAAAATGCTCCACTAGCTCTATGGCTTGGGTAAAGGCATTGTTTTTCAGGTTTAAAACTTGTAACATGGGTTCACATTAAATGAAAAGAAAACCAATAGAGCTCAAAGGGGTTCAACAAAGGGAAAAAATTAATTACAAGTTAGGCTATTTGGATTATGTAGCTTATAACAAAGAGGGCCTTAATCATGTTCATGCATGCATGTGTCAATATGACCTCGAAGAGAATCAAGGCAAGTTCTTGAGAAACAAATTCATGGAAGAATATCTCACATGAAAGAAAATAGTGAGATTAATATAGATGTGTCAGTCTAATGGCTCAAAATCTCACCAGTTTTTGTCTACTAAATTTAGTCACTACCATTCTCAACGAAAATAACTAGACTAGATTAATTCTAAGTTGGAAGATTACTTATTCAATCATGTTATGAATTTTTCAAGCTTAATTGAATCTTACTCATGACATACACAACTAAAAATCGTTGAAAACCACAAAACAAAAAGCAAACTTTTTTTTTTTAGAAACAAATTTAAAACACAACCTAAATCCCCTCCTCCACACTTAAAACTTACATTGTCCCCAATATAAGGTGAAATGCAAAGAAAAGGCAAAAATAACCAAAATATAAATGCAAAAATAAGAAGAAAAAAAAAATGAACTCCCT